>JASEKS010000088.1:9587-322885 GCA_030770415.1 Pleoardoris graminearum | reverse complement strand
TAAAATAAATAGTAATAAAATAAATAGTAATAAAATAAATAGTAATAAAATAAATAGTAATAAAATAAATAGTAATAAAATAAATAGTAATAAAATAAATAGTAATAAAATAAATAGTAATAAAATAGATAGAATTATAACACTATTAATAGTAGAGGTAATAAATTTTAAAAACCTAGAGTTAGTTACGCTAGTCTATATAAAGGTAAAGGTAATAAAGGCGATAGTAATAAAAGCGACAGCGATAAAAGTAAAAATAAAAATAGAAATAAAAGTAGTAGTACTATACTAGCTATAAAAAATAGTAAAAAAATAGCGTATTAATATTAATTTTATATTAGAGATACGTAGTCTAAAGTATATAGTATAGCTACGTAAAATACTACTAGGAATACTAGTAGTAAAAGTAAAGACGTCTTAAGTATAAAGCCTTTATAGAGATACTAAAAATAATTAATATTTAAAAGGTTTAGGGGACCTATATATATAGGGATAATAATGTATAAACTAAATATATAAATAGGTATACTTAGTATTACGTTATATTATTATATATAAGGAAGGAGATATAATTATAAATAAATATTAACTATTATTAAATGCTATACTATCTATATATATAGGCGGAGCGAAAAGTAATAACAATAAATATAACCTCTATTTTATATAAAAATAAAGTTAAAAAAGTAACCAATAGGTTATAATAGCAGTTATTAGCTAAATACTTATAATAAAAAGAGGAATTAAACCTCTAATATATAAATAATAATAAAAATTTAAAGAATTTTATAAATTTAATATATATCTAAATACTTATCTACTATGCTACTCTATTACGTATCTTTTAAAAAAAATTTAGTAATATAAATAGCTCTATTAATAATTAGAGTAGTTTAATAGTATAATAATAAAATTATAAAAAATATATAAATATCCTGTAGTAAAATAAAAATTATAATTATTAAAAATTAGTATTATCGAAACTAAATTACTATATTAAAAGTCTATCTATTATAACTATAACTAAAGAGTTCTTAAACTCCTTATATAGAAAAAAAATCTAAAAAATTATAAATTTATTTATTATTTATTAAAAAACTATAAAAGAAATATTTTATACTACTTAAATAAGATTACTAAGATATATAGTTAACTAATAACTATAACTAGTAATAAAATATATTATACTATTTTAGAAATAATAATTAGTACTTAATATATAGTTAAAGTATATAACTTTTTTTTATTACTATTAACGGGAGTAGAACTTATACTAGTTAAATTAAGAATTTAAAAAGTATTATAATTATTATTATATATAAAAGTTATTAGAAGACCTACTATTATATAAAAAGGTAAAGTGTAGCATCGAGACACTAGTCTAAAAAAGATTAAAGAAGGCCTACTATAAAAGCCTAAACCTAAGTCTAAAACTAAATAGTATTATTAGTAACTGAATAGTTTTGTTTAATTTTTAAACTAATTAGAGCTATTTTATAAAAAGTATTAAGCTTTTAAAAAATATATTAGTTATTAAATATATTAAAAAGTATTAAATTAGCCTAAGTAATACTGTTATATTATTATAAAAAAATACTTATACTCTACTTATTCTTTTTAAGACTTATTTAAAAGTTATTAGAATTATTAATAACTTTAGCGTATTTTTACTTTTTATTTAGAGCCGTATTAAAATAACTATATATATAAAGGGGGGCGCTAGATAGAGTGTACTTATTAGTAAAATAAAGGGTACTACTATACGCTTAAAATTTTTTAAAATATTTAATATTACTACTATATAATAATTAACGCTAAGTTACCTTAAATCTTTATAGACTATGTACTTATACTAATAAATCTACTATAATTTACTTATAAATAGACTTAATTTTTATATTAGTTTATGTTTTTATTATAGATTTTATTATATATTTTATTTTTATTAAAGACTTTAGGAGTAATAGACTTAACTATTTAATATATTTAACTTTTTTTAAATTTCTTAGGGTACTTAATATAGTTTTTTTTTTAAAAAAAAATAAGCCTTTTATATTAAGACTAACTAATAATTTAAGAGAAGTGCTTCATCTTCTAAGTAAACTAATTATATAAAAAAGGTAAAGTGTAGTGTCGAGACACTAGTCTAAAAAAAGTATAGGGTAAAAAAAATAAACTACTACCCAGCTCTTTAATTCCTTAATTTTTTTTTTTATATAATAAAGTTGCTATTAGTAACTACCTAATTAGGAAGAAAAGTGTTATATATACTATATAACCTAACAACCGACTGTTAAAGATACTACGAATTTCTAAGTTAATATATTACTAAATAAAGTTATATTAAATTACTAATCTATTTAACCTAATTAGGACTAGTGAGCTACGCTAGACCTATTTAGGAATAGATTTTTATTTTATCTAATTTTAGATAGTAAAATATACTTATAAATATAACCTATTTTATATAAGGATTTTAGCTTTCTAGAGGTTTATATTAATTTCTTAATAATATTTTATACCTTTAAAAACTTGACTTTTTACTAGTAAAGTAGGCGTATTTAAATAATACTTATAATAAGAAAAGGAATCGAACCTCTAATATATAAATAACGTTAAAATTTAATAAATCTATATATTTTTAGATACTTATCTACTATATTACCCCACCACTTAATATAATTAAAATTAATAACTTAATTTATATATTTAATTAGTTAGAATATATAGATCGTATAGTACTATTTATAGGCCTTTTAGTTTATAGTAATATAATATACTATATAGGAATTTAACTAGTATAAAGATTTAACTAGTTAAGATTAGACCTACTAACTTTATAACGCTATAACTTCTATTATAAGTTATAATAAAAGCTCTAATGTAGTTTAAATTAAAGCTAAAATATAAAAAGCTCTTTATATAATTAAAAATAAAATTATTTCCAGACTCTACGCTATAGTAACTTAATTTAAAGTTTTATATAAGACCCTCTACTAAAAAATAGCTAGAGGACTATTATACTTATAGACTACTATATACTAATAAATCCTCTTAATTATAAAAAAGAAATTATTAATCTAATAAATTATATATTATACTATAGCTAGAACGCCTATTTTATCTTTATTATTACTAAAAATAGCTAAATTATTATAAGTATAATATATCTAACGCGACTCTAGATCTAAAGCTATTATAAAAATAATTACTTTAATTAGTTATAAATAGATATATTACTTTTTAAATTACTATCCTACTATATAAAAAATCTATACTCGCTAGGTAAATAATACGCGATTTAATAGAGCTATATTTAAAATAGTTAAAATTTAGTTTAATACTACTATTATACTATTAAATAAGTAGTTGTACAATCTTTAAAATATATAAAATATAAATAAGTTAGGTTTTAAATTAATAAAAGGTAAATAATATACGTATTTATTTCGATTAACCACTACTAAAAAAATAAGGTTATAAGAGGAAAATAAGAGTAAATAACTAATATTAAATATATATATATTACTAATTATCCTCTCCTATCCCTTTTTATTTTTAAAGGCTAAAACCTTAATACTAGCTAGATTTTACTTAATATATCTATTAACTAGTACTTTAAAGTTAGTAAAAATAGTTAAATATAAAATATACTTAGTCTATATTAGTTTATTAAAATATTTAAGCTATTAACTTAGAAGGAGAGAATTACTTATGAATAACTTTTAATTATAGATAGTTATAATAGTTATATTTAAACTAATTTTATTATATATTATATAAAGATTAATATTAATTTACTTATTATATATTTGTATATTAATCGAATAAAAAGTGTCGCTGTGGTGGCTCGGGGCGACCCAAAAGGGGGTATATATCCTTTTACCTAACTTTTTCGACACATTAAGTATAAAGGCATGTATATACTTCTCCTTTTTTAAAACCCCTTTTAGTTGCCCTAAGCCACTACAGCTACACTATTTGTTCGATTAATATATAAATATATATTTTATATTTAAGTATACGTATATATCTAAAACTAATTATATTTTTTAATTTAGCTAACAGTATATACTACGTTAAAAATAGATTTAAATATTTAAAAAAGTTCGTAAAAAAGCTATTACGCTTAATAATATTTTTAATAAATAAAAAAGAGCTAGCTTAATCCTTTTAAATTCTAAAAAAGTATTTAAGTAACTATTATTATTTAAGCTATAAGTAGTTTCGGACCTACGTATACTAATAAATTAAAATAACTTAAATTTTTTTTTTCTAAAAAGCTTACCTTTAGATAGTACTAAGCTTTAAAAATTAAATATACTATTTAATACTATACTTATAAAAGTACTAGGGCTTCTATTATAGATAAAGTATTATATTAACTAAATAACCTATATAGTAGAAATATAAAATATTAAACTAGTTTTATTTTATTAGTAGCTAAAAGAGAAAAATAGGTTACTCTAAATATAAAAAAAAAGAACTAAAGAAAAAAAAGTTAAATTAGAGGGTAAATACGTATATAGTATATTAAAAGTATTAAAAATAGTTTAAAAGGCTAAAGTAATACTAATTATAAAACGACTACGCAGCCGCTTACGTAAACTACTAATTAAAAAATCTAATAATAGTAATAGAGTTAATAAGTTTAAAAATTAATTTAAAGTATTAGAAGAAGAATTAGATAATATAGTAATAAGTAAAATATAATTAAAACGGGTAAAGCTTACTTAGACTAGTTAAATTTCTATACTAGTTAAATCCCTATATAGTACGTTACTTATTTTTATTAATAAATAAAGTCTTACTAATAGTAGCTTTAAGCTACTTAAAATAATAAAATTAGTTATATAAAGACTAATTAGTATAATTAGTATTTTATAGTACCTAATAGTACTAAATTAGTATTTACTATATATATAAGTAGCGTTCTTCTTAAAATAAAAAAGATATATTTTAAAATAGTAGCCCTTATAGATAAATAATTTTTACTTCTTACTATTAGAATCTATTATATATTAATACTTTTTATTTAGAATACTATACTCTATTATAACTTTAATATAGCTAATATAAAGTATTTTAGTATATTAGCTATTTTTTTAAATTAATTAAATATAAAAGTTTTTAAGAGTTTTATATTTAAAAAATATTATAATAATATAGATTAAATACTAGCGTAGAAATACTAATTATAATTTAGTATATCTATAACTTTTTCGACACATTAAGTATAAAGGTATATATATACTCCTCCTTTTTTAAAACCCCTTTTAGTCCCCTACACAGCCACTACAGCTACACTATTTATTTAATTAATATATAAATATATATAATATTAGTATACATATATAGTATAGTTAGTACTAAATTTTACTACTTTATATTTTATATAAAATATTTACTTTTAAAAAATATTATTTAGGCTAGAGTAGAAAGTGGAAGTAAATATTCTTAAAATCTAATTTTATAGTTAGAGGTGCTAAAATACTACTACTAATCGCCCCGAGCCACCACAGCCACACTATTTATTCGATTAGTGTATAAATATACTACTACTAATAAAAATAATATTATTAATTAATATATAACGTAATTAACTATACTTAGTAAAAGTAGTCAAGGATAAATACTATTAAATACTACTAGATAGTAACCTATATAAAAAGGTCTTAAAAAAAGTACTAGACTCTATTATTTAATACTATTATACTAATATAGTCTAAAAAGTACTATATAGGTATATATAAGCTGTATATATTTATATTACTTACTTTTAGGCCGAGAGCAGTTCTAAAAAAAAAATTATAATTTAAGTATTTTTATTTTAAATAGGAGCGTATTTATATAATAAAAAATATATAATCTACACTATAGGGCTTTAGCTAAATAGTAATTTATCTCTTTACTTTTATAAATAATATATATTTAATTCGTCTTATATATTGTGCTACATTGCTACTCCACCTTAATTCCTGACAAGAGCCTTATCTGTACTGTTTGCTTTCGCTTGAGGCAAGGACCGACCGCAGCAGGGATGACCAGCGGTGAGAGGAATCGCAGCAAGAAGAGAAAAAGTGAGCCATTAAGTCATCATCAAACAAACGAAATGAGAGGAGGGAAACAATCGTGAGAAACTAAAAATCGTGTACAATGACATACAAATGTAAACGCTACTTACGGCAAGGTGGCTCTCAGAGTCCAACGCTCCGCTCGACTGTTACCGTAATGAAGCTACAGTTACGGCCATCGGCCCGGATAACAGCTTCTGACGTGTATTGCGGAGTTTTCCATGCGCACAAAGCAATTTGGCCGCCTTGTAATTTCTCACAAAGCCATCGGTGACAGCTGTCCTTGGTTTTGTGTGCTACTACTGGCTATCTGGACATGCTAGCAGCCCAAACGTATGAGACAGCCAGAGGCTAGAAGCTCAAATGCAATCCCCTGCGTATTAACTATTCCAGAGTAACACAAGATACCTAACCCTTCACTGAAAACGAAGCGACCCCGAAATACAATGCCAAATATCCGACTTCGGTGGTTGCATCACAGAGACCCAATCACACAATACGGAGTCGGATACAATAAAAGCCAATTCGCATTGCCCATCCTAGGATAATACAACATTCTTGGCTTTCTCTTAGTGTAGCGCTGGATCAGTTCTGTCATTGGTTCCGCCAATGAGGTGTTCCTGAGCCGGAGCCTGAGCCTGTTGGGAGCCTAGCAATACCAATTGGTAGAGGCACATGCGGAGAAAACATCGCCATCTGCTGAGCCGGAGAAACCATCTGCTGGGGTGGAATTGGTATCTGTGGGCGTAGAGGTGGGGGTCTCATCGCCTGAGCATCAGTGGTTCGAGCAATGATGGTCTTGTGAACCCTTCCGAATTGGCTGCTGTAAATGACGTTCTTCCTATTCTCTTCGTCCACTTGAGCTTGGTCCGCTTTCCGTATCAGTCGCCGCTCGGTCTCCGCTTTAGCCCTGTATTCTCGCTCTTTATTTCTGTAAGCTTCCAAAACATTAATCCGATTCTCATGGCTCTCGTGGTCTCCTTGAATCGCATCGAACCTTTCGGAAACTCGACCTTGGTTTGTTTCGAATGTCGCATACTGTCCCTCCAATGATGAAAGGCGATCCTCCAGCTTCTGGATCTGAGTGCTCTGTTGTTCATCTTCGAGCTTGCTTTCTTTCATTGTTTTGACTATCTCCGCTCTAAAGTCCTCCTTCACTGATTGGATACGGTCCAAGAAACTCCTCTCATGGGCTGTGAATGTGTCTTTGTGCTCCTTTCTGTCCCTCTCGCGACCCTCCTCCCAAGCCTCTAGCTTCTCTTTAAGACGGAGCTGTTCGTTCTCCAATCTCGTGACTTTTTCCATCAAGATCTTCATTTCCATTTGCCCATTGGCCCACATCTTCTCAATGTCCTGTGATAGTCTCTCTAGGGACGCAGTGGTGGATAACAAGCCCCGCATTGTCTCATCCATGTTCTTCTTCAGGTTGTCGATCTCTGTGTCTAACGGCTGAGCGACCATGTCTTGCTGTAGTTGAACTAGAGTCCCGTTGTAGGTTTTGAAATTGTCATCGTATTCGCTATGCTTTGTCTCAATTTCTCTGAGCAGAGTTTCGAACTCCTTCAGCTTGTCGAGCATAAATATGAAACGATTGGGGCTGCTTTGAGAATGGGAAGTCATGGTAGTCTCCATGGCTTCAAAGTCATCTTCGGTTTCCTTGTTTCCTGCAAAACTATGCGCCCCACCACCGCTGTGCTTTACCCTCTTGGCCGATGAGGGGTATTCACTATCCTCCGCGGTGGACAGCCGGTCGCGTTTGCGTGAAGTGGTTGATCCGCGTGCTGAATCATTACCACTAAAGAGAAGTTTTAGTACAATCGGATTATGTATCACATATCCTGGGAAAACACGACGTACCTTGAAGTTTGTCGTAGTACTGCAGGACCAGGTTTTCCGAATGTATTACCGGTCTCCGTACGGCTTCGTGCATCTGAAACCGGAGTCGCTTTGGGCGTGCTGAGGAGCAATTGCGCGGGCGTATCGCTCGAAGATAGCGTTGATATGCTTGTTCCTGCGCTCGCACTAGGCTTCGACGGTTTTGCGCTCCTTACGGGTGTTTCCTGTGTTCCGGAGCCCATGTTGATTAGAGCGGACGGCTTGCGTATGCGCGTGCTCCTACGTGGGTTCGTACCTAGAGATTGCGTAAGGGAAGGCGTACTTCTGCACGATTTATCGGGTTTCTGTGAAGCTATGCATGTATCAGTATTGGCATCAATGTGGACTATTAGAATGTGAGCTCACCTGAGGTGTGCGAGCGTGGAAGCAACCGGCCCTCGCGGACTGGCCAGCTGGATGGTTGCAATAAATTTGGTCCGTCTTCAGGTCCTTCGTTGCTACCACTGACTGAAGAGGCTGGAGATGAAAGGAAGGATCCGCCTGTCGTTCTTCGGTTGCCTTCCGTCATCCTAGGTATATTCATAGATGGCTCTCCGGTGGGTTTGGAGATGGCGGGCGGCTGTTGCTTTGAGTCCGCTGAGGCAGCGGAAGAAAGTGGTTTAGAGAGGCTGCAGTCAATTGCTTCGACGCAAAATCTCTAGGGACGTGTGGTTGTCAAATGTGCAAAGTAAGATAAGATAAATGAGGATAAGAACGTCCGATGTTTACTGTTCTGCTGTACAGTCGAGCAAGAGGGCGGCTGACCGGTCAAGCCTCTGTCGTGGGTGAAAAGCAAGAAAACTGCTGTGCCGGTTGAGAAGGTCTCAGTTACACAGCAAACAAACGCGTGCATGGACAAGCCGACTCCCCGCATCGCACAAGCGAGAAAGTGAGTGACGCATGCACACAGGTTACAGTCCTCTATCACCCCGGTTGTGGTGGCTATCTTTTCGCAGTAAAATGGCGAAAACACTAGCCGCAAAACGTTATGAGTATGGCTAGCTACATGGCATGTGTGAGGGGGAAGGAAATGCATCGCGTGTTATGGCGTCAATACTTCATTTGGGCAAGCCACCACTGTCTCAGCGCTGTTGTGACACCATGCCCCTGCCTCTTCACCGCCCCAGTGCACGGATCACTGATGCAAGAACGTGATACGATCTGCCGTATCGTCTCCTAGTCCGCATCGCTCTCGAAAGTCCCCTACCTCGTGCCCTTTCGTCGCCGTTCTTCTCACGAACTCCTCTAGTGGGCAACTTCTCCCTGGACCACTCTGACAATCCGGCAGTGCGGTAATACCGTCATTGATGTTTATTCTGACATATTTCCTGGGTGCTTCAGAGTTACTTGTCGCGCAGGAAAGGAGCTCAAAAATTGTTCGTCCGCCCATAGGTGAAACTTGGCTTTTCTTCCATTTTCGCGACTGCGGAATATGCGTGACTGGGAGATTTTCGATATCTGTAATGATGTCCAGGGCTGCAAGCATTGGCGCAATGTCACCGTCGTGTACGCTTCTCCACGTTAGTCGCACTTTCTCATATGGTTTGCAGAGTACTTACAAACTAAAAAATAATGGTCCAGCGGATGGACCTTCTAGCATCAGATTCGTTGTAGCATTTAACCACAACCATCCCATCAATGCGCCATATGGTGTGCCCGGGCCCGCGCGATAGTAATGAAGAACATCCCTCGCATATTCAAAGCTGATGAATTCCTTTCGGGTGAAGACATCGCACCAAGGACTGTATCCTCTGACCGTAGTCTCGAAGCCGCAAGCCTCTTGCATCGCATAGATCCCGTCCTCTGTAAACTCAATCTCTGGGTTCTGCGCAAGCAACCGCTCCTTTATAGCACCAAGATAGGTTGATCGAAACTTGTCAAGCATCGCGTATCCATTGGCATGGCCATTTTCTTCGTCATCACCGTAGGTCAAACAAGTATCGCCAGGCGTCAGCGTGTTTGCGCCCATGGAAGGATCTTCAGATATGACTTCAAGCTCCGTGATATTCTGGGAGTCGAGACCGAAGAAGCCAGCACCAAAATGTCTGGCAGTGTCGATAACTCTCTGGCAATCACTGGCCCAATATCTAATCTTGCGATGCTGAGATAGAGCTCGAGATATAAGGTCAAAGTACCGGGTCCGTAGGCGCACACCCGTGGTAAAGGCACCAAGTGTGCCGGAGAAAGGGCCGGTTGACGTGAGCTGCTCGATCAAAGAGTCCTCTGACCAGAACAGCTCCCAGTCGTTGAAGAACGACAAGTCGCCCTTGAAAGTAACTGCACTGCTACGCATTCTATTGACAAGATTTGCGATTCCTAGCACAGGTCAGATTACTTTTCATAGTCCACAGCAATGACTGAAAACCTACTTATCGCAACCTTCCGAGTAGGATACCGCTCAGCATGACGAGCCATCATGTGAACTTGTTCGACTTTGCACCCGTTCGGTACAGCGATACCGTCTCCAACAACATCCTCAATTTTTTCGACCCAAGGACCATTGCCACCGAGATGGTACAAGATATTCCAGTCTTGAGTCACCGATCCAGCCCGCAGTCCAGGATTGTCCTTTCGTTCACGATGCAGTGACTGTTGCGGGTGATACCAGGTCTGCCAGCTTGCATGATGTGGCTTCCCTGCACCTTCGTACTGCAGATAGCCGAGGTGAGGTTGACCGTGGTTTACCGGTGCAATTGTTGAACGGCAAGCAAGATGAGCCCATAAGAGTGCGATAAGGAAGGCGCCAACCGCGAATGTCAGAGCGATGGCACGGTTAGAAGTAACGAAAGACATGGCGATATAGATGCCTTGGTGAACCGTCGTTGCAGCGTTTTTTCGGCAGTCATTATCACGATGCGAAACTAAAAAGTCGGTGTGGGGTCAGACAGCAGGAACGATATTTGGTGCCAAGCGATGCCGGCATCGCTACTTCTGTCGATGTCCTGTACATATACGACGGCTCATAGACACGGTGAACTCGTTGTGCGAATTGCTTGAGTCGCAGTAGGGCGCAATATGCGGTTGGTTATGAGTAGTGTCTTCTCCAGAGTGGCCGGCTCATTTGGGTTAGCTTCCAATACCCCGTTTCACCGACACTTGCGACGGCTCGACGCTGTCCTCTCCAGGCGGTAATAATAGCACGTACGCGAGATAATTATACTAGTTAAAATTAATAGATTTAATAAGGTATTATATTAAAATTATAGTCTAGATATAAACTATAGTATATAGTAATAATAAATATAAAAATTATAATTCTTTATCTATTTTCTCTAGTTATATTTATTTATATATTTTTTATTTTTATTTTTATAATTATTATATTTAAGAATAGTTATACTACTATAGTTAAGTATTATACTTATACGTTTTATATTAATATTTTCTTTTTACTTTTAATATAATAATAATAATAATAATAATAATAATAATAATAATAATAATATTTTAATTAGTATTTTTAATATTTATAAATAGTTTATTATTATTTTCGCTACTATTATATTTTATTAATTTTAATTATTAAATATATTTTTAATTTTTTTAATCTTTTTACTATTTTTTTAATTAATTATATTATTTAAAATATCTTTATTATTAATATTTTATTTATAAATAATTATATATTATAAGTTATATATATAATTTTTTTTAATTATAATTTTTAATTATATTTTAATATTATTTAAAAAAATTTCTTATTTTAGTATTTTAATTTATATTTTATAATATATTTATATACTAATTAAATAAATAGTATAACTATAGTGGCTGTATAGGTAACTAAAAAGTATTTTAAAAAAAGGAAGAGTATGTGTATGCCTTTATATATTTTATAATATTAGATTAGAATAAAATATTAATTATATATAAACGATTTATAATAAACTAATTTTATATTACTAATTATTAATATTATATTTATAATAAAATAAAATAAAAATTTTTTATAAATATATTTATAGCTAGTTAAAAATAAAATAAAATTTTAAGTTTTAAACTAAAAAGGTATTAAAAATTATAAAAAGTATTATACTATTTATTATAATAATATTTAAAAAAAAAATTTTTACTTTAATAATATATTATATAAATAATATATAATAATAAACTAATAAAAATATAAAAAAATTAAAAAAATTAAAAAAATTTATAGTATTAATGTTTTTAATATATATTATAATTTTACTAATTTTATAATTATAATTTTAATTAAAGTTTTAGTAGTACTCTACTATTTTATTTAAATTAATTTATAATATTATATTTATATTATAGGCTATTTATTAAAATATTTATAAGTATATTTTTATATATACGCTTTTATATTTATATAAATAAAAATTAGGCTTATAGTTTATGTGTTAGTTTATGTGCATTATTCTATAAACTCAGTGTTGTGCAATTTTACTAATTACTAATTTTACTAATTTGTGCCAAGACCTAAATATTTCTTTATTTAATTAATAAAACTACTATAAAAATTTAATATATTATAAATTAATATATAATTTTAAATTATATAGGTATAATATTTTAAAATGCTAATTATATATTAAAATATTTAGCAATTACTAAAAATTAGTAATTACTAATTAGTAATTACTAAAAAATTAGTATTTCTTAAATATTTTCTTAAATAATAAAGATAATTATTTAAATTTTAAAATATAAGTTAATAAATCTATAAATTATATATATATTAAATATATATAACTTTTTATTAATTAAATAAAGAGATATAAAGGTCTTGGCAAATTAGTAATATTAGTAACTGCCCATCACTGCTATAAACACACCCATTCCCGTCGCGACCGACATAACCGGGCGTCGGATCACGGAACGATTCCGGGAGGGGTGCGTCAAATCATCCTGCCTCGCTGCGCCTCTTACCTCACGTAACGACGACGCGATTGCAAACCCACCGCATGAAGACTGCTTGTCAAATCAGCTTTCTTTACGAGAAATTTGTTAGTAGCGCCAAGATTGCAATACATTAAACAAGGCTGTTAGTGCCGCACAGCCGCTGCGCGCCGCGCCGCCCCGCGTCGGAGCATCAGGACCGCAACATGGACACTGAATTCCGATATGTAGGAGATCGATCAGTGATTTGACGCCAGGGTCGCTGTATGTGCTCATTAACCCTTTTGGGACCGGCAACGGCTGTGGCGCCAAGGAACCAGACATCTACATTCGGGATATCCTACCAAGAGTACTCTCACACAGGCGTCTGCCAAGCTCACGATGACGCGGAAACTTGACGAGAACAGGATTAGACTCAACAGGGTGGAAGGCAGAGCGAAGCACAAAGATATCTATAAAACACGTAGAGGATGAAGTTATGAAGCCCAGCACTGTACACCTCGTACTTGCAGTTTCAGACATCAATCATCGCCAAGATGCACTTCCAAAAGCTTACACTCGCGTTTGCCATCTCAGCAATTGGCCTAGCGCAGGATGTGGACTCGAATGATGTACCCCAGCAATGCCAGAGCGTCTGCGCACCTATCGTGACGTTGACTCAGAACTGCGACAATACCACGAGTATGAAAGATCATTTCTACCCATTGCTCTTTGCTGATATTGCTAGACGACGATGCCGCCGAGCTTCAATGCGTTTGTAAGGCCTCCAACGCAGCTACAATTGTACCTCTCTGTGCCGCTTGTATCTCTCAGAATGGGGATCGAGACAATGGTGCGTCATGTCAATCTGTATACCTAGTTCATCACAGAGTGTGCTGAAAAACATGTAGATGTTCAGGACATCGTGAGGTCGTGCTCTTTCAGCAGCACGACTTATGTTTCCTCCGTTGCAGCTTCAGCGCTATCCTCAGCCTCGGGACAGTCTGGTTCCAGCTCAACAACTGCCCCAGGGCAGGCAAGCTCTGGACCAGCAACTGCCTCAGCATCTGTGACGCAGTCGCCGAGCTCTCCATCTGCCAATCAGAACTCTCCGACTGATTCTCCCGGCGCCGCTCCTGTACACACTGTGGCAGTTGCTGCAGGTCTGGGTGCTTTTGGCCTCGCGCTTATGCTGTAGGCGGTCTGGAAATGACAACTCTCTCATGGCTACAGGTCCGATTTTGGAATTTTTACGCCGATCATTCGCTCCTGGATGCGTGCTTGGACTGATGGTGAAGATGTGGACGGTATTTGAACACTTGAGATACAACAATTTCGAACATCTAAGTAATTCGAGTTCCGATCTCCCAATTGAACTGAACTCGCGCTCGAATCAAGTCTAGACAATATAAGAATGGCGACCGTGCTCTTCTCATCTCGTCTTCTTTACTGTGCTGCCTATCCTATCCGTATGGCTGGAGCCGGCCTTCTCGTGTTACCAGTTCTCATACGCTACATCCTCGTCGCCAACTTAGGAGGAAGCAGAGATACTCCGGGTGCATCGGAATACACTTTCTCTTCACGATGATCTTTGCTTGTTCTATGGCTTTCTACTCCAAAGCAAAGCGCCCTTCAGTCGTTGCTGCGGCTGCCGCGTGAGTGCCAATGCCACGAAAGCCTGTGCCAAGCTGTACTTGTCCTCTTTTTGATATTGCGCGGTAATCATAGTCATTTTGGGAAAGGCGGTGCCAAGTTAGTGCGGATGGTTCCAAGAGCTTGGCGGTCTATACTGTGTCATCGAGCAGGCACAAGGCAGAGCGATGAATGAGAGGGCACGGATTGAACAGAACAGGTATATTGAAATTAATATAATGATAACAGAAATCGTTACTACTCTGGGGTATCACTAACAAAACTTCTCTCCACCCGTCGCCATCGTCACATCGTCGTGTTGGGTAACCACGGTCGCTGACTCACCGGTCGTCATCATCCTCAGCTTCTCTGTTCTTGAAAACCAAAAACTGCTTGGGATCTTCATTTGTGATTGTTTGCCATATCTCTCGTACACGGTCGAAGACAGTATCGTCAACAGCCAGATCCAAAGGCGGAGGAGGTAGGCCAAGGAAATGAGCACTCGCGCCATCCGGCAACGGCAAAGATTCGACTGAGGGTAAGGCACGCTGTTCGTACTGCATGGACCAGAGAATTCTCGGCGGTGGGGAAGCATTAACGCTGGCCAGCAAGCAAGATGTTGCTCGCTTGAGGAGCTCGAAGCCATTTTTGCCGCTCAGGCCGGTCGACGCATAAAGAACACCTGATAAAGAGTCAGTAACTATTCTAGAGAACACAAAGATAAGTCCGAATTGGAGGTAATGCCAATATCAGGTTGTCAGAGGATATTTGTCGTCAATGTAATTCAGACAATGTAGATAAGTATTCAAGAAATCGATCATCATAGCGGCTTGAGGAAGGAAAATAGAGCGGTATAGGGTAAACTTACTCTGACCTGCGGGACACTCTCCAGACTCGCTGGAGTGGACATGGATATGTACCGGAGGGAGGTTCCGATGGTCTGGTAATTCTAGCGACCCAGATGGGAAGACAAGAATGGCAGAGCCTGGATGGAGAGGTTTCTCGTTGACCACAACAGGCGAGAAGAGCGCCGGCAACGGCGAAGACACGATAGTGATCGACTTGCAGAGAGAGTCCTGTGTCTGGTCCGGCGAGGTTTCGCTCACCACCCACCGTGCGGTGATAGCTTCGCCATCTTTCAGATGAAGCTTTGCACGAGGAACACGCTCTGACTGACTCATTTCCGCTGGTTGGCCAATAGCACCTTCATCTTCGTCTGCCGACTTTCCTTCATGCGGACGTTCAAGGGGAACCTGCACTGTCGACACCGAGCCAGCAGAGATGGCGAGTCCTTTTCCAAGGACATAGACGCCACCACCAACGGCACATGCACGACAGCCGACTTGGCAGAACTCGTCCAAGCCACCATACTTGGGAATGACCGCGCTGAAATTGCCCAGCATGCCAATCGACCTCATATGTCGCGCTATCCTTGGCAGAGCATATTCTGTAGTAATGCTTTCGGGGCTCTTTGTCGACATGGCGATAGCAAGCATTGGCGGGAGCAGGATGGAGGGGGCCTTGAACACAGCCGTCAAGAAGGCAGAGAAAGGTGCGTTGCGATACTCTTCCCACTTGGCCTTCTCATCGTCCTTGTCGTATACAGAAACGAAGCGGAGAATTTTGACGAGCTTGCGCTTAGCCGGAAAGTCAAGGGTGTCGTTCCCGAAGAGATCTTCCCTGCTATTGGGAACCTTCTCCAGGCTGCCCGTCACATTCCCACCCGCTGCATCCGGAGAATACACCCACCAGTTACCAACAGGGAGGAACCCGACCTGGTGCTGAGCTTGCGACGTGACACAGTAGAGTCTGAACGCTGAGCTCGAGTATATGATTTCGGGAGCAAGCGCCAAGTTATACTGTCTCCCAGGTCTTCGCGACAGAGTAGTGGTGTCGGAGTCGGAGGGCTCTGGTTCATAGATGGACGCTTCGGCGAAGGCAGCTTGAAAGGAGCCTGCGCTGGCATGAGGATCAACACTGCAAGAACGCGGGCAAGAACTACCTTGATTGACTCTGGTTACCCATTCTTCAGCTTCTGGAATGCTGAAGGCAGCTGCGGCGCCGCTGTAGTATGGATTCTCGTCTACATGGAGTATTTTCTTGCCCGAGCGCGACAACGCTCTTTAAGTGCTGCGTCAGTCAGATTGCGGAACGACCCGTGGCGGGGTAAGGACACATACAGAGCAAGCAGAGACTGCTGAAGGCCGGTGCCTGCAATTACAACGTCCCAGTCGGTGTTGTCGAGTGTGTCCATAATGGATATGCCAAGCGAGAGAGGGAACAGAGCGTGTCAGACCTTGACACCTCTTAGCCCTAGTGACTAAGCAACGCACGTGCCTCGATACACTAAAATCTTCCACTCGCTAGCCGAGCTTCCCCAACTGACGCGCTCGCTGCGAACAGCTTTGATCAGTATAACTGTTCGCAAAGCACCGGGACTTCACTGTCTCGGAGAGAGCGCGCAGAAGAAACTCTTCGTCCGGTATCTACCGCTATGGATTTCATCTGAACTAGCGGCTCGAATGTGGCGATACATATTCATTGGGTCAGTCGAGTCATACGTCGACAACGCCCAACGCTCAACGCGTTCGCTGACAGTGTTCTTGGAGGCATTTTTGAGACTTTCATGTTTATCCTCAGTGTTTTAGATATTTGTTCGTGATGCACTGTTGAATCCAATGCACACTGAGCAAGTATCTCAAGGTTAATCCAGAAGTAATAAGCACGCCTAGTTTGACATACCCCTTTATTACGCTTTTTTGTTTTTGCATGGCCAGGGCAGCTTAATTTGTACTTACTATATTTGTGGAAACCGCTTCGCGTCAAAAAAACCTCAGAAAACAAATACGCCTAGACCTCGATGCAGTGGTAGATCGCCCTTGTGTCCTTGTTCAGTGCGCCCTTTTGCCGTAATCAACGTGATGTCATCTGTGCTGGTTGTCGCATGATCTGTTTAGGTCTTTCCCGACGATAAAGGAGAAGCTGATGCAGTGGTACGAACGCAGTGAGGGAACTCTGTTTGGTGCTAACCCCGTGTACGCAATGAATCTCAAGCTTAACATATACCGTGTGTATATCATTGATGTGTAATACGCTCATGTTGCCATTTATTGCACGTGTTAAGCGCCGGGACGCGCTATTGCGTGCCACGCATCTTATCCGGGCGAAGTGGGCATCAGTCATCCGTCCCACAACGCTTGCTCAAACTTTTTGCCCGATACGGATAGCTCCAGCTTCGATATTGGCAACCCTTGGTATTCATATTTTCAATTTGCACTCTCATACATCAATCAAATGAAGCACCATCGGGCAACAGCCCACATCTTCGATGGTCTAGTGGTCATGATTTCCGCTTGTCATTGCAGCTCTGCTGAGGACAAGCGCGGGAGACCGGGGTTCGATTCCCCGTCGGAGAGGCTTCTTTTTTTTGCTTTTCTGCGTCCTGGGAAGTATCGTTGTGCAGCTGGTGATTGGGGGGGGGGGGGGAAGATGACCGCAAGCGCTAGGCCCGGAACACTTTTGCGCACGAACGCGCTATCCAGACGTCCTTAAACCCATACTAAATAATAGAAAATAAAGAGAGCTTCTAAATACGTCTAAAAACGTTTAAAAAACTAAGTTTTAGTAAAGTTTTAGTAGAGTTTTAGTAAAATTAAAATTTTATTAATTACTTATTATATCTACCTAAATAGTAGTTATAAATTAATATAATTATATTTACTAATTTTATATGTAATATTCTATACTACGTAAACTATTTTTATTAATTTTAAAAAAGTAATATAAGATTTAAAGAATATACTAAATTTTTTTTATTTATTATATCTATTTATATTTAGTTTCTTTTATTATTATTATTAATCTAAATAGATTATATAATAACTAGTATAAATTATAATATATTAATTATAGTATAGAGGTATACTAAATAAAAAAAAGTATAGTAATATATTTACGTATATTTATATTATAAATAGTAATTATAGTACTATAATAAAGAATAATTTTTTAAAAAATATTAAATACTAATATTTATATATATAATTACAGCTTTTATTATTTTTTAGTATTAGTTTAAGTATAATTTTTAGTACTATAAAAATTAATAATTATATATAATACTAAATCTAATTTTAAAACTTCTTTTAGTTGCTCTGGGCCACTATAACTACACTATTTATTTAATTAATATATAAATATATACTAAATTTACTAAAAGAATATATATTTTTATTATTAATAAAAATATTTTTAACCTATTAAAATACTACAAAAATTAAATAATTAAGTAAAATAATATTATTAGAAGTAAATGTAAGTAAAGATAATATATATAAGATTAGACTTATAAAAGTATATATTATTATTTTAGATTTTATTCTACCTAGTCTTATCTAACTTTTTTAACACATTAAGTATAAAAATATATATATATATTTATATATTAATTAAACAAAAGGGTGTAGCTGTAGTGGCTGTATAGGCGACTAAAAGGGGTTTTAAAAAAGGAGGATATAAAAATATATATATACTCCTCCTTTTAGGGTCTATTACCTTTATAACTATATAGGTTAGTAATAATTATTATTACTATACTATACTGGTGCCGGTATAGGTATAAGTATAGTATATACTTAATTAGCTCTCTCTCTATAAAGATATAGTTTATAGCTATTATAATTATTATTTATTTTATACCTATAAGTTACCCGTAAAGATTAAATCTTATTATAATACTTTAAAGCTCTATAAAAGTAGTTTATAAAAAGGTCTTTACTAAAAGCTTTTTTATTACTAGTATAGTAATATATCTAATTATATAAAAATTATTATATATATTACTTTTATAGGGTTGTTTGTCTATATTATAATATATATATAGTAATATCTAAAAAAGGTATAAGTAACTGCCTAGTATAGTAGACTACTAGTTATACTTTTTTTATTATTATATATATATATATATATGTAGTACTAGGGATACTAGTATATATTAATACTTTATAGTATACTATAGATATACTACCTCTTTTTTTTTTTTTATAAATAAACGTCTGGTACTAGATTAAAAAAGATTATATATTAACTTATTATAGGTAACGCTATTTTAACTTATTATAACTAAGTATAATAAATATGTCTTTAGCGTAATATATTAATATATAACTATATACTACGTCTCCTATTATTATATTTAAAATATTATAGAGCAGTTTTATAGAAACCCCTATAGTAGCTAATAGTTATTTTTTTTAAAAATATAAGTACTACACTAAAAGCGTAGCTTTATTAAAAAAAAATAAAAAAAACAAAAAATAAGAAATAAATACTATATAAGTACTTTTAAAAAATAAATATAATAAAATATTTAATTATATAAATTACTATATTTATATATTTATATATTAATCGAACAAATAGTGTGGCTGTGGTAGCTCGGGGCAACTAAAAGGGGTTTCAAAAAAGAAGGAGTATATATATATCTTTATTATAAATTACTAAATATATACTAGATATATAGAATATTTAATAATAATATACTATTTTAGTTATTAAATTTAATTTAAGTATATATATTATATAAAGAACTAGTATAAAAATATTAACTTTTATATTATATAACTAAATTATTATTATAATACTAAGCTCTATAATTATATATTATTTTCTTATTATATTTATATACTAATCGAATAAATATTTATATATTAATCGAATAAATAGTGTGGCTGTAGTGGCTCGGGGCTACCCCCTTATTAGTTATTATCTATTTACTATTATTTTAAAACTATAATACTAAGTTCTATTAGTAGTATATAAATTAATAAAGTTTTATTATATTATCTTTTCTATTATAGGCATTTACGATTATTTTATACTAAAGAAAGAAATATAGTTTTTTAAATTTATTAAACTTAGTGTTAATAGCGTAAGTTATAGTATAAGAAAAGAAATTTAAAAAAGCTTTAGTTTTTTATTTATCCTTTCTAACTATTTAAAAGTGAGATTTAAAACTAAATTTAGAATGTAGTAAAAAAAAGGTCCAAAATTTTTATTTTAAGCCATTTTAATAGTATAAATAGTCCTATAGTACGCTGCAAAAAAATCCGACTTTCGCTACCGCTGAAGCTGAGGGGGCAGCAATCTACTAGCTGTAATATATATTACATCGCAAACACACAGAGTTACACATTTCTAGGTGCCGAAACACAAGACTTATGAGTACTTAGTACTCCCGGTCGCCAGAGAACCTCACCTAATTATGAATCGACTATGGTTTTCAAGAGGGCATCGAGTACATGGTACAGTAGCATAATACAGGTGTCTTGACGCTACATCTTCTCTCTTTCCACGAGGGTGGCATGGATAGGATCATCAGAGTGCGTTGGCTGCAGTCCCGCAGAGGGCATTCGCGTCTTTAACCAGGCCTGACCGGAACCTGACCTAGGCATCACCGAGCTTTGCGATCACAGAACCAAATGGAGTAGCAACTCTTCAGGCTCTACGCTTCACTGCGCGATCTGCAATATCTGTGCCACCACCCCTTTTACGCACCGCCTGTGGGGCATCACCAGCCTCACCAACACCGGGTTCTCCCAGCCCAATCTCGTGCCCGTTCTCTGTGGCAGTCGATCTACTAGGCCTGCGCTTCGAGGCGAGTTCCGCCTTACTTGCCTCTCTCAAAGCAAGGTACTCTTCCGTACGCCTCACGTTCTCAACCTTTGTCATGACCTTCCAATTCTCAGGCCTCTCGGTCGCTCGCCACTTCCTCCATTGATCCTGATGCATGACATTGCCGCTGAGGACAACAAAAGCACAGCTGTTGTACAGCGTATGGACTGCTTGAACAGGTAGCCACTTTGCTCTAAGCTGTCCATGCTCCTTGAGCCAATGCGCGACCTTGGCCGGCGTCTTACACATGTGGCGGATGTGTGGCTCCACGTAGATGGTGCGCCGGTCCCAGAAGCTCAGTCCATCGTCATTGACGACTTCGAAGGAGTTGGCAGGGACAAAGGCAGCTGGATAAGTGGACGGTCGACGACGGACGTAGAACCCGTTGTCCGAATGCTCAAGCGTCTGGCTCGGGACGGCTTGCAGCGCCTGCCGGAGAAGCGTCTGGGTAGCCTGAGGCTTCAGGGTGGCGATGTTTGGGTGGCCCAGGATTGCAGTGAGATGAATGTATTTTCCTTCCGTTTCAACGGCCCTATAGCGCTCTTGCAACCATTTCGCACCATCCCGGTCGTGATGGGCGTAGTCGGTAAAGATCAGCTCGATCCCAGCAACCAATTGAGCAAGATAGTCCGGTGTCGCAGCGGAGGTAGTCGGCTTGGAATCCGTAGAAACAGTTGATTTCTCGCCGTGCCCTTCCTGTTCTGGCGCAGGCGATGTTGCGGCTGAATTGGTGCTTGTCTTGCGCATAGCTTGCACAAGGCTATCTTCACTTGGGTTGGACGCATTGGCGGCGCTTTGGCCCGGCTTGTCTGGCTTGTGCATTTGGGTCTCCTTGACGCCCTTGATCCGGAGAGCACGAGGGACAAACATGGTGGTCGCGATGCCTGCCCATTAGCGTTGCACAGGGACGAATCGATAGCGTAGTGAGATTGCCCGTAGCTTGACGCGTGTGCTCGAGCGACCCTCGCGAAAGCTGAACGATATCACGTTGCCGCTCCACTTGAAGTCTTGGCGTGACCGAACTTTGGCATCACCACGTCCACACCAATCCGTGCACGCTGCAACAACTTCTCGAGCCCTCGTGCTCCAGCCAACCCCCACAATGGCAAAAGAGAAGAACTTCAACCCCGTGCAAGCCGCAAAGAAAGCCGAAAAGCAGAAGCAGCTCAAGAAGCAAAAAGCCCAACTCCAGACACAGCGAACCGAGAAACTCGCCCGCCGCAACCCCGCCCGCATTCAACGCGACATCGACGCCCTCAAAGACGCAGAACAGGCCGGCTCCCTACGGCCACACGAGCGCCAACGCCTCTCCGAACTCGAGAAGGATCTTGCGGCGGTGAATAAGGCGAGGGCAGCGCTTGGTGACAAGGCGCCTCAGTTCAAGCCCGAGCGGAGGGACGATGGATGTGACCGAGGCGGCAGGGGAGGCCGAGGCGGGCGTGGAGGCGTGCTGGGGAAGAGGTCGAGAGGCAGAGACTGGCAGGGGCGCGATGGCGAGGAAAGCAGCGATACGGATGCGGATGTGAGGCATATACCCATGCCGCGAGATACGCCGCCACCGATACCACGACGGCACGGGCAAGCTGCGCACATTGAGGAAGGTCCGCCAGAGGCGAAAAAGCCTACACTTGTCTACGAAGCAGCGCCGCAGGTCCGCGATCTCAGGAAAGAAGCGACCCGATTCATGCCTGCGGCGGTTGCACAGAAGATGAAGCTAGCAAAGGGCGAAGGACGGTTACTGGAGCCGGAGGAGTTCGAGAAGCTGCGTCAGGAAGGTTATATGAATACTCAGAAAGCGGAAGCTGGGTCTAGTGCAGACACTGAGCTGGACCGGCTACTCCAGACACAAGAAGCGAAGGAAGACGCGGCGAAAGCGGCTGACGCTGCGGTCCAAGAGGCGGAATACGAGATGATGGAAGCAGAAAGCAAGGGCGAGATGCACAATTTGGAGGCCGAGGACAGGGTCGCTGAGCACAAGCTACGGCACGTCGAGATCGAGGAGGTGGAGGATGAAGACTACTGAACTATGATACCCTAACCTGAATGTCAACACACTGAAAACATTATGTGGTGGCGATGCAATGACTGTCCATCCTCCATCGACGAACAAGGCGCCTTCGCAGCCGGCTTCACTTGCTATCCCTCCGGTGAGCACATATAGAGGAAGCCATGAACGCAGCTCTTCGATGTGGAAGTCAGATACGGATCAGGTCCACGGAACGATGCCTGTGAGGTCACAAAACCGTGGTTCACCAACCATCGCACGCTTCACGAGGCACAGGAGTTGCGACAGTGTTCATTGGTTCATCGTATCTCAGCTATAGGGTATACTCGTACAAAGCCGACCGTAGGTGTGAACACCCGCCAATCTCATACCATAATCGTTCGTGTCGAAGTCGTAAGGAAGAAGGGCTCAAGACTCGACCACCCACGTCAAGCGAAGTCGCCTATTTCTTGTTGCCGGTGACCGTGTCCGAGACGGACTGAGCGGTGTTGCTGAGAGACTCTTGAGCGGAACCAAGGACGCCTTTGCTCTCGTCGGAGCCGCTGCGAGCAGTGTCGCCGACCTTCTGGGTGGCGGACTTGTTGCCCTCTAGTGACACTGTTAGTTTGCGTGCAACAAAAGGTAGGTGCAAAGAGACGAACCAGGCTGAACAGCGGAGCCAGCACGATCGTAGGCGCCGGAGGCGCTCTCGGAGGCCTTGTCGAGGGTAGACTTCTGGGAGTCCGGAGTGACCTTCTCCTGAGCCTGGTCACCGAGTCCCTTGCGGCTATGAAGAGTTAGTGGAGGTATACGATGAGGGACAGCCGAGGACGATGCGTACCCGAGATCAGACATGTTGATTGTTGGTTGGGTTGGTGATTGGGAGTTTGGTGTCTGTGGATGGGAGTCGATTGAGGAGTGCAGTCGTGCGTGATGGAGAAGAAGCGTTGGAGGCGGCAGCGCACTGTTTATATACACAGGGAGGGGCTTGCAACGCGGGCGTGCCCCCCTCAAACAGAGTCTGGGCGTACGCCATCATCCGTACGTCATGGCGTTTGTTGAAGACGGGCAGGCACAGTGAAGGCCCGCAAGTCTAGAAGCTGCACAGGGCGGGCACCAGCAGGCGCCCGCGGGCATGTCATAGGGCTGCACTATGGGGTAGATCACGCACGCTTGTTGCTCGTCAAGGGTTGCGCTATTGGTAGATCGCATACGCTAAATGCCGATCCGCCATGGACATTCTGCGCTTGCATGGACGATGTCGCAGATTCCCACGGTTCGCAGGGTGCGGGTTTTCACATGCTGCCACGTCAGCGGGATAGGTGTACGCGATGGCGGGGGCAATGTGCTGCAGTAACGGGATCAGGGCATACTGTGGGTATACGGCGGCGGCTTGTCCTCTTCATCTTTGCCCAAGGTCTGCTCGCTTTAAGCTTCGTGTAACGCGTTTCTCGGAGAAGCAACTTAGAGGCTGTCATAGCCCCCACTATCATCCAGCATGCCTTCGCAGACAGCCTGAATTCGTTTGCTCATCGACGATGGCATCTCTCGGCTCTATCCCTTGCCCGGTTTTCCGCAGCTGAATATGATATAGCTTCAGAAGTATGTATTATTTGCTTGTGTAGGGGAAATCTCCATGAACATTCTGGATCCACAACCTTTCTAGGTACCCGAAGCGCACAAGAGTGGAGTCCGGCATGCGTGTGCGGCATGCTCACAGATACAGGCCTCTATCCACGGTCGAAGAAGAACAATGGAGCCTGCTTCGTCCGTGGACGGTCTTACGGGTGATGACGGGCTGTGCTTTGAAGCAGCTACAACACCTCGTCCACGTTTCGGTACTCTGCGTTGCCCAAGGTCAGGCAGTATATAAACAACGGTGCATGTGTGCTTAGACACTACCGTGTTCATCTTCTTCGATGCGGATGTCCCCTCCGGTCAAGCGCAGCTGCTGACCGCTGCACCACTCGTTCTTCGCCACTGTTAAAAGGCAACCACTGTTGACTACTCGCACAAAAGCATCGCTTCTCCTACCGTCACGTTATCGCGTAGGAGTCGTTCTCCGAGCGTGAGAGCTATCGTTGTTGTTGACCTCCATCTAGATACGGCTGACTGGTAGGCACCTAAGGCGAATCGCGGCTAAGCACCCTAGCCCGCTCAAGCTTCTTTTTGGCTTAGGTCGGATTATTTTCTGGAAGCACAGCTCTGATCACCAATGCACCGACCAATGAGCGTGAGACGGGTGCCGTTCAAAACTTCCTGTCCCCGTATCTCGCGCGATAGAAACGTCGTCACGTCTCGCGGACAACGACAGACCTTTGGCCTTGCATCGCCACGCTCTACTTATCTCGAGGATGCAATCTATCGTCTTCGTGCACTACGGACGTTCTGTCATTGCCTCGAGACTGTTCAACAGATGTTCCTTGTCCATGCGGGCACCACCTGCAGTTCTTATTGCCCAGTATGGCAGATCCACGCCATTCACGCGCGAGTGAAATAGGAGTTCGAGTTGATTTCGACTAGCTTGTTTGTTGGCGCTCTATGCATGGTTTAGACCCTGGGGCGTAAACAGGACTCCACACCTCCGGTCGCAAGCCTCCCTCTTATTGAGATGGACGGTATTGTCCGGCCTCAATGTGGCTATGCTGTTCACTATACTAATAAACAGCCGCATCCTTCACCCGTCTGAGCTCACTGAGGTTGGTTTCCTCCAGACCCTTGTTACGCCATCTTTGAACCCACATTTGTTCCTGTCTATTACTTTTATCAACATGAAGCTCCAACATTCGGTTATAATCCCTTTCCTTGCGGCCAGCCCTGTTCTGGGAGACTATCTGGAGAACACCCATACTGCTGTCCAACTCTTACAGGACAAATTCTACAATGCTGATACCGGCCTCTGGAAAGGCGTGAAGGATGACATGTGGTGGCAATCCGGGCATATCCTGGAGACAGTTGCGCGCTTCGGCATCGCAGACGAGTCCTACAAGCGGACTGCCATAGACATTGTCGCAAACACGCACGCCAAATCCGGCAACCAATTCGGCTACACCAACTGGCATAATGATTACTACGATGACATGGGATGGTGGGCTCAGGGTTGGATCGCGGCGTACGACCTGACAGGCGACTCGAAATACCTCGACACCGCCAAAGATCTCTTCGAGGACATGACTGGAGGTTACCATACACCTTGCGGTGGGATTTTCTGGAATAAAGCCGGAACTGGAATAGCCATTATCTCCAACGAGTTGTTTATGTCTGTAGCTGCGCATCTTGCCAACCGTGTGAGTGACGGCGAGAAAGAAAACTACAAGAACTGGGCGCATCAGACATGGGATTTCATCTGGAACAGCGGCGTGATCAACAGCGACAACCTCATCAACGATGGCGTCGACATGACCACCTGCAAAAACAACGGATTGCCCATCTACACCTACAACCAGGGCGTTGTCCTCGCTGGCCTGTCAGAGCTTGCGAGGGCTTTCTCGGACGGTGGCTTCATCGACGTGGGTATCCTCTAGCACTCTCTCACTACCATTTCGCTAATGTCATCTGTAGCACGCATACACGCTGGCCAAGGCTACGCTCGCCAAGCTGACCGTAAATAACATTCTGAACGAGCAGCCCCCTAGCCCGCTCGACGAGCAAGGCTCCATGTTCAAGGGCGCTTTCATCGCCGGACTGCTTACCTTGCAAGAGAACGAGCCGCAGCAGCAGTTTGCCGATTTCTTCAAGCAGAATGCGGACTCGGTGTGGGACAAGGCGCGCAACGGAGACGGCGTCGTGACGGACCTGTTCCAGGGGGGAAGCACCAATGCGAACGCAGCGTCGCATGCTTCTGGTATTGATGTGCTGCTTGCTGCAGCGAAGTCGTAGTCTAGACCGACGCATCTAGGTTCGATGCTTGTCTAGAATGGTGTACGTCGTTAATGTTCTCTAGAACCCGAACATCTGTCATGGTGCAGGAGTCTTCTCTTCACTTGTTCTGGGGGTCAAACTTGGCAAGTGGGGTACTGTTTCACGCTGGTATTGCCTGCTTTTCGTATTTCTCATGTTGTGCACTACTTCTGTTGCAATTCTGTCTTGGTTCTAAAACTTCGCGGTCGACCTAGGTACGAACCTATAAGCAGGGTGTATAGACCACCGTCAAATTGACTGTTATCATGGTTCCCTATTCGTAGGCGCCGTAGCCGCGGAAAGCTATTCCTCCTACAGCGAGGATTTCAAGAACGCAAGTCTCCAGCAGCTCCCACGTCACGATCCCTCTCGTCCAGGCTTCTTTGCTTCACACGTGCGCTAGGCACCGAACGTGTGGGGTGGAAGTCGAAGTGATTTGACGAGCGAGCTCACTATGACCCGGTAATACCAACGGATACATTCCACAGACCTACCGTGTAACTTGTGAATCAACTAACCAGTGCAGTGCCAGCCAAGGTTGGCACATAGGTGGCTTGTGCTCTGGTACATCCAATGTCCGGTGTTGCTTTGTCACGCACTGTGGCTCGCGAACCGCGTCCGCGGATCATTGCACGAATTCCGATTAAAGGGCTAGGAGGCCACTTGTTAAAAAGTGCGGGGAATGTTTGCTACGTGAGTATATTCTTCGGGTTGGGATGGATGAGATGGATGCGCTTGGTAATACCTGTGGTAAGCAAAGCTTGGGAGGGGCATGTGTCCACGGTACGATCACGTTAAGTGCTACCTGGTGAGGTGATGCGAATGGGTAATCGTACGAGAGAAGATGGAATTAGAATAAGTGGGTCCAGATAACTTTGTAAAACAACGAACCGGAGTTGCTGGAGGCACCAATGGGTCACGTGAGTAGCTGCCTGAAGTCAACCAAAAAATCTGCACGTACTATGTATCGAAAGATAGCCCACTCTGATTTCCCTAGCAATTTGTTTCTTTTGATCCACATCTGCTTCCTTCAACTCTCGCCTGAGTTAATTCTTAGTCGGACCTGGGACGCCTAGGAATGCACCCACGCCCTCTAATAACTCGTTAAGCGCCCTTATAGGGCATCAGGCTAGGCACCTAGATAAAGTTTGGTACTGCTGAATATAGATTTTCTCTTAACGCTACGCAAAGTGTAGTACGCTAGTAGTAGCGAAGGAGTTATAAATCTAAATATATATCGAACGCTGCGAAAAATTCTTTTTACATCCTTCATCACCGAATCCTGGAGTAAGACGCCCCCTGATCTCATCGACGTCAGCGAAGCTACAAGATGTGCGCAAGCCCTCACCTGCTCGGTCTCCCTCGAGAGATCCGTAATAAAATCTACAAGTACTATGTCACGGCTGATGGATACGTGTACAATCCAGCTTCGGGGAAGTTAACAACGAACGGACAATCTTTCCACATGTCTCTGATGTACACGTGTAGGCTCAAAGCGGAGGAAATGAGCGATCCCGCAATCAAATACTACAGGATCAACTTCAAGACTATTTACGCCAAGGAATTACGACTACAAGCCCACCAATTCGGCAGTCTCGTGGAACAGCAGTTGACGGAGCAACTGAACTTGATAGACAGATGCGCATCTTTGACATCTACCCAGATGCTGGAGGAGCTCTTACAACGGTATCCTTCTTTTGACAAGGCAATTCGACACTGGATTAGCCCTGAGAGAAGTACCTATTCGGATGCATGGTACGCGGTGGAATTGGTACCAAAGGAGTCATTCGCCATCCGCCGCAAATTCGTGAGTGACTTCCTGCGGGCAATATCTAAACATCCCAAATTCGAAGAAGTCACCATTGACCCGGGGAATTGCGACTGGCCCTTCGAGCAGCTCTCGATCACTTTCGAGGAGATTACTACGGGTCTTGATTGGCGTTTCGATGAGTTAACTACAACTCACGACCCATGGATTATTCCTTCCGAGCGGGACATCAGGAATATGCAGAGGACCATCAAAACGAAGTGCGAAAAGCATTGTTGCAAGGCAGTCGACAACGACCGCAGCAGGTACAGGTACTCCGCCGCGTCCGCGGTGCTAAAATTCCTTGACTCACTTCCCAAGGCGCAACGGGCTCTCGTCCGAAACATCATCGTGAATGAAGACTATGACTCAGTCGCTCGGCCCGAATGCCATGCCCGTGGTCTTATCTCGTTCTGCCAGGAGGACCCACGTTTGCGCGTCGAGCATCATGTTGCTCTATGGCGAAATATTTTTCCCAGTACCAGGCCTGGGGGAGATATTCATCTCAAATTTCTCCCTCATTTATCGTTGAACGCTGAAAATTGGTATGATAGAGTTCCCAGATGAACGCAAAAAGCATGGCGTGTCTCAGCACAGGATCTCGAGGAAAGTCGCACTGTGGCTCATCGAAGCTGCTGCCCTTCCATCGCGCGGTATGCCTCACAACTCCTATAAAATGATCATTGATGGAAATCCAGCACCGGAGCAAAGCGCGGCGGCCTTCGAAATCATGAAGCTAGATGCAGCTTGGCAACTGGCGGCTGACAAGCGGTTTAGCTACGCTCAGGAAAACAATAATTGGTTAAAAAAAAAGAAATACTTAGTAGTATCGATTTGAAAATTTCCCGGAAACGGTCAACTTATTAAACGCCCTTACGGGGCGTTAGGCTAGGCTGCCAAATAAAGTTCGGTACTAAATAATAAATTTTCGCTTAATATCTTAAAGTATAGTATACTAATACTAGTAAAAGAGTTATAGACCTAAATATATTTTAAATACTATAAAATTATTTTATATTCTCTATTACTAAATATTTTAAAATAAATAGTACTTTTAATATTATAACTAATACTAAATAGTATACTAGAATAAATAATTACTATTTTTTTTAAAAAAAAATTTATACTAAGTTAACCTACGGGCTCGACCGTAACGGCTAGATCTAATAGGTTATAATAGTAGTACTTATTAAAAGGTATTTTATAATAAAAAAAAACTTTTTTATTCTTCTTTAATACTAACTACCTATTTTTTATTTATTTAAACTATTATATATTATCGTAAGTTTATTTTACTTATACTTATAGGTATTTTATAACGCTTCTTTTTCTATTTTTCTATATATTATTACTACGTTTATTATATTTACCTATTATATTTACTATCTTATATATAGCCGTTTTTTATATTATTACTAATATTATTTTTACTAGCTCTTTTATATTTATAACTATACTACTATTAGAGTAACTGCGTACTATACTACTTTATTTTTAAATTTAGCGTAGTTAGAGTTATTCTAATTATTTAATATAGCTAAGAGCTACTACTTTTACCTATAGCTATAGTTTAGATTAGCGTTTATAATAATAAGATTTTTAGAATTTATTACTATCGTAACTATATAAGTTAGTAATAATTACTATTATTATACTACTACTAATATAGGTATAATATACGCTTATCTATTTTTACTATAAAATAGTAGTTAATAGTTATTAGATTTACTATTTATTTTATACTATTTAATTACTTATTTAGGTTAAGACTTACTGTAGTATTCTAGAGCGTTTTAAAAATTTTTAGTAAAAGGGTCTTTAGTATAAAAATAAATTTAGTAAAATATTAAGTATTATACTTATTACTTTTATATAGTTATTTAGCTATATTATAATATTTATAAAGAAATCTAATACAGCTGCCTAGTATAGTAAATTATTTTATTATATTTTTTTATTATTCTATATATATAGTAGCGGGGGCGCCGGCGTATATTAATACTTTATAGTATACTAGTAATAGTATAAGTTATTACTACTATTTTTCTTTCCTTTATAAATAGACATCTAGTACTAGATTAGAAGGTAACACTTACTTATCTATTACTATTTTAACTTATTATAACTAAGTATAGCGTTTTTAGTATACTTATTAATATATAACTATATACTATATCTCCTATTATTATATCTAGATTATTATAGAGCCGTTTTACAGGAACCTCTATAAGAGTTAATAATTTTTTTTTTTAAAAAAATATAGGTACTACGCTAAAAATATAGCTTTATTTAAAAAAAAAATAAATTAACCTATATAGCTATTAAGTTTTTAATATTTTTAATATTTTTAAATAGTTAATTATAGCTATTTAAAAAATAATATATAAATAAAAAAAATAATATATTTTTTTACTAAAATATACTTGCTCGTAATTAGAAAATAGTATAATATAATTATTAAATTATATAAAAATAATCTTATATATTATATATTATATTTATATATTAATTAAATAAAAAGTGTAGCTATAGTGGCTCGGGGCGACTAAAAGGGGTTTTAAAAAAGAAAGAGTATATATATACCTTTATACTTAAGGTGTTAAAAAAGTTAGGTAAGGCTAGGTTAAAAAACTTATATATTATAAAGAGCTAATCGTTATATACCAGTTTCTAATAATTAAAATAGAGAAACTAAATAATATACTAGATAAAGTATAGTGGGGTGGTATAGTGGGTAAGTGTCTAGAAATGTATAGATTTCTTAAATTTTTAATATATTCTGCGTATTAAGGGTTCGATTCCTCTCCTTATTATAGTATTTTTTAAATACGCCTACTTTACTAATAAAAAGTAGAGTTTTTAGAAGTATAAGGCACTTCTAAAAAATTAATATAAAACTATAGAAAGCCGAAATCCCTAGTATAAAATATATTATATTCTTAAGTATATCTTACTATCTAAAGTTAGAAATAAAAATTTATTCCTAAATAGGACTAGCGTAGTAAACTAGGCCTAATTAGGTAATAAATTAGTAATTAATAACTATTTAGTAATATATTAATTTAGGAATTAAAAAGCTAGTTGTTAGTTTACTTAGGAGATAAAGCACTTTCCTTAAATAGTTAGGTAGCCTTAATATAAAGGCTTATTTTTTTAAAAAAAAAAAAAAAAAAAAGATAAAGTATATTAAAAAAAGATTATAAATAAATTTAGTTATTTAAAATACCTATTTACTATACTTAATATAAATAAGTAATAGTAGAGAAAAGTAAGTTATATAGTATACTAAAATTATTATTAGTTAGCGTTGCGGTAAACACATATAGAACACAAGTTGTCCTAAGAAAACGAGACCCCAGAAACGGCCAGGCATATAGTTGAGGGGACATCTTTCATTCGGTGTAATTTTAACACTGGAGAGCTGCCCGACGTCGAGAGTATCAATAAGCAGATCGAGCATGTGCCAGATGATCTCTCGGGAGACCAGACATGGCTGCCGGCTCATTTACATGTGCTTGAACCACTGGCACCACTTCCTGCTTGGTTGGATCTTCTGAAAGAGTGCGTTTTGGAAGACAACGAAACATCACTATAACGTCTTCACCATGAATAGCGTTATATTGCAGAAGAAAAATCTCCGAGAGGAGTAAACTCCTGAACCTTATTACGTAGTGAGGCCATAGTGAGAGAGTAGGATAGAAGTGGGAGAAACAGCCTGCGTTTGCTGCGGCTTGATAGGTTAGAGGAGTATGTCATGCGGATGGAAAGTCAACCACATCTGCTTATCCGAGAGAATGTAAAATAGAAAGTACTAGAAAGTGAGGTTAAGGAGACGTATAGTATACTTAGGATTTCTCAATGGAGCACTCGCGCCGTCACTAACAAGCTACTGGTTTCTCCACGCACCTATTCACCGCAAGGGAACTCCCCCGCTCGGACCCTACTTTTTATCAAGTACAAGAGGTACGCAAGGAATTCATCCAAAAGCGACAACACAGTGATGGAACGCAGTTTGATGGTGGCAAGCCGGAAAGCAGTAATTTCAAAAGCTGAGAACCCTTCTTTTTATTACAACCAAAGTCAAGTAAGCATATCCAGTCTACTATAATGACCGGTATCGTCAGGAGTTCGAGACCCCCTTCAATTTCGTTCCCTGAATTGCAAACCTCATTCAAAACTACGTTATCAAACATCCATTCCGGTTCGCCTTGGATGTTCTCAACAGTTTTATATTCTCATTCCCGGCGTCATTATGTTGCATCAGACTATGATAACCTCCTGAACCGTAGCACTATCATGGTCCCAGCTTTGATCATTCTCATATATTCCTACTCTTTCGTACCTGACCGCATCAGGTTCCTCATTGTGTACTTTCCTGAGCAAAAGTCCAGCTCGTGGAGTGAACACAAGACACTCTAAAGGTAATGCCGACACCTTCGCATTACCACAATGTAAGTGCTTCTCTTCTATTTTATTGTATTCAAATTGATAGTCGAGATGACATCTGCCGTTTCTGTGGTTGGTCTTGCGTATGGTAGGTAGCGAGCCTAAGCAGGATGGATGGGCTGCGCTCGTTGCGCTTGTGACATCCTTGGACCAGATGATCAATCCTTCCATGCGTTTTGAGTAATTATCACGGATGACGAAGGCTTCTCTAAGCTCTCCACGAAGAACTAGGTGACCTTCTGTCACTTCTCCATAAGCATTGACAGTCGATGCCATATGGTTCACAATTTTTGGACGGGTAGAAACGGCCACTACCTCGCACGTTGATTCCAACCCCATGTCAAAGAATCGGATTTCGAAACTGCCGTGAATGGAAGCCCACGACCATGTCGGCGCACAGTATGGTAAATCTGGTTGCTTCAGAGGTGTCGGGGTCCGCGAATACCATAAAAGTTGTGATAGAATGTCTTGCTCCCATATGCCAGCATAATAGTTCGGACCTAAGAAATCCACAAAACGTCTGGCTATAGCGGACATGGCCGGCAACTTATCCGTTATCACTGATAACTTCCGTTCACAGTAGGCTAGGAGCAGACTGTGCCACTGGCTCAAGGCTTCCGCCTTATTTTTAAATATCAGTGGAATGTTTCTCAGAGAAACAAATTCGTAACCCGATTGATACCCGTCGTTGAGAGTCTGAGTCGTGCTTTTGCACATCCATCGTAATGTCTCGGATGCATAGAAGAGAATTCGCGGTGCGAGAATTAGTTCTTGGAGCGTCCAGGCTCTTTCATGTATCGGCTCACTCTCCTCTCGATGCGAGATCAGGCAACCTTTGCATTGTAGGGTTACAGTGCCAACGTTGGTCTTGTCTAACCGGAAGGGAATATCGTACTTAGAACCCCACGGCAGAGGGCACGGAAAATGATACCGGCACCACTTGCCTGGCCCCGGCCTGGGCGCTTTCCTTTCCAAAAAGCCGTCGTCCATGCTACGGGAGCTTCCCGCAGCAATCAAAACGAACGAGTTATGGTAAATGTCGTGCATACGTGCTAGCTCTCTGTTTTTGTCGTCGTCGGAGTCTTGGATTATACATAATGCGTCCACCCACACAAAGTCTAGCGGGAAAGATTTCGTGACCGATATTGCGTCTTTGATTGTTCGCGGTAGGAGTTCCATGGGAAGCCCTTCTTTGTATTCGCTCAAATTCTTCGTAGTCAGAAAGGCCTTTGCGGTAGGTCCCCAACAGTATGACAACGTAGCATACGTTCCATTCCGGCCATTTGTTTCAACCACGCGTGGCACTGTGGGTTTGCCATCTTGACCGACTTGGATGATGCGGGTCGGAAGTCTCACGCTATGCTGGCCTTTACAGTCATTGTGCTTTGCACATGCTTGAATCCAGCCATGGATCTGCTTTTGAGTAGCTGCCACCGAAACGTCATATTCGGTAGGCCGCGTGTATATCTCTTGTGCTGCAGGGTCATCGTTCGCTGTAGACGATTCAAAAACGAGCGATTTCATAACCACGCCTTTCGGGTGTTCGCCTGGGTGCCCGACACAGACTTCCGGTGTGAAAAAGCGCTCCTTCCTTTGGAAATTCTCTCGATTCATATATGCTGATGGGATATAGCCGGGGTGGAAGCGTACAAGCACATGGAACGGCATATCTCGTCCAGAGTCGACTTCTTTTAGCATAGTGCGCAGGAGGTTACACCACGAACAGTTCCCTGCATTTTTCATTAGGTGCTCTCTGGTGACTTGATGCTCTATGGATCCGGACAACTCTGTTAGCTTCTTTTTGCGATGACCTGCACAGAGATCTTCCCACGCGTGAGTATCAAATACTTCTTTCCAACATCGGTCACACACAAGAGAACGCGGATCTTTCATCTTCCTCCAACGAGTTTGTGCTGCCAGTGGTATGGAAAATGATGCAGCGACACGAAAGTCGCTGGGGTTATCGGACGAAATACGACTCCAGGTGGCGAGTTACCGCAGAGCGCTACAGGGATGTTGGCGACTCGGCAAATTTCGATCCGTGCAGTGCCACCACACTGCAGATGGATGGCCTTCAGCCTGATACTGCCTAGCAGTAGGATCCATCCAATTGGGCTAAATCTCGCGAAGTTCTGCGTAGGGTGTTGGGGCAGCGGTTAGCCTAACTAATGCTCATGAGCAGGGACGTAAGGACGATAAATTAATTAATTAGTTTTTTAACAATAGTATATTTTAGATATACTTTTATTTTTAAGAATTTTTTACTAAATATTATTATTAACTAATTTATTTGGTTTATTTTTATTTCTATTAATAAGTTTTTTAATAAAATCTACTACCTTTTATACGTTCTAAGTATTCTTACTCTTTATAAAGTTATAATAGGCTTATTTAATAAAAATAATAATAAGGGTATAAGGGTATTTTTTATTTTTAGTATAATTTAGCGTTATAGGTAGAATTATAATATTAAGATATAAAAATTTATTTTTATAAAATTTATACTATTTCCCTTTAATAAGGTTAGTAGGTACTAATATTATTATAGTATATTTTATATCTTATTAATATTTTTAATAGTATTTAGATTTAGTATAAAGATACCCCTAAGTATAGTTAGAATAGGTGTTAGTATTATAAACTTATATAGTATAAGGAGTTAGGGAACCTACTAGGTAGTAGAGATATATTAGGCTTTATACGTTTTTTAGTACCCTACTAGAGGAATATATTATTAGGAGCCTTAGTAGAGTATATAGGTTATAAAACGTATTCTTACGTTAAGTGGGTAGATATTAAACGATCTTAGAATCCTATAAGAACGTATTTATTTCTAAGGTATCTATACAGAAATCCCATTTACACGAAAAATTACTCGCGGATATACTTAGGTGGTATATTAATAAGGCAGTTAGTTGGTTAGCTTAATATTCTTTTAATTTATTTTATAATTCTCTATAATTTCTTATAGCTTCTGTCGTTACACGTTATAGTATTAATTTTTTTTAATAATTATATAGTGTATTGTATACTAAAAAGCACTATTATATATTTTAATAAAATAAATTATTTATTTTTTAATTATTAATTTTAAAGTATAAAGGTATATACATACTCCTCCTTTTTTAAACCCCTTTTAGTTGCCCTAAGCTACTACAGCCACACTTTTTGTTCGACTAATATACAAATATATATATATATTAATTTTAATATACATTTTTTTTTCTATTTACTTAATAAAGTCTTAGATAGCTTTCTTATAAAATTTTTTATATATAAGTTATTTTTTTAAAAGTATAATTTAATTACTATTATAGAGCTAATTATATATTTATATACTAATTAAATAAATAGTGTGGCTGTGGTGGCTATAGTGGCGACTAAAAGGGAGTTTAAAAAAAGGAGGAGTATATATATGCCTTCATACTCAATGTGTCGAAAAAGTCAGGTAAGGTATAGAGCTAATTAAATAAAGATATATATATACTTCTTCGTTTTAAAACCCCTATTAGTTGCCCCGAGCCACTATAGCCACACTTTTTATTTAATTAATATAAAAAAAAATTAGAGTTAGTTAATATAAAAACTTTTAGTTAAGTATATTATTTATATAAGTTAAGTAAATACTAATCTTTTTTTATAAAAATAGATAAAGCGTAAATTAGTTTATTTAAATTATAATAATATTATTTATATATCTTTTTCGACACATTAAGTATAAAGGTATGTATATACTCCTCCTTTTTTAAAACCCCTTTTAGTCGCCCCGAGCCACCACAGCTACACTTTTTATTCGATTAATATATAAATATATATATATTATTTATATATATTTATAGTTTTACTATTACGTATTAAATAAATTTTATATTAGATTTAGTACTAGGTACGCTAGTAAATTTAACTAGGGTTAGAGTTAGGTCGTATTTACTACTTAGGATTATACGTAAGTAGGAACATTAAAATTTTAATAAAATTTTAATAAAACTAGCTATAACTTTATATCTATAATAGATTAATTAATAAAACTTTAATATAATATAGATGTATATATATACTAAAAGTCTATAATTTAAAATATAGAATTTCTTTAGTGTAGTCTTTTAAAAATAAAAATAACTATTTTTAGTAAGCTATAATAAATATAATATTATTTTTTAAATTCTACACTTTTAGTATAATTATAGATCTATATTATATTAAGTTTTTATTAATTAATCTATTATAGTTATAAAGTTATAGCTAGTTTTATTAAGATTTTATTAAAATTTTAATGGTCCTGCTTACGTACAATCCTAAGTGGCTAATTTAACCTAATCCTAACCTTAGCCAAATTTACCAGCGTAGTACTAAGAGTAAAGAGAAAGTGTTTTTAGTAGCTTTATAAACATTAATATAATTAAAGTTATTATAGTTAATAAAGTAGTTAAAAGTATATTAAGAATATAAAAAATAAAAAGTTAATAAATATAGTTATAATAAAACTTTATATATTTTTTAAATATATACTATAGTTTCTACTTAAAACTAATAGTCTTAATACTAATTTTATTAATATTAGATTACTTTTATAGTGCTACTACCTTACGTATAGATATATTAAAGTCTATAGGGAGACACGTTATAGCCTATAAACTAGTTAAATAAAAAAAATTATTCTTTCTAAAAAATATATCGTACTTATAAATAACTAACTAATTTTAATTTAATATAATTATTTTTAGAATAGAGTAAACAAATACTTATAGGTAAAGACGTAAAAGTAATAAGTTAATTAACTAGCTATTTAATAGTAGTGTATTTTAAAAAGATTTTTATTTTTAAAAATTTTTTATTAGATATTATTATATAATTGTTAAAAGTAAGTCAAAAAGGATATAGGCTAGCCTAAAAGTAAAGTAACATTATAAGGATATGTGTGCTTTTGCTATATGCACGGGTACGAGGAGGCGTGTAAAAGGGGAGACAATAAAGGCGCAAGCCACTAGCCACACTGTGGCAGATATTATTATTAATTATTTTATTTAGTTTATTGCTATTTTTAAGTATATTATTTATAACTTATATAATATTATAGACGTTTTCTTTATTTTTACTATATTTATATACTAATCGAATAAATAGTGTAGCTGTAGTAGCTCGGGGCGACTAAAAGGAGTTTTAAAAAAGGAGGAGTATATATATACCTTTATTTTATTTTTACTATTACTTAGATTATAATAGACTTATTTAATAATAATAATAATAAGAATTTAAAAATAATTTTTATTTAATATATAGTTTAGCGTTATAGATAGTATTATAATATTAAAATATAAAAATTTATTTTTATAAGTCTAATATTTTTTTTTTAATAACGTTTATATCTACTATTATTATTTTAATATATTTTATATTTTATTAATATATTTAATAGCGTTTAGATTTAGTATAAAAATACCTCTATATATAGTTAAAATAGGCGGGCTTAACTGTAACGGCCGGATCTAATAGGTTATAATAGTACTTATTAATAGGTTTTTTATAATAAAAAAGAGATTTTTTTATTCCTTTTTAGTATTAATTGCCTATTTTTTTTTATATTTAAATTATTATATTTTATATCTAAACTATTATATATTATTTTATTTACACTTATAGGTATTTTGTAATACTTTTCTTTTTACTTTTATATATATTATTACTATATTTATTATATTTGCCTATTATATTTACTATTTTATATATAGCTTTTATACATTCTTTTCTTACTCTTAGTGCCGGTTCTTAAGATATTATTACTAGTATTTTCTTTATTAAATTTTTTACGTTCTATAGCTATTTTACTATTAAATTTATAGTTACGTACTATACTATTTTATTTTTAAATTTAGCGTACTTAGGGTTATTTTAATTATTTAATATAATTAAGAGCTACTACTTTTACTTTTAAATATAGTTTAGGTTACTATTAGTAATATAGTCTACTATATAGATTAATAATAATTACTATTACTATAGCTATAGCCGTAGCTATATAAGTATAGTATATACTTACCTATTTTCTCTATAAAGGCTATTCCCTCTATAAAAGCGTAGTCTAGGAGAATTACTTTTACTATTTATTTTATACTATTTAGCTACCTACTTAAGTTAAGACTTACTATAATATTTTAGAGCGTTTTAAAAATTTTTAATAAAAGGGTTTTTTTTTTTGTACGTAAATATACTTAGTAAAGTACTAAGCGTTACGCTTATTACTTTTATAAAATTATTTAGCTATATTATAATATAATATATATAGTAATATTTATAAAAAAAATTTAATATAGCTATTTAGCGTAGTAGGCTGCCTTATTATACTTTTTATATTTTATATATATATAGTAGCGGGGGGCGCTAATATATATTAATACTTATAGCATACTATAGATATACTACCTCTTTTTTTTTTTTTATAAATAAGTATTTAGTACTAGGTTAGAAGAAGTCGCGTATTAATTTATTATAGGTAACACTATTTTAACTTATTATAACTAAGTATAGCGTTTTTAGTATACGCGTTAATATATAACCCTATACTATATTTTTTATTATTATATCTAAAATATTATAGAGCTGTTTTACAGGAACCCCTATAGTAGCTAGTAGTTATTTTTTTTAAAAATATAAATATTACGCTAAAAGCGTAGCTTTATTTAAAAAAAAAAATTAAAATCGGTATAAATATTATAAATTTATATAATATAAAAAACTAGAGGGTTTAATAGGTTAGAAAAATATATTTAGTTTAATTAATTTTCTAGTACTTTATTAGCAAAGTAGGTTATTAGGAGGCTTAGCAGAGTACGTAGGTTACAAATGGTGTCCTTACGTTAATTTCAATTAGTTAGCATTGTAACACAAGTAGAAGGTATCCTGGCGAGCGAGAGATTTACACTCAAAGACCCGAGGTTCAACAACGCAACCATAACGGTTCGATGCCGGTTTTACGCAAAACATGCTGAGGAAGACGCTGCAACGGCATTATTGATACGACGCACGACTTTTCCTACAATCGCAACACCCTTCAGCCGACTGGCATTCCGCCCGGCAACTCCGTCAACCAGCCATCGACATCCTCCTTCACCTTTTGCTGCTGTGTGCACTGGTTCGCCGCAGCAATGCTCTGCGTCTTTAACTGCGGGCAGTTGATATTGCAATTCGTGTCCATGGCTTTCTGAAGCGCATCGCCCTTCCAGCCGAAGACGTAGTCGCCGTGGTTTCCGTAGCCGGTTCTAGACATTGTCAGGAACTAGCATATACTAATCAACTGAAGAATACAAGGCATCATCATATAAAAAAGGTAAAGTGTAGCGTCGAGACACTAGTCCAAAAAAAAAAATACAAGGCATACTTGTCGCCAAACGACCAAACAAATGGTTGAGAGCCGTCACTCGGCCATATAGACTTGTCGTTAAACTTCTCGGTTGCGAAGATGACCTCGTAGAAAAGCTGCGGAAGCTTGACAGGGTGCGTGCTCGGACACGGACCGTTGCTTTCGAAGGTTCCGGACGCAGCTATACAGCGTCAGTCAAGCCTTCCCTCTTCTTCGAGCACTCCTCCTAATAAAATGGGGCTCTTACGATACGTAACATGACCTAACCCGCGGGTACAAAGTCAGCGTGATTCAATAGCGTGGAGACAGGTGCCGAGACATGTTTTATTGAGGCGAGAAAACACCTCTCTTCTTCCAAAAGGGACACAACGCACTTTGATGATCCGGGCTGTCGAGGTTCTTCCCATCCCAGCACGTCGGAAACCGCACATTCACCATGATCCCCGCCGGACACGGCTTCTTCGGAAAGTCGAGCGTCTCGCCCGTCCGCGTATTCATGTTCTGCAAACACGTATACGTCAACTGCCTGAATCTCATCGCCTGGGCCTCGCTCCTGTACGTCGGGTCCCCCACCAGCATCCTAAACCCCTTCCTGAACGCCGTGACCGCGCCCGGCGTCGCACCGTTTACGTTCTTCGGGATGTAGTACACTGTCATGCCGCCATTGCTTGATTCAAAATAGACATTGCCTTTCTGCGGCACGCGCTTAAAGGTTCCGTTCCTCGCGCGGAAGTAGAGCGTTGCGGTCCAGTAGTTACTGAAATCTTCGGCGAAGGTGCAGGTGGTGCATGTGGCGGTGTCAGGAGGAGCAACGTTGGGGTCCATGGAGGTATTGAAGGCATTGCCGCCGATGATCTGGTGAACGTGAGGTGACTGCTCGATTCCGGGGTTGACGAGGGGGTCGAGGCGCTCGACAACGAGCTGGGAGCAGGAGAAGCGGAGGAGCGCGTGGGCTGGGGTTGCGAGGAGGGCGGCCAGAAGTGGTAAGAGGAACATGGTGAATTACCGTTGACGAGTACTTGGAGGATTGAGAGGAAACTGAAGGAAAGGGATTGGAAAGATAAGTTGAGCCAAAAGATAGCGGTATGCCACAAATCTCAGATACGTACCTAGGGTAAATCCTCAACTTGGAAGCGTTAAATGGTCTGGTTGCAGTCATATAATATAGAAAAGGTATGACTGGGATCAGTGCCCGCTCTATGTATGGAGAGTCCATGGAGAACAGTTCTGATTCGGGAGGCAACATGAGATAGTGCTTTCCCTCCACTAGCATGGAAAGAAGCGCACAGCGATGGTAATCTATTCCAAATAGTTGGGGCGTCGACGTCGAATGAAGCTTTGCACTATTACTTTCACAGCCTTGGCCTGCATGGCCGTAGATTGCCGGCACATGTCTTTTTGCCGAGGACCGTCACTGGGAGGTAGCCCCACAACGAAAGAAATCAGAAGTAAAGATGATAAAGGAAGGTTGGACGTAAAGCCTCAAATGACTAGGATCGAGGAAATTGAGTACATACCTAATTGTGCAAAAGATTTATGGTGCAAGCAGGTATAGTACATACATTAATATCCTACAGACAGCTATGTGGCATATATGGAAAGTCATAACAACTATTGTAGACTCCATCGAGTCCGACAACCACCAACTTGTCAGTATAGACTAAGATGGACGATGACGCGTATCGCATCTATTAGAAACCACCACCGCATCATATGATGAAACGCCATGCTGAAACCAATAGAGAAGTTGAGCCATTTCGCACTCGCCTCTTGCACAAGCATCCCTCAGGTTGCTACTCCTTCAAGGTCGCCTGATTCACTATCAAACTCGTCGCCGTCATCTCCAATAGAAGGAGTGTTGACGGCCCCTTCATCTTCGAGGTCGCTCCCGAGATCGGTAAGCTCGCTTGTCTTGGAGTCGTTATCGTAGGCCCATGCCTTCTTCTTCGCTTGCCTCCTCGCTTGCATTCCCTTCGCACCCTTGGCTGGGCTCATGTTCACACCCTTCCTAACGCCAGTTCTATTGACCAAATGGTCGATCACGCAGCCCTTCTCCCAGTCCTTGTATGTCTCGCCGGTATTGGCGCGGCACCTCGGGCAGGTTTTCCCGTGCTTGATGAAGAGTTGATGCAGCGGGTACTTGAGATGGTCAGGGATCCTAACTTCGCAGTGAGCGAACGTGGTGTCGCGTCCCGGTTTGCCAGGTTTACCCTTCTTTCCAGGCGCAAGAAGAGCCGGGTGACCGGGCGGCGGAACCCAACCAAGCCACTGACAGAATCGGAAGACGTGCGTGTCGACGGCGAACGATGGGCGTTGAAGACAGAACAGGATAACGCATGAAGCCGTCTTCGCACCGATTCCAGGAAACTTAACCAACTCCTTGAATGCCTCTTCGCTAGAGAGGGAATGGTAGTGATCCAGAGATAGGACGTCGTTCTCGGCTTTCTCTATTACGGCATCCTTCTCCTCTACAGTTTCTTCGGAAGAACAGTGGACAGATAAGGCGGCTGCGGTGTGCTTGGCGTACATGGCTTGGTTCTCTTCCCACACCATCTGCAAAATTCCCTTCATGAACTTGCTCTTGTTGTCCGCTAGCCCACCGCTCTTGATGGCCTCGAAGACATCTTTGGTGTCAGCCAGTCGAACCTTGTTCCAGTCAACGCTACCCTTTCCGACACCTTCTTGGAGTATACCAAACCGCTGCACAAGCCCTTGAAATGCGCGCTTTGAGTTGGCGGCAGTTGTTGCGGCGGAAAGGAGAGTTCGAATGAGCGCATCGAGAACTGATGGTACTTCTCCGCAGCCGGTGACCTCGAGAGATGGAGGAGGTACAACTTCTGGAGCTTTGACCTCTCCGTGGACGCTCGAGAGAAGACGAGTGACTTCCTCGCACTCCTGGGGAGTTGGGTGGGGCCACTCTGGGTAAGGAGTAGTGCCAGGGACAAGACCGTAGTTGCTGTTCTTCTTGGACGACTTGTTGGGTGGGGATCTTGCCGTGCTCGTAGTTTTGTCAACAAGATCTTGCACAATCTCCTGCTTGGGGACAACCATCTTCCTCGGGGCACGCTTTTTGACGGGTGGGCCATTATCGGGACTGTGCTCTGCGGGTGCTAGCTCGGATATCTTGCCGAGATTGTGCGGAAGCTCATTGATATCGTCTTCGTCGTCCTTAATGACTGCACGTGAGCGCTTCCGGGAACTCTTAAGAGTGGTGGGCAAGGCCTTTGTACGAGGAGCTTTCTTTCGCGCGGAAGCTGACTTGGCGGTCTTGGTTGGTACCTTGTCAGGTGTGGCAGGAGGACTCGACAGTTGGAGGGGTTCGTGCGTGGCGACGGAAGGCAATTGAGCCGCCTGCTCCTTCGCCGCCGAGCCTCGTGTGACTCTCGCCATGGGAATTGATGTGTTATAGGACAGAGGCAGGAGGTAACAAGCAGTGATTCGGGTGGTATGTAGTGACAGTTGGAAGAAGAGATGATGGTCGAAGAAGACGTACTGGGGACAGCTCGAGGCTTTATATACCAGGACGATTGGACCAAGTAATTGAAGCTGATCCGAGTAAGAAACGTCGATCAAACGGAAATCGCCCGTGTGAATGTATCCGCTGTAAAAGTAGGGGAGAAGTGAGCGAAGGAGGACTGCGAATCGCTAGGAACACAGCGTGTGACGAAGGAGCTGCGTAGGAAGGTGCGAAACGGAGGTCACGCGGGAGATAGCTCTCGCCGGATGTTACCAATGGTAAACGGAGAAGCGAAGCGAGGGAGAGAGGGTGGTAACGGGCTACAAGCTTGTGTGCGCAAACGACCTGGCGATGGGTGAGGTGAATGGATGACGTCTGCGATCTGATTGGCGTGTAGATCCTCTCTGACGCAGGGACGGAAGTGGCGCGCCTTCCGAGGTTGCGGCGGGAGACCCCACGTTAGCATTAGCCATCGTCTTATCCAACATCAACACCACAATTCACCCTAAGAATCTTCCCTCAATCTTCTCGTATTAGCAGCCGCACCCGAACATGGTCAGCCGAGCTCCGATCGTCGTCCCAGCGCTGAAGCGACACACGGCGACCGTTATTGTCGCGCATGGCCTTGGTGATAGCGGGATCGGCTGGTAAAGCAAATCAGGACGCGGGCAAGAGCCTCAGTTTCTCACAGTTTCCAGGCTCTTCCTCGCGGAGAACTACCGTCGACGATCAATGTTCGAAGAAGTCGCATTTGTCTTCCCCAACGCGCCCAATATCCCCATTACCCTGGTACGTCTATTTCGTCCCGCTCTGGACGATACAGCGTCGTGTCACAAGCTTGGGCAATAGCGTGTTACCCCAAGACTGGCAATTCAACGGCCGACTGTACTCAGACTTTCGACCTAGAATTACACACAACTGAGTTGGCAATAGAATATGGGCCTGTATTCACCTGGCTGGTACGACATCAAGTCGCTTAACACTCTTCAAGGCCGCGAGGAAGACGAGCATGGCATCCGTAGGTCTCGTGACTACTTCCACTCGCTTGTCGACGCCGAAGTCGCCAAAGGCATCCCTGCGAACCGCGTCGTCGTCGGCGGCTTCTCGCAGGGCGGAGCCATGGCAGTGCTCTCCGGCCTCACCTACAAGGAGCCTCTGGGCGGCATTTTCGGCTTGAGCTGCTATCTACTTCTGCACAAGAGAATCAAGGACCTAATACCGGCGAACAACCCCAACCAGAAGACACCCATCTTCCTGGCACATGGTGACGCCGACGAGGTGGTGGCGTACGAGTATGGAAAGATGAGCGCTGACGCCCTCCACGCAATGGGCTACGAAGTCGAGTTCAATACATACGAGTACGCTGAACGTGAAGATGCGATTTTCTGTGCTGACCAATTCTAGGCGGCTAGGCCACAGTGCCTCCGAGAAAGAGCTCGACCACCTCGAGAAATACCTCGAGAAACAGTTACCCCCCCTCGACGCTAAGAACGAAGAGTCGCTTTGACTACCCCTCAATACCTCAAGCCCTTCTCCAGGGCTTACAGCGGCAATGGTACTGATTTTTACTCTGGTGGTTGCATGGTTTCTTTTGCAACATTACAAGAGGCCGAAGCATAAGGTGTAAATATCTGGAGACACATACGTACAGATACCCCTATCGATCGTTTCGTAGACCAATAAATCGTCTTGGGCAAGGAACATGAAAGGTAGATAAATGTTATTCTTTTTGTCTACATCAGATTCTCAACAACCTGCTAATGGAGATGTCCAAATACAAACCTTGTGCGCTTAGCCTCTGTAATTTCAATCCTGATAAGACAGGGTGAATGCGCTTGAGAAGGTGTGTTCTAGTCTCGCTTCGCGCGTCAACCGTCGCAAAAAGAGAAAGAAAAAATTACGATAACCAGTCGGAGGAGCTCTTTCCCGCACGCGCGAGGGAATTTTCTATGTGCAGGATGCTTGCGATGTTGCGCTAGGGAGCTACGATGGGTTCACCCGCTGCGCACTCTTGCATCCCTGAACAATTCCGGAGATACAAGAGACAAAAAAGAATTTCGCTGGAGGACTAGCAGGTGCCAAAAGACGGATGGTTGTGATCTGAAGGAAGGATCTTGTTGAGTATGAGCCACGGGGGTCGCGGTTGCCGACTGAAGGAGGATCCGAGGCAGACAATATTCTATACTGCTTGAATGATATTGGAGAGCTGTTGGATCCGATGCTAGATTCGGTCGATCAGTATACTGCGCTGATTAAGTCTATTGAGCAGGATGGATTTATTTAGGTCAGTCGCGCGATGGAAAGAGATTAGTGAGTGGGTCGAGCAGAATACGCCATTCTCGCAGAACATCGACCTTTGCATTGAGCTAGACGAGGCATTGTTTCCTAGAGGCCGTGGTAGTGAAGAAAAGGAAGGTAAACTCCTCATTCAAAAGGTCGCCGGCTACCATGACGCCTGTCAAGAGTATACGAACGATCCTGCCACCCAGAGGGGAGAAGGTAAGGCTATGGTGTCTGATTCGAAGCGGTCATGGTTAAAGGTTGAGAAAGATTTTGATGATATACAAAGATTAAATCGCGTTGTGGTAGTGGCCCCAAGGATCGACTGTACTTTATACCTAACCCGCATGGAATATCTCGCAATGCGGCACAAATACTGGCTCGTTCAAAATTGCCGCTGTAGCCAAACTTCGACCGTTGTGTATCTCAGGAATCTATGATCCCAGGACGCAAAAGAGACTACCTATGGACCCAGTCTCGAAACTTGGAACTCTTCAGCTCTACCCCAAGGCGTACACATGTATCTCTCCTCCAACGCACCTGTTCCCCGCACCCGCCCGCCCGGCTCCCCAAGCCTCGTCACAACTCTCGTAGCAGAGCAATGGCACTCCGGCTCCCCACAATCACCCGCCAAACTCCTGACGTCTTGCGTAACATTCGCGCAGGCCGAGCACTACACATCACTACATCATCTCTATTCCCGATTAAAATCAAAATCAAGGATCAAAACCCAAGGATTGCCATCTCCACCTTGTCACAACACTACCTCTTATACCCTGCCTGCCAACCCATTATACTACACCACCGCTCCACTCCACAACCCCAGCTCAACCTCGCCCCACCCTCAACCACCACAACGCCCAGACCCAGCGCGCAACCTGAACAACTACTAAGCACAAAATATACCCAGACCCAACACAAGAATAGCATGCTCTGAGGTCGTCCCCTCGCCAGGCCCCTCCCAATCTCCGCCCCGGCTCTCGGCGGAGCAAGGTTCCAGCATGCGTTTAAACTTTACGTACGCCGATCGGCGCACCTCGTCGAAGCACATGCGCTGGGTCTTGGTGTTCGCTGGGCGAAGAGTTGACGGAGCGGCGCGGCGCTGGCGGAAGGCTCGGAGGCGGTGTGATGGGGTGATGCGATCGGGGCATGTGATCCGGAGGGGTCAACTCCACGGTGCAGGTCACTGACTGCTTGGGTGGAGAGGGATCACATGATAGCTTTTGGAGGAGAATAGGTAGAAGGGCTGGAATGGTGCGATGTGGGGCTGGAGTTGGTATTGGCGTTGGCTCGAAGGAATCGGTGGTGTTGGAACGCTGTTGGCGTTGGTATTGGATGGACGGGTATTGCAGGATAGCACGCACCAGTGGAGTGAAGGGGGAGAATTGCCGGTCGAGCAAAGTGTAGAAGGAAAATATTTGCATTGGAAATGGGGATATCACATGGGACCCAACCGGTAAGTATCTCGTACAACCAGAGCCTGCCGCCGGAGCCATAATTCAAGATGAACCGCCATACGCCGAGATTGCCGCCATGACGACATAGCAAAACCCCCCCAGAGTCATTTCCAGACCCGTAACGCCGTGCCCAATGCCGCTAGAAGTAGAGTTCACAAGCTGCAAAAACCGAACATATTACCGTAACAATCATATGAAAGATTTGCCTGTGCGAATGGTCCAACACTCGGTGTTTGTGAAGATCATCGCAATGCCCTCGATAGCCAGCGATCCCACCAATTTCGCACACCCAGGATGCTCTCTTTGCCGTCGTTGTGTCCGTCCTGGCCAGCAGGGTCACCAAGGATCGCCGAGAAGAACCAGAAGCACGCCGCCGTCCATGAGGCTATCGCGACGCCAACGGCGACGAATGGAGAGAACAGGTGGATGACTACCAGCATGGAGGCACTGTACTCGGTTGAGGATGAGGAGGAATATATGAGGTGAAGTTGTAGGTTTAGTGGCGGAGCGAGGAACGTAGCGAGCTGTGAAGGAGCTGGGGATCGCGAGGAGAAGAGGCGGAACGGTTGGAGGAGGAGCGAGATGAGGAGTGCAACCAGTGTCCAGAGCATGATCAGGAAGGACAGCAGTGCGCAGGGCATAGAGAGGTAGAGCTGTGGTGGATCAGTGTACGTTCGGATTATCGTGCAAGGGCATGCATACCAGTAACTGCACTGGTTTGTCCTCTGGGCCTTTTTCATCGTAGTCGCCCGCGTCGTAGATAATGGTCTGCCGAGTGACGTCGGGGTCTGATACCGAGACATGTGTAGGTGATTGCGAGCGGTGCGGCGAGCCCCCAGCCTTCTCGGGGTCAATGTGGGTGCGCGCAGGCTGAGATACGACGTCAATTGCATCCTGAGGGCGCTGGACACCCTGCGCTGAACGATGCTTGCAGCCAGACGAGACACTGCTCGTTGGGCTTGGCGGTGACGGCGTCGCTACGTTCGGCGAGCGTGGGTACGAGATGACAGAATCGTGTGCGCGGCTCCTGCTGCTGCCCTTGCTACCACGCTCGACTCGCGGCGCATACTGCTGCCGATGGCCGTAGAGGTCCCTCTCATCGTACTGGTAGCCAAGGTCGACAGGCTGTGTGGTGGGCTGGTGGTCGCGGTGGTAGGCGGGCGTCGGTGCCGGCGGAAGTTGGGAGTCCATGGCCATCTGCGATTGGCTACGCATGCACGAGCATCAACTACGACTACAGGGTCGTATAGTGGATATATGCGGACGAGCGGTCGCTCATGATATAGATGAGGCAGAGTCTTGCCCTCAGGAGGGACAAGCCACGCGGTTACGTCCATTTTCCTCTCAAGACTCTGGGTCTCTGCCCCAAATCCATACCAAGGCTCGGCGCTGTACTTGGCGGTACTCGACACGTTTGCGCGCACCAATCACAATGCCGCGCACCCAGCGCAGTCTGAGTTCCAGCGAGGACGTGCTGAGGCAGTCAAGACGGAAAACACGGCACACGCTCTCGGAGTGCTGGATACTCGAACAGCGCATCCTCTGCTTGTCCGCTCACTTGGCAGGGAAGCCGTCAAATTGCTCCGCCTTCGCCAGCGCCTGTCGCTGCTTCTCTGCGCGCTTTGTGAAGACGCCAAGATCAGTCAAAGCGGCTGATACGGTTTGCCCAGACTCTCCGCCCCTGCGATGGGACAGACGAAGTATTGACCAACGGATCTGTTTGTATGGTGACAAACGCTTCCGGGCTGTCCGTTGGGAGATGCCATTGCCCAGAGCAAACCTCGCGGGTCTAGGCGATGCAAGAGGCGCGGCTTGTGGTGCAACCTGCTGCCTCGGCGCAATATGAGTTCTTTTACGGAGCCGATGCTCCCGGATCTCTCGGCGGAGTGGCATCACGTGTTGCCCAAGGGAACCCAAAGCATGGCTGAAACATTGTTGAGGCGCACATGCGCACTCAATCTCCGCTCGAGATATCGTCCGTTTGCGTTGAAAGGCTCGTCTTCTCTCTGCACCGACCAACGATCTCTTGTTGTTTGGGCCGTAGGGTTCGCCGTCAATTCGAAAGTCGTTCTTGGCGCATACGCTGTCTTGCATTACAAAGTTGCTGCCTGTCCGCTACGTGGGCTTGGTCAGTCTTGGGTCGTTGACGGGGCGGGCTGGAATCGTACTAAGGTTGAGTGGCTCTTCAATAATCGTGACGCAGAGGAACCACGTCACTTGCATCGCGTCGGCATGAGTTAGTTCATCCTTGGATTGCCAAGGGTTGCTTTTGGTCAAAGGTGAGGTCCGATTTTTGAAGTGCGCTAGGAAGCCGCGCCTGCTACTCCGGGTGACGACGTTCGTACCAAGGCTACGTAGCCACGTCCATCCATTACCACTCAGTGTAGTGAAAAGTGTGTCGTTCGTCTTTTGAGAACCAATGCCGACCGATACTAATTTTATCCGTTTTGCGTGCGTCACGTGAAACATGTAGCTGGAGCTCTGGAGAGCCCAGCAACAAGATTAGTGGCAATCCGATATATCAATACGACCAGGACTTCATTCACATCCAGAACTTATCGACAGACAGTTTCTACTACGTCCTGCGCGCTATGCTCGTCGTATGCTTCGTAGAAAGCGGCTCTTTCAGCAGGCCGCCTCCGACTCCTCAGGCGTCATCATCCCCCTGATCCTCTTCGTTGTTTGGTCCTCCATGTCCGACCCTTCCCTACAGTCGGTAAGGGAGAACTCGAACACTAGGTAGAAGAAATACCCCTTGTTGAAGTGCCACAGGACGATCTCCAGATCCCGCCTACCTGCCATCAAATCGCCGGCTCCGGCGGAAGGAACCCTTCAACCTGCACCTCTATATCCAAGCCGGATTTCACTGCATTCTCCCTGATGATCTCGATTGTAGGCTCCGCGATTGGGACCTTGAGCGTACGTTTCGCGTTGCTGAGCTTGACTGCGAGCACCTTGCTCACGTCGCAAACATCGTGTGCTTTGGCTGCCACATCGTCCGGCGAAGTGCCTTTCCCAGGCGTCACTTCCGAGCCCTCCAGGCACGCGTTCTGAATGGGGTGAAACCTGATAGTGGGAGCGGCAGCTAGTTGTTCAAAGACCTGGGAAAGTCAGTGAGTGTTCGAAAAGCGCCTTTAGCATGGGTGTCGCATGGCTACCTCGTTGACAGACAACTGGATTTTCTGCGCTTGTGTGATAGGCGGCCAGTAGTCGAACGTCTTCAGATATCGAATTAACTCGCCATGGTTCGTATGCGTGCACATGGTACGCTCCTGTTTGAGCGCGAGGCTCACATTTTCGTCCAGTGATTGCGGCATTCTGGCTTGGCATTTGTTCCCGTTCTCCATGGCGTCAATAAGTTTGTATACGATGTTGAAGAAGGTCGCAATCGCCTGGACGCGTCCCCGTCGGATCTCCACTATCATCATGTCAGTCAAATACCCTGCCATACACACCCGCCGCCAGTATACACACCATAAGCCTCTTGAGGGATACGACCCGACAATCTTTCGTTCTTCCCAGGTAGCAATAAATCGCCTTCCTGATTCAAGCGACAGTTCAAAAGTAGATGTTGAGCTAGTGTGACATAATGCCGCTCGAGCCCGAACTGGTGTGCGATATGGAGCCACTGCTCGCGCCCAGGGACCAATAACGTCCGCTGGTGCGGCATGATCCACCTCCAAACGAACGGTGATACCTGGAGATTCATATCATACTTCTCGCATATGAATGTCATGGCGAGGAGTTGCCTGAAGGAGAGCTGCTTTGGGACCTTGCCCACGTGCCAGGCATGCGACAGCCACATGAGCACCAGCATCATGTCTGCATCATCGTCAGGAAGAGAAACAATGCGTCTACGTGAGAGTAGGCTCTCGCGTTCGCTTTTGGCGACTGCTGCTACCCAGCGAGGACCGAAGTTCTCGATTGTATCCGATTGCACGATGATCCTCCGTGGAAGTCTGTGACAAGATCTCGCACCCACATATAGGATGAGGTTACCTTTTGGATGGATTTCGACTTCGTCGTGGGGGTCGAACTCGGCGTCTGGGATGTCGTCTGAGTCTTTTGGCTCTTGTCTGCTGCCAGTATTCGAGCTGTTGTTCGACACTGCTACTGTTGACACACAGGCGGGCGACGGAGGTAGTGATGCATCTGTAGAATTCTCTGGGAAACAAGTCAGTAAGGACGGAAACAATCATTGACTCGTTCTAGCATTGCCATGGATGATCCAAAGACTGTACGTGTGCAATGTCTTGTACGTTCCAGTTGCTCTCGCATAGATCGCATAGCCTAGGAAAGGAAGTTCTGCATAGGTTGAGTTTTTCAACCTCTAGTGTATGCAATATATACCAGTCATACCTAGCGGCTTTGGATGTAGTGTTATCCCTTGAACAACAACACGGAATAGGTTAAGAAACCTGACCCACCTTTCTCGGAAGATGTTGGTGATGATGCCTTTGAGACTTTCCGTACCTCTACACTAGCCGGTTGTTGAAAGGGTCTTTGCGTTTGCGCTTGAACTTGTGGTGAATGCTCTTGTGATTGTTGCGACTGTGGGAACAGGTTATATACTGGGGCCGCATGTGCTTGTGTGCGATTAGGGGCTTGTGTCTGAGCCTGAAGCTGTCGTGTCGACGCAGTCGATACAGGAGCGGAAAGTGTGGGCGCGCCGGTGGCGGAAACGGGCAGTTGCGAAGCTCGAGGCTGAGGACAATGGGCGAAAGCCTCGCCGTGCTGCAAAGCAGGCATTGTGCACGATGCTTTAAATGGGAAGAACGTTCAGGTATGCGTATGCGTGGTCCCAGGGCCGTCAGCTGTAAGTATACGGGAAGAGATGACGGGTTGGCGGTACATAAGCTGAGCCGCAGTGAGCGACGATAGCTGTATGAACATGCGCAAGGGGGTTGGCTGCATATGTGACCTCGTGGAGAGAAGTGCGCTGAGGGTTGGGTTGGACGGTATTCGCCGCTCAACACTTTGTAGAGCCATAGCGCGTCACCAACCACAGTGTCTTCCATTCACAGAACAACACGCTACCATTTTCGACAGGCGCTGCGTGACATCTTCTTACGCGGATGCTTTCCAGACAATAGCATCTGACCTTTTGCGGGCTGTATATTTCGAAGTTCGTCGCCGAGGCGAAGACGTGACGGAGAAGACGATAGAAGGATAGGGAGGTGTTCCTTCCGTGGTAGCGGGACGATACAAGTACTGGGCCAACAGTCTGAGTGCAGTCGGCCGTTGCATTGCTTTTCCGGGTAACATATTGGCCCAAACGTTTGACACGGTGCTGTACATCCTGCACGAATGATACCTGATATCGAGATGATTGATCGACCATAATACCAGCGGTTGACGTCAGAGAAGGAAAGTTCAATTATGTCATTACCTAGCCAGGCATGCTATGCAAGTTCCATGGGGTATCCAGAAACCATCCAACGTTGCTCATGAGTCGTGTCGTCGTGCGTGTATGTGCGCGTATATCGTCGGAAAAGCCGTTTAGGCCGCAGCTCGGGTGATCAACCAAGCCGAAGCCTTCAAAATTGCGCACACCAGATATGCTCCATCTTCGCAAACGTAACGCCGGATATGCAAAATAACTGCTGCAAGAGCCCCTTGATGTTCAATCACCATTCGTGCAGCATCTCACCCACAGCGTCCAAAGCCTCGCCAATCGCAGACCAAAAGCCTTGCCTCTGCTGATGAATCTTCTTCATGTTCCGTTGCTTCTGAGCAGAACTCTTATTCTCCTGTTTCACCTGCAACGACTTGTTTCTTAGTTCCTGTCGCAAATCACCAATGATGTCTAGCTGGATAGAGTTCAGCTGCTTCACTTCGTCCATGCGCATTGTCAAGTCTTGCACGTGTGTCTTGACGCTTTCGACATACCTCCCTACTTCTAGGATATAGCCTTGACTCAGTGCGAGATCATATGCATCAAGGTGGTCGCTTGTAGCTTCTTCACCCACGACACCTAGTTCACTGGCATCTGCAGGTCCTTCGACTTCACTAAACAAATGGTCATCGGTCTGCTTAGACTGCGCGTCAGGTGCGGAAAGGAAGCGCGCCATCTCTTCAAACTTGGACACGAGGTACTCCATTTGCTCACTGGTTGGCTCGCGCGTCCGGATCAGGTTTTCCAGGTGCGTCGCACACGACAACAGCGCATCTTGCATGGGAGAAGAAGACGAGTCTCGCGTGTTCCAGGGCATCGAGGGCGGGGGCGAGAGCGGTCGGATGCCATGCGACTTGGTGGAGCGTATCGACTCGGGCGTGGAAGGATATTGGAGGATGCCACTATTGGGCAGCAGACCGGAGCTCCAGGGAGTCTTGCCCGGCGTCATGGGCGGTTCTGGCGCGAAGGCGGCCATGTTGCCGTCGTCGTGAAGAGGCCTGAGGATGCCGTTGGTATACGCGGGTGCCGTCGCGCTGGTCGCCACCTTTAGTCGATTCTTCGCTTCGGCAGGCTCCGACTGCAGCGGGCCGTCATACTGGCCGTGCGATGGTGTCGCGCTGCACGCACGGCTGCCCAAGAAGCACTCCGAGTCGACATCAGGCGGTGTGAGAGGGCGTGTTTGAGGGCGACCGGGGAGCGACGAGGTGCTCTGTGAGCGCAGAGCGCCGGTGAGCATGGCCGTGGTTGCAACGCGCAGCGCGATGCGAAAGCTCCAAGCGACGGCTTCACAACGGCATCGCGATGCTCGCGTAAGAGGAGAGCAGGGTAGGACGGCGGTGGGTGGGTAGGCAGGCTGCTATACGCGCAATGCGCCGCCTAGCGATGCGACGTTGTGCCCCGCAGTCTGCGATGGCTGCACCACCAATCGGCGATTACTGTTCCCCCTTGCTCCTCGGCTTCACCTGCACTCATACCCAGCGGCGGCTTGCTTCACCAGTCTGCGCAGTGCAGGAACGGTTGAACCGCGATAGCGAAACAGGTGCAGTGAACCGCCATGACCCGGGTGCGCCCTCCCGCCGCCATTGACGCTGAGGAGGGGCACAAACTGACGCATGACCTCCTAGTTCGCCGTACAGCCGCCGCTCGACACAGTGCGCGAAGTCGTCGCGGTTGCTGCCAAGTCGCCCAATCCGCCGAACCTCATTCCCGTCTGCTCTTCCATCTCAGCCGAGTTCCTCACGCCGAGTCTGATATATCTAAAAATCGCCGAGCAGTGAGTCTGACTCATTCCGAGCGCATCCTTTGGTGGGAAACGTGAGGACGGCGTTGATACCGTCTAGGGCAAAGTCTAAGCTATCGTTTCTCTTCGAAAGCGCGGCAACGACCGAGACAATCGGCAGATACAGCTTCATTGGGGCAGGTCGGTCTCCAGCCCGTGAATATGGGACTATTGCGGTAGACTGATGGCCTGGCAGATCCGCGTAAGATCCTCAAGACAGGCAAAGGACATGGACCAGAAGCCGATCCGCTGCCCCTCCTGGAGCAAGAGCTCGCGAAGAGCAGAGTGGCGACCGTCCCATCGATACAGTTACCTCCGATGACCGGCGGCGCGGTAGGCTACGTTGGATACGACTGCGTGCAATATTTCGAGCCGAAGACGAAGCGCGACGATATGAAGGATGTCTTAGGCGTCCCCGAGAGCCTGTTCATGTTGTTCGACACCGTGGTGGCACTGGATCACTTCGCGCAGGTGGTCAAGGTCATCACCTATGTCAAGGTCCCCGAAAGCCTCGACCATCTTGACAAGGCATACGAAGAGGCAAAGGAGACGCTGAGATATTACACGGCGCTCTTGAAGAGGAGGGGTATCCCCGAGCCAGAGCAGCAGCCGATAAAGCAGGGTCAGGAGTACAAGTCGAACATTGGTCAGGAGGGATACGAGGCCCATGTCAAGAAGTTGAAAGAACATATCAACGTCGGCGACATCATTCAGGCCGTTCCGTCACAGCGATTTGCCCGACCAACCTCCCTGCATCCCTTCAACATCTACCGGCATCTGCGCAACGTGAACCCGTCGCCATATCTCTTTTACGTAGACTGCGAGGATTTCCAGATTGTCGGCGCAAGCCCAGAACTGCTGGTCAAGGAAGAACTTGGCAGGATCATTACGCATCCCATCGCAGGCACGGTCAAACGAGGTAAGACGCTGCAAGAAGATGCAGCCCTGGCCGAGGAGCTGTCCAACTCCGTCAAGGATCGGGCCGAGCATGTACGTTCTACCGGTACGGTCAAAATGGTCCCTGAGCTTACTTTGACATTGCAGGTCATGTTGGTCGATTTGGCCCGGAATGACGTAAATCGCGTCTGCGATCCGCTCACCACACGTGTCGACAAGCTGATGGTAGTTCAAAAGGTATGTGCTCGGCCATGGGCACGAAGCTTGGGTACCAGGTACCTGCTTGGCCGAGAGGCTAATCCGTGCTAGTTTTCCCACGTGCAGCATTTGGTCTCCGAGGTCTCAGGGGTCCTGCGACCTGGCAAGACGCGCTTCGACGCGTTTCGCTCCATCTTCCCCGCCGGTACGTCATCCACACGAAGTAGGGGATCGGCTAATGATGGATGGACCAGGCACGGTGAGCGGGGCACCAAAAGTTCGCGCGATGGAGCTGATCGCGGAGCTCGAACGGGAAAAGAGGGGTGTCTATGCAGGTGCTGTAGGATACTTTGGCTACGGAAGCGTAGACGGCGAGAGCGAAATTGAGGGTGCCATGGACGTGAGTTATAGCACGTTGCTGGACGAACGACCTTGGCGTGCTGACGGATCGGCCAGACGTGCATTGCGCTGCGAACAATGCTAGTCAAAGATGGCATCGTTTATCTGCAAGCCGGGGTAAGTTGGCGGAAAACTTGGTGGAGATGCGCTAACCAGCCACATCAGGGCGGGATCGTCTTCGACTCAGACCCGTACGATGAGTGGATGGAGACGATTAACAAACTGGGTATGCCTTCCCTAAAATTGTTTGTTTTGGCTCGGAGCTTGTTTACCGACTAGCAAATAGGCGCAAACATGCAATGCATCACCGCAGCCGAGCAGAAGCATCTCGACGAACCGGCAGATGCGGAGGAGGCTGCTGCTGCGTCCCATTCGACAACAGGTACAAAGGCGCATATTTCCCTTGCAGCGTAGTCGAGCAGCTGTACCTCGTACCGTGTATGCGCTGTGGCACATGATAATAGCGTGGAGGTGGTTGGGTGACGAAGCCCGCGATCGGAACTGGCCGTCCGAGGAACAGCGATTGGCATACTCGTAAGCGTAGAGATGGCGTGGATGAGATTGGGAGGTGGGCGAAGGGGTGGGAATGGACTAGACGTCATCCTAGGCACGCTCCATAGACGCAGTGTGAAAGTTGTGCCACGGGGCGACGTAGTCTGCGAGACGTGAACACGCCGGTAGACGAAAACTACAAAAGCTACCCAATCGCTAGGCTGGCTGGTGACGTGGTGGCCGTGGCAAGCCATCTGATACACATCTACTATTGTGGTTGCAAGGGTAAATATTCCCAATTACCACTGTGGATCTGTTCGCTTACTAAGTAGATTATACGCGCTATTATTGGCTATAATTTAGACTAGCGTGAATAAGAAAAAGTGGAGAATTTGGGAATATTTACCCCTGCAACCACAGTACATCCAATGCAGCCACACCTGGGGCATGGATGGTACAACGACATCATCGGAAACGGAGGGCTGGGACCTGGGGTCCTTGCGCTCGATCAGAGAAGCAATTGGCCAATCAAACGATTCCCGTGGAGCAGCCCGCACGGGGTCGTGCCTTGCAATCATTGTGGAGCTTGTTGCTTCCGCAAGCGTTGAGGTTGACTTCATCGCGCGAAACTTGGAAACAGCCTCTGCGTGCCAGCCACTTCCCAACGCAACCACCCAATAAATAACATGCCTTCTGCCGCCTCTGCTTGTTTCTCACACTGCAAACATCTTCATCACCGCGCCCTCCGCCGCTAGCAGCTAGCCGACGCTCCTCTACCTGCAGTATCCTATCCACTACTGTGCTGCCCACCGCCACCAACCTCCGACAAGATGAAGTCCTTCGTTCTCCTCGTCGCTGCTGGCGCCGCTCTCGCCCAGGACATTAGCAGCCTGCCCCCATGCGGTGTGCGTATACTGCTCGTGGCCATCAACCATACTCACCTGTGCTGACTGGGACTAGCAAACCTGCATCAACAACCTGCACGGCCTCGCGCCGACGCTCGGCTGCCCCAACGCAGATGCCGCATGCTTGTGCTCTGAGCCTAACTTCGGTTATGGAGTCCGCGACTGCTCCAACGAGGCTTGCGGGAACGCAGTCCTTGCTAACCAGGTCATCTCCTACGGTCTTGCCTACTGCGCTCGTAAGCTCACTTCCCCTGCGATTCCCTACTGCTCTAATCGTTTCCTAGGTGTCTTGCCTTCAGTTAGTGACTCGGTAGCTTCCGCGGTCGCCACGGGCGCTCTCAGTGTCTTGTCGTCGGCCGCTCAGTCGCCTGCCGCTGTTATCAGTAGTGCCACTGCGTCTGCTGGCAGTGCTGCCTCCAGCGCCGCAAGCACCCTCGCCACCGTCACGAGCTCCGTCGCCTCTGAGGTATCAAGCGCTGTCTCTTCCATCGAGTCCAGCGTCGCGTCCGTTACCAAGTCTGTTGCTTCTTCCGTTGCCTCTGAAGTCTCGTCCGTTCTGTGAGTATTCGGATCTGTGCCGACCCATCGACTATTGCTAACGCATCCTGCAGCTCCTCTGCCGCATCAGATGCTTCCCACGCTGCCTCTTCCGCCGCCTCCAGCGCTACCAGCGCCGCCGGTTCCGCTGCCTCAGGCACTTCTGCTCCTGGCGCTGCTCCCAAGATGACCGGACTGCCCGTTGCCGGCGCTGCTGGTCTCGCTGCCTGGCTGTTGCTGTAGATGCCCACGACGACGCGCACCAAAGCTTCAAGGCCAGCGGTTAATGGCTGTAATGTTTGAACGGTGAGGATGGCGAGGAGACCTTTGGATGTGTTGGTAATGGCTGGGTTGGTTTCGGATTGGCTACACTCCTCGTGTGTCTGCTTCCGGCCTCGACGACTTTCCTTTCTCTGTTCACACTTTACGCTCTTATGGCGGTATGACGGTTATGACCACGGCTTTCTCGGTATGCGCTAGGTTGCAGCGCTATGATACCCTGGTGCAGGAATATGGGAGACGTCCTAGAGAGTTGGTAATGCGCGAATACGATGATATCTTCGTCCACAATGCCTGTCTTTCTCCCCGTGTCTCTTGATCGTCCGGTTGCCGTGCGAACAAGCGCCGTGCTCTTTTGGTGTCCGGCCTGTGCTACAACAACACGAGTCCGCATGCTGCGTTCACCTTGGCTTTGTCCACACCCGAAATGAAGGTCTGCAAGCGGCTCGATAAAGCGCGTCACGACAGCATTGGAATGCAGTGCACACGAAAACGAGGCTGGAGAGGTGCGGTCGGATTTGCCTTGGTAAGCAGCTCCACTTTGCGCCATTGCTGATACGAGGTGCGTGTTTGATCCGCGCCTGTGGCTCCGGTTGCCGTATTTAGTATCCCTGTCGGCGAGCCTATCTAGGTGGGTCTTCGCGCGAGCCACGTAGGGCTGATGAGGGTCAGGAATTGTACAGTGAGCGATCCGATTCGGTCGAGTAGGGTCCGCTCCAGATCTTATGGATATTGATAGATAGCCATAGAATTATTTATTTCGCTTCTGATTACTACTACTTTCCAGGACTAGATTCATAAGTTTAGTAAGTGTTATATATTAAACTTTATAAGAAAAGGCAATATAGCTTACGAATGTATTTAGTATTTATAAGGGTGAAACCACTAAACTTAGTCTATAAGCGTACCTTCTATCAGTTTTTGTATAGCAGCCACAACCATCTTTAGGATGAACCTCCCATACCCTACCTCTCTATCCACAATATTGTCCAGCCTTGCCATAAGATCCAATGGGTCTGTCTTCACGCGCCCATTAATGAGCATCTTGGCGACGTGTGCCCCTGCCGCAAACCCGTCCTCATGAAACCCGAAACCCATCCAAGCGCCAGCAAAACTCACGTTTCGAACGCCATTTATTCTATCCAAGTGACGAGACATGGATATGCTTTCTGAGGTGATGAATGGATGGTAGCAAACCTGGCTGCTCTATGGGGCTCGTGGAGCACGGATTGGGTTCATACTTACTAGGACTCTGCCTGGGCTTCCAAGCTCTCCTGGCATTGGTATGTCTTGAAGTTTGTTCATGTCAGAGATGATGAGTATCTTAGATCGACTCTGCGCAGAACAGGACTGATAACTTGATGTGGGATGTCGTGAGTAATCCCTTAGTATACTGATGACCGAATCTAACCAAAACAAAATCATTTTTTGCAATCCTTATATACGCTCATTTTTTTGAATGTATCCGGGGGAACAACGTTTTTTAGCTTATACCATTTTTGGACTAGTGTCTCGACGCTACACTTTACCTCTTTTTATATGATACTGATGACTTCCAAATTTATGTTGCCTATTCCAGGTTGCTGGCATCGTCATCCAAAGACTTTTTTTTCCATCCTTTCATCAAAGTCCCGGGTCCGTTCCTTGCCAAAGTCACCAGGCTATACTCAGCATGGCACTCATGGAAAGGCACAATGCACCTCGATGTACAAAGATGCCACCAGCAATATGCTACGCCCTATTGTTCTTATACCCTAACATGAAACACTTACTAACTGTTTGCAGGTGATTTGATACGATATTCCCCAAATCAGATTCTTTCTCTCCATCCTTCAGACATGGCCGCAACTTACGGCCACGGGAAGCCATTCCGCAAATCAAAAGGCTATGCGACAATGCTACCACTTCCGGATGGGTGGAGCACGATGACCTCCATCGACAAAGGTCTACACCATAACCTCCGCAGGGTTTTCAGATCGGGCCTCATCGGTGAAAACCTTGCTCGTTATGAGCCGGCGATCCTTCGAAACTTGGAGATATACTTCTCCCAACTGACCAAGACCAAGGATAGCGAGGGTTGGAGCGCTGCGGGTGATATGTGGAAATGGAGCAAGTGATCCATGACTTTCCGCACCAGAATCACTAGCTGACTTACTAGCCCAGCTGCACAAGCTTAGCATCTGGTATCAGGTTCTCCTTTATCGTCGTTACCGACCTGAACAGATTATATAATAACTAGCATAAATAATAATATATTAATTATAATAAAAAGGCGTACTAAATAAAAATATAAAAAGTAACTTTCTACTAAAGCAGAAATAATAAGAGTAATAAAAGTAGAGGGGGTATATTAGGTAGTAGTAAAAGTAAATACTAACTATAATACTATAACTAAAATTAGTAATTTATAAAAATACTTTATTTAACGTTTTATATCCTTTTTATAAATATTTTAACTATAACTTAAAAGCTAATAGTTATATTTAATATTATATTTATATATTAATCGAACAAATAGTATGGCTGTGGTGGCTCGGGGCGACTAAAAGGGGTTTTAAAATAATACTATAAATAACCTATTTAACTACTATAAGTATACGTAGATTACTAGTATTATTAAAAATAATAAGTATATAAATAAAAGAAGTAAAATTCTTAATAAAAGTATAAAAACTAAACTAAAAGTTATTAAAAAATAATAAAAGTTTAAACTTCTAAAACTATATTTTAAAATATTAGAAAAGTAAACCTATATATTTATTTATTTTTATTAAGAAGGTATTCTACTTATATAGATAAAAGGAATTTTTTTTTATAAAAATAATTATTAATATATCTAAAATTAACTTCTTCTTTTTTTTTAAATAATTACTAAAAAGTATAGCTATTAGAGCTAAAAGTAAAATAAGCTTTCTTTAATAGAGTAGGCTATAAAAAAATTTAATAAGTATATTAATACTATATAAATTTAAAATCTCTTAAATATAAATAAGTAATATAAAAATAGTAGTAATAATAAAAAAATAAATTAATAGTAAATTAATTAAACAAGTACTAACTTTATATATAATTATACGTAATATTAATAAAGCGATATAACGGCTCCGTATCGAAGAGCGAGCATCGGGTATCGCCTAGAACCAAGAAAGACAGCCGAACCATGCGATACGATCCTTGATTGATCGTATCAATCTCTCCACAGCCAGTATCGCCGGACTAAACCAGGAACTCAGATTGCAAGTTGGTACACGCTATTCGGTCATTATCCTCAACTTCTTCGCGGCATATACCGTTTTTTCAGCACCTTGGCACAGTCCTCACCCAGAAAATCGGCCCCAGATGGCCCCTGGACCCTATTGTATTTGTTTGAGGTATTGTCAAGATTGGAAATGGATTCGTGCATTCCTGGCAGGAACTCGCAGGACTGCGCGTTTTGATTGGGTGAGTCGACGCAGCTGAGAAACGAAAGGGAAACCCTGATACTGACTTTCGGAGTGCTCTCGAAGCTGGGTTCTTCTCTGGTGCGGTCTACTTGTTGAGCACTTGATACACGCGTTACAATATGCAAAAGCGCTACACAGTATTCTATGGGGTTGGCTGCGTAACGACAGCTTTCTGTGGTATTCTCGCCTATGGCCTCAGCCAAATGAAGGGACTGGCCAACCTCAACGGCTGGAGATGGATCTTCATCATTGAAGGCATTCTGTCCTGTTTGTGTGCGCTGGTCGGGTATATCTTCCTTGTGGGATTTCCCGAGGATTCACATAAGGCCTTCCACTTCTTGAATGAAGCAGAGCGTGATTTCGTGATCTGTCGCGTAAATCGCGACGGAGCAGATGCCATTACGGAGCCCTTCTCCCTCGGTGCTTTCCTGAAGCCTGCTGCAGATTTCAAGATCTGGGTTTTTGCTTTGATGTTTTTCTGCGTTACGACTGTTGGTTACTCGATTAACTACTTCCTTCCTATCATCTTTCTCGGCATGGGTAAATTCTGTTCACCTTTGCAGTAAGACCTTTCGACTGGCGCACTGCAGGATTCAATGTCGCATAATCACAATGTCTCATTGCTCCCCCGTGGGTCTTCACAGGCATCTACATGTACACACAAGCCTGGCACAGCGATCGCTACCGTTTTACGCGCACCTTCTATTGCCTTCAATGCCCTATTAGCCCTAATTGGCGTTTCCATTATGGGTTTCCACTCTCATGACCCCACACGGTACTTTAGTACCTTTCTTGTAGTTGCTGGTGCTAGCGGTAACACGCCTCCTGTGTTAACATACCAGGCAAATAACATCCGTGGCCAATGGAAACGAGCCTTCTCGAGTGCTGCGGTAGTTGGTTTTGGTGGTATCGCGGGAGCTCTGGTATTCGGAAGCCAGGATCAGCCGAAGTATTTGCCAGGCATGTATGCCGCAATTGCAAGCAATGTTTGCATCCTGCTTTCTGTGGGTAGCATTTCAACGTATTTCTGGTTTAAAAACAAGCAGGCAGGGCAGGGAAAGGTTGTTCTGGAAGAAATGCCGGGCTTCTTGTACACACTTTAGTTGTAGATACCTATTTTGTTAAGCGCCCTTGTAGGGCATCAGGCTAAGCAGCTAGATAAAGTTTAGTTACTAACTATAGATTTTTGCTTAACGTCTTGCGAAGTACGGTACTCGAATACCAGTATTAAAAAGTTATAGACCTAAATATCTACGCTAATTATTTATACTTACTTTTTAACTAGTATAAGTTTTATACCTACAACCTTATTCCCTAGCTTAAAACCTAGCACTATAACTTTACAGCCTATATAATCTTCTAAAATAAAAATACCATCGTAACTATAAAAAACGCCTTAAATAATACCAGCGTATTATCTAGCGTAAGCCTAATAGATACTACTAAACTAAAAGTAGCTATATTACTAATTACGCCGCTACGTTTACGGTATTTTAAAATAAAAAATTTAAAAAAGTTATGAATCTGCTATACAGAATTTATACAGGCCTATTTATATTATAATTTAGCTACCTAGAAGAACTTAGACGGTATGCTACAGAAGATTAATTCGCCCTCTACTCCTACTAAACCTAAAATACTATTCTCTAAAAACCTTTAGCTAAAACCTTTAAATTATATTAACTATAACAAATTGCTTTATTACTATAATAATAAGGAGGAGCTTAAAAGGCTAAAATAAGATTTTTGTATAAGTATTAGAGAAGCTACTACGTATCGCGTATACTAGGTAGACTTAAAGGAGCGCAAGAAATTAGGTAGAACTAAAAGGGTATTACTGCAACTAACTTGTGGGTAACTAAGTACGTTATAAAGGAGCGTGCTACGGGCTAATAGAAGGCAGCTTAAAAGATAGCTTATAAAATAATAGTATAGTAGAAATAGAAACGTAACCTTACCTATATTACCCTAGGATATACTATATAGAGGCCGATTTTAAGCCTTTTATAAGTATTTCCTCTAGCGCTGCGTCCCTCTTATATCCTCCGCGATTCTTTATGACCGTACTTTTCCGAACGCTGGCTCCCGGGACGATATGGTACAGATCACGAATACGATTCACTGGATCTGAACAAGGCATTGGAAGGAGATCTGATGAGATTGTTTCACGGGCCTGTTCGACACACCGTGTAAACCAAGATCTAAACACAAATGTATGTCCGAAACGCCTTATATGGTCATTATCCGTGTTCATGGGCCGGAAACGCCCGTTTTTCGTCAAAAGAGAAGGAGTGATCACCACTTGACCTTCTTGTCCCACCCGATAAACTCATCGATGATATCTTTGTAGTAAGGCTGCAGGCAAATCAGCACGTAGCTTGGCATGGTAGTCTGAACGGAAAGCCTACCTTGAGCTCCTCAACCTTGGGCACATCGTCCGACTTGGAGTAGAGATCGTACGGGTTGAACGCCTTGACCGCCTCCAACATGCGCTCATCCTTCTCGTTCATCATCCACCGGTACGCGCCTTGCGCGTGCCACGGGTAGAAAGAGTGGTACCTGATCATGGCCAGACCCTCATCCGGAATTGAGCTCTGCGCCTTCATGATGTGGTAAAGATACTCGTCGTGGCCCCAGCTTAGCATCACGTTGTCCAGACCACAGCCCGGCGCGTAGATCCCCTGCTCTGTGCCATATATCTCGTGGTGGTGGTCTGGGTTACCCTTGAAGGTATCTGGGTAGATGATGCGGCGGTCGAAGGCACAGCCGACGGGGAACGTGTCGCCGACGACGTCCCACTGGCCCTGCGCGTCGTAGAAGAAGAGCAGCTTGCCGAGGTCGTGGATCAGGCCGACGAGCTGCATCCAGCGGGGTTTCCCATCGCGGCGGATGGCCTCGGCCGACTGGAGGAGGTGCTCGATCTGCGAGAGGGACGTGTCGGGGTCGCTCTCATCGATGAGCGTGTTGAGCTTCTCCATGGCCTCCCAGACGGTCATTTCGGCGCGCGTCTTGCTGTAGAAGGCGTTGCGGGCTTTGAGGTTGTACGCCACGGTTTGCTTCTCGTGCTGTTCGCGGTAGAAGTCCTTGACGCGGTCGCAGGCTTCCTCGTACTGGCGAAACTGCGTCTTGTCCTTGTCGGCGTCGAACTGTGACTGCGTATAGATGTCTTTCTCCTCTTGTGTGGCAGTGCCATTCTTGATCTTGAGAGCGGCCTTGAGGACGTTTACGTCGTCAATCGCGTCGGAGGTGGCTTCCAGAGCGAGGCCGTCCCTTGGGTTGGCGAAGGGCTCCGCGATGTTGGGAGTCTCGATGAGGGCGCCGGGCGCCATTGCAAAAATTCTTATGAGGCTAAAGGGGTATCTGAATACAACTGCAATGCGCTTGGACTTCGAGACGGAAAGGAAATACGCGGCGAGGTGATGGTGGGAAAGATGATGATGGTCCCTTGGGAGGGAAGCTCGATACTTAATCCTTCCGTCTTTTCAAAGGACAGCCAAGTGTACTCCGCATGTGCCATCCTCGCAGCCAATGTTTGCTGCCACCCCGCAACCCGGAGTGAGCTCCAGCCTACCATCTGCTGAAGAGTTTGAAGCCCTGCATTGTCCAGCTCCACCCTTTACGGAGCCCTACCCGTTCTGCAGATTACTGACCCCGAAATGCTAACCTAAGGCAATTTCCCCCGCTACACGGCCCATTTTTAGGAATCCTGGCTAGAAGAGTCGTGGCAAACGTGCCATGGTTGGGGGGCTGAGACCTAGTGTTGAGTCTTGGTGGGTTGGTCCCGCAGCATGACCCTGGTTCCCATTCCAGAAGGAAATTCTCGCCGCTTTCTCAGATCGTGACCCTGTTGGACCCTGACGCCACGTAACCCTCGGCCCTTTCCCCCTTTCCATTCTCCGCTTCGATTTTCGAGCCAAGCCTTCTCGGCCCGATGGTAGCCCGGCGGGGTATGCTATGGCGGGCCTTCGGAAGAATCCACGACCAGCAATGCACAACCTTTTAATTTCCAAGACGCGGCCGGAGCAGTGGATGGGGCAACGGCGTTAGACATGATCCACCCTACAAATACCCCCGTCCTCCCTAGATCGCCATGAATCCAGGTCTTGGAAAGTTGATCCTCAAGCTGTCGCCCGAAGACATACTTGATCCGACACCCACCATGAACACTGCGATCCCTCTGAACACGGGCGCCACGATCCCCGCGCTGGGGCTGGGGACGTGGCAGGCTGCGCCTGGCCAGGTCAAGAAGGCGGTGATCCATGCCATCGAGGGCGGCTACCGACACATTGACTGCGCGTACTGCTACCAGAACGAGGACGAGGTCGGCGAGGCGCTTCAGGACGTCATCTCGCGCGGCGTCGTGAAGCGCGAGGACCTCTTCATCACGAGCAAGCTGTGGTGCACCTTCCACACCCGGGCAGAGGAGGGCCTCCAGAAGAGCTTGGATTTGCTGAAGACGCCCTACGTCGACCTGTACCTGATGCACTGGCCCGTCCCCATGAACCCGAATGGTGGGCCTCTCCTCCCAACATGCCTCATCTCGCGTTAATGATTGATTGCTAGGAAACCACCCGCTCTTCCCTACGCTTCCCGACGGCTCCCGCGACATCGACCGCAGCATCACGCACATCGACACGTGGAAGAGCCTCGAGCGCCTCATCCAGGCGCATCCGGACAAAGTCAAAGCCATCGGCGTCGCAAACTACTCCGTCAAATACCTCGAGAAACTGCTCGCTCACGCAACCATCACGCCCGCCGTCAATCAGATCGAGAACCACCCACTGCTGCCGCAGCAGGAAGTCGTCGACTTCTGCAAGGACAAGGGCATCCAAATCACGGCATACAGCCCGCTCGGAAGCACGGGCTCGCCGCTCCGCCAGAACGACGGCGTCCTCCAGGTGGCGAAGAAGCACGGTGTTGGGCCCGGCACCGTGCTGCTGAGCTACCACTTTGCGCGCGGTTCGTCAGTTCTGGCGAAGTCGGTGACGCCCGAACGCATTGATGAAAATAGGAAGCTCATCTCCCTTGATGACGCGGATATGGAGACCCTCGACGCGATTCATGAGAAGAACGGGGTGAGGCGCTTTGTGTATCCGCCGTTTGGCGTCAACGCGGGGTTCCCGGATAAGCCTGAGGGGATTGATCTCAGCGGCTGACTGCCTGGTCAGAGTAGATTGTACGAGTGGGCGGCAAAAGCTGGAGTGGAGAGTTATACCCTTACATAGACTGTTCGACTCGTATGGATAGAAATGAATCGAATCTGTTTGATGATACTAATGTCGGCACGAGGACTTGTGCGTGCAAATCAGCACTGTGCTATGCGATCATGCCGCAGCCGTGATAGTCACCTCGCTTCTGAGCGTCTAACTGAGCACTCAAGTCTACACCGTACTATGCCAATACTCGCAATGAAAGAACAGTGACGCTCCCAGACGAAACCAAAACGTCGCAGCGGAATGCGCCCATCCTACCTCCCCATCCACCCTCCATCCACGGTAACAATCTCCCCACTCACATACGCACTCGCCGCACTCGCCAACCACACCACGACGCCCTTGAAGTCCTCAGGCCGCCCCCACCGCCCCGCCGGAATCCTCTCCAGAATGCTCCGCGCCCTCTCCTCGTCCTGCATCAGCGCAGTGTTCATCTCCGTCGCAATGTACCCCGGCGCAATCGCATTCACATTGACGCCCTTGGCCGCCCACTCGTTGCTCAGGGCCTTGGTCAGCTGCCCTACGCCGCCCTTGGACGCCGCGTACGCGGGCACCGTGATGCCGCCTTGGAAGGTGAGCAGGGATGCGACGTTGATGATGGCGCCGCGGCGCGACGCGTTGGGCGCGAGGTCGGCGGGCTGCGCAAGCATGTGCGCGCCGACGTCGCGGCAGAGGGTGAAGACGCAGGTGAGGTTCACCTGGAGGACGGACTGCCAGTCGTCGTCTGGGAACGCGTGCGCGGGGTGGCGCCTCTGGATGCCGCCGCAGTTGAGCAGGATGTGTATTCTGTGGCCGTCTTGTAAGATCTTGGGGACGAGCGCCGAGACGGATTCGGGAGAGGAGAGGTCGGCGGTGTAGATTGTGGCTTTGCGGGCGAGCTTTTCGATTGCTTGCTTGGTGGTTTGGTTGGAGGCGTCTCGCTGGGGATGGAAATTAGCCTTGTTGTTGGGTAGGAAATGGAGGCTGGGGAGGATTACCTGTACGAGGAGGATATCTGCACCTGCTTCTGCGAGGGCAATGGCCATGGCCTGTCCAATGCCTCTTGTCCCACCTGTCACGAGAGCAGTCTGTCCCTCGAGTGAAAACATTTCCTTAACGCCCGCCATTTTCGCTCCCTTGGGATCTTCTCCAGAATGCTCTTCCATGTGTGAATGGAGCTGTTTTCGTTTCGCCCATGCGGTTAGGGAAGCATCGTAGAAGCTCAAAAAGAAACACTGCAATTATACACCAAGTAAACAAGGGTACGTCGGCAAGAGAAGTGCTAGCGCCGGGTTCGGACGCATCGGCGATTGACGTGCTGGAGAGTGACGTGCGGTGGTGCGTCGGCGTTTGAAGTGCGGGACAGCAGAAGCCGAAGAAGGCATTTCTCTCCAGCGACGGCGCACCAGGTGGTCTCGAGGGATAATTCGCCCCGAGGCTGTTATGTTTTGGCATGTCTTCCGAGCTTGAATTTTTGCATTCCTTCTTCTCTGCAACCTATTCTCGACGCTTCACAGCCTTTCTTTACGAACAATACTCAAAACTTGATCAGTAGTTATTAGACGAACAGACAATGACTGCAGAAAACACGCCGAATGGGCAGCCAAAGGGGAGACGGATCCGCGCATCTGTTCTCCATGGCGCGAAAGACCTGAGAATAGTGGGATTCCCACTGTTCAGTGCTCCACTCGTTCTTACCCACTCGTGCAGGAAAACCGTTCTCTCTTCCCTCCCGGCCCGAAGGATGTCCAAGTCGCTATTCGCTCCACCGGCCTCTGCGGCTCAGATCTCCACTACTACCGGCACTATCGCAATGGCGACATCATCGTGCGCGAGCCCATGTCACTTGGCCATGAGTCCGCAGGCGTAATAGTGGCCGTCGGCTCCGAGGTAGAGCAATCGCAAAAGTTCAAAGTCGGAGACAAAGTTGCACTAGAAGTAGGACAGCCTTGTGAGCAGTGCAACCGCTGCAAGGAAGGGAGGTATAACATCTGCAAAGAGATGAAGTTCAGAAGTAGCGCGAAAGCGTTTCCACACGCGCAAGGAACACTGCAGGATAGCATAAATCATCCGGCAGCTTGGTGTCACAAGTGAGTGGAAGCCTTGGGTTATGAAAGCAGAAGCTGACGTTATGTAGGCTTCCAGACGACGTTTCGCTTGACCTGGGCGCGATCCTAGAACCATTGAGCGTCGGCATCCAAGCCACAAAAAGAGCACAGCTGCCAGTTGGCTCAACAGTACTGGTATTTGGCGCCGGCGCGGTAGGGTTACTGGTTGCCGCCATGGCCAAGATCTCGGGCGCAAGCACTGTGGTAGTAGCAGATATTGACTCGGGACGCGTAAACTTTGCTGTGGACAACCACTTTGCGCACCGAGGCTACACAGTGCCGCTGAAGCGTGGTCAGACGATAGAGGAAAATCTCGAAATTGCCAAAGAGACAGCTGCGGAGATTGGCAGCGTCTCAAAAGTAAGCGGCGGGCCGGTAGGTGAGGTGGACGCGGTGTTTGAGTGCACAGGTGTGCCTTCCTGTGTACAAGCGTCAATATACGCAAGTTGCATCCTACACAATGCCTTCAGTCTGCATCTAACAGAACATTAGGCAACACGGCCTGGCGGCAAAGTCTTACTCATCGGTATGGGCACACCTATACAGACACTGCCCATATCGGCCGCAGCGCTCCGCGAAGTCGACATTATGGGCGTGTTCCGGTACGCGAACACATATCCCACCGGTGTCGAAGTGGTGTCAAAGAAGGGCCCCGACTACCCCGACTTCGCCAAGCTCGTCACGCATCGGTACAAAGGCTTGGAGTCGGTGGAAGAGGCTTTTGAGATGGCGGGGAAGACGAAGGACGACAATGGTAATTTGGTGATCAAGGTCGTAATTGAGACCGGAGACGGATGAGCTCAAATGACTGGACGGCGTTTGGAGGTCTCTTGAGGAAGCTGGTGTAGACGTTGCGCAGCATATCCAGTCGGTTTGTTGCGGGCCCATGCATACTGTAGACACTCCTTGTAGGCTTCAATCCGTGCGCGCGAGAGAGCAGCGTCGTGGAGTTGATCTGATTTGACGAATGTTCACCAGATGGGGCAACTTTCCCCGCTCCCGCAAAGGCGACTCGCTTGGCCTGCATCCCCAACGTAGCAGGACAACCACAGCACATGCACGTCTGTACACATTGACGCGTCCACACCTGTTCCTCCGTACCGTTGCCGGATGCAGTCGCGTCGACAATACCAGCCCCGAGCATGCCACGAACACGCAGTATCGAGACCGTCACCCCGATAACAGTGGGGAAAATGCACATGCAAACAGAGTCCCCATGCGCCTAGGGAAGTTGGAACTGGACATCTTCGGCTCCACATCGCCCGCGCGAGCGTTTCTGGGGAAAGCTATGGCCACGTGCTTTCTGTGGGTATTGGGAAGGTAGGCGGTGAGAGGGCAGCGTCCCATGGAGGATTCTGTTTGATATTTCAATCGGCCTGCCGCCGCTTCGAGATCGCTCAATTGGCCCACCTACACCCCTCACATACCCGCCATGGCTCCTCAGATCCGCAGACTCCAGGTTGCCGTCTCCGGCCTCGGCCGCATGGGCGCCCGCCATGCACAGCACTTCCTGCACCGCACGCCCCGGGCGGAGCTCGTTGCAGCCTTCACACCCGATCCCAAGGAGCTTGCGTGGGCACAGACGAACCTCGAGCCCTGGGGCGTCAAGATCTACTCTGAGTACGACGAGCTGCTGAAGCACGAGGACTTGGAGGCCGTGTGCATTGCGACCGCCACCACGGTGCACGCCGAGCAGACCATCAAGGCCATTGAAGCAGGAAAGCATGTCCTCTGCGAGAAGCCACTGAGCACCGAGCTCTCCATCGTGTGCCCTTCTCTCCTTCCCCCTCCCCTTACATGCAACGCCCACGCCCACTAACAACGGCATCGCACACAGTCCCAAAAAGTCCTCCAAGTCGCCAAAGCCCATCCCGCCCTCAAAGTAATGTGCGGCTTCTCCCGCCGCTTCGACGCCTCGTACCTCGCCGCCTACCGCACCGCGCTCTCGGGCGCCATCGGCCGCCCCACTATCCTGCGCTCCCAGACATGCGACAAGTACGATCCCTCCGGCTTCTTCGTCGCCTACGCCGAGTTCAGCGGCGGCATCTTCGTCGACTGCAACATCCACGACATCGACCTCGCGCTGTGGTTCTTCTCGGGCACCGCGGGGGCGCTGCCACAGGTGAAGAGCGTCACCGCGGTGGGCGTCACCGCGCTGGAACCCGACCTGGCGAAGCACGGGGATGTGGACAACGGCGTTGGCGTGGTGGACTTTTACGGCGGGCAGATTGCGTACTTCTACTCGAGCAGGATGAATGCGCCGGGGCAGCACGACATGACGGAGATTATTGGCACGAGGGGGAAGTTGACTGTCAATGCGAATCCGACGAATGGTCTGATGGAGAGCCACTTGCCGACTGGTATCCACCGCGAGATTCCGCAGAACTACTACGAGCGGTTCGAGAACGCGTTCGTGGAGGAGGCGAGGCAGTTCACGGATGCAGTGCTGGACAACAAGGCGGTGCCGGTCGATATAGAGAGCAGTGTGGAGGCTGTCAGGATTGGTGTTGCGCTGCAGGAGTCGCTGCGCAGTGGGAAGAAGATCTTCTTCGACAAACAGGGGAACAAGATCGAGGATGGGACGAGGCCGAAGCTGTAGATTTTGCATTAAGATGCGCCATGTCTGCTACGAATAGACTCTGCATGAGCATAGAATAAATTTCTACCTTCCGGATTAGCGATTGAGCATCCAAACTGCTACTGCATGATCTGCAATACACGACGAGACTTGGTGGAAAGTGTCATGTTATTTTGTTGTCTGTTGTCGCCCAGGTCGAGCGGCAGGTCTGTGTGTACGCCTTGTGCACTTGGTCAAGCCTTATAGAAGGCACAGCAATGTCCAGCAAACTTTTATTACTCATAATCCACCTCGTCTATCGTAAGTAAGCAGATACATAAGGCATGAGTGTGTCGTGAACAGGAGAACCTCACGTGCTACATGTATTAAATAACCGTGCTGCGCCGAACCCATCCAATACCGTACCATGCCATAACCACACCATGCAATGCTTTCGCGATACCTTGTGCCACTCGCGTCTAGCGAACAGGCAGATTCTCCACGTTTTCGAATGCAAAGCTTGGGGACTCGGGTTCCGCCAACGCGGCTTGCGGAGGCAGATCATCTTTCCTCTCGCCCTGGGTGCCGTCCTCGTTGATAACAGTGCCCGCCTTGCCGCCTTCCTCAACGGCAATGATCTCGACAGCGACGCACTTCTGGATCGTCTGCTTCAGGCCTGGTATCATCGCGCGCAGCGTCACAAGCTCGTCGAACCCAAGCCGGCGGTTCAGCACCACATCAGTGGACTCGCCGTTGTCGAGACGACGCTTGAGGCCGTTGACGAACGGCATGGCCTTCTTCGATTCGGGACCGGCTTGCTTGCTAAGGGCCTTGATGTCGATGTTGGGATACTCGCTGCGAAGGATGTCAATGTACTTCTTCTGCCACTCTGGCCAAGCCTTGGCGGAGAATATGGTGATCTTCTTGTCCTTTTTAGGATCGAAGAGGGCGGCTTTGCCTTTGGCAAGACGCTTCACTGCTTGGGCTTCGGCGGAAGTGATATTGGATTGAGTTGACCTGACGAACTCGCGAGCAGCAGTGAGACCTGCGTCAGGGGCGGGTACTTCGGGATAAAGGGCATTTTGAATAGTGTCTTCCTTCTTGAGGACCTCGAGCCAGATGTACTCAGCCCAGTGAGGTGCGATTGGGGTAATGAGTAGCGCCTGGACCTCTATGTAACGCTTCGCGAGCTCTTCGTGCATGCCTATACCTGCCGCTTTTGTAGCTTCCCTGTAGAAGTCACGCGCGGCGGTAAAGTCGTAATACGCAGCTTTAAGGGCAGCCTTGTACATGGTGGCCTCGTAATGTTTGCGAGCCTCAGTTACAAGGGAGTTCAGTTCGTTGTCGAAGAGGTCGTCCAAAAGCACGCGTGGGCTGCCGGACTTTCGCTGGACGACGTCGATATTCTTGATGCGCTCCTTGCTGGTGACCTCCTTGTACTTGTCGCCATCCTCGACGATGATAGCATCCCGAACCATCTCCTCGCACCATTTCCTTAGTTCAAACAGTTTCAGAATGTTAGCATTCGCGACTGCCTCTTCGAAGTTAGCGTCTTCAATGCCATCACCGGCGTCGGCGAGCGCAACACGTGTGGCATCGGCACCGAACTTTTCTACGGCGCCCTGGATAGTGAGGAAGTTTCCGGTTGACTTGCTCATCTTATCTCCGTTCAGCATCAGATGGCCATTTACGCGGAAGGACCGAGGTCGGTTCTCCTTGGGGAAGAGCGCTGTGTGAATGTACAAATTGAAGGTCAGGTGGTTTTGAATCAAGTCCTTGCCGGAACCACGCATATCGAGGGGGTACCAGTAGTCGAAATGGCGCCTCAACGTCTGTAAGTCTTTCTTGGGGATGTCTGACTGCGGAAGATCTCCTCGATCGCGGCGTCCAAGAATGTAGTCCCAGACGTCATCAGTCATCTGCTCTGGTTTGATCCCGAGAGGACCAATCTCTTTTCCAAACATGTCTTTGTGAAGCAAGTGAGCGAAGCTGTAATACGACTGGTAGATGGTGGAGTCACTGAGGGATTCGACCATGACGGACTCGTCCCAGGGTAACTTCGTGCCCAGACCGTAGGAGCGTGCGCACGCCCAGTTGGCGAGCCAATTGATGACTTTTTGGAAGGCGTGCTTAGCTTCAGGGTAAAATAGCTCCATGTCTTCGATCTGTTGCAGGACCTGGGCGGCCCATTCGCCATCTCCTCCGTTCTCGGTTGTGCCGTAGTTCATGAACCACTGGTCTAGCAAAGCTGCCGTGCACTCGTCGCCTGAACGACTCATGACCTTGCCATCTGGTTCCCCATAAGCGAATGCGAGCCCTTGCTCGATGAGCTGCTTGCGCACGAGAGGCTTAGCATCTTCAACCTTCTTTCCCTTGTAGTCGCCGTAGATCATGGTGCCTTTGTAAAAGCCTTCCTTGTATGCCTTCTCTTTCGCCTCTTCAAGCTTCTTCGTGTCCTTGGGAGACTGGATCTTGAGCGTCTCAACAAGATGCTTGGCACAGAGATGTCCGTAGGAAGGTGTAGATATGATTGGCAGGATGCCGTCGAAGTGGACCCATTCTTTCTGGATACCGTAGTATTCTGCTTTCTTCGCGAGATCGAGGGAGGTAATGTAGTCATCTGGGGAGTCCGAAGGCACACATGTGACTACAGCAGTACCCTTGGTATCTTTGACGGTCTCCATGGGAAGAATCCGAACGCCTTCGGTGTGGACAGAGAGAGGCGCGTCTATCAGGGTTCCGACAATGTCCTTGCCAGTCAAAGTCGCGACCTGCGGGAAGACACCCCATTCAGGGAATATGCCTTGATACGCCATGTTACGTGCCGCGCGCGGTGAGCAGACAAAGAATTCGGATGTTCCAACTTGGAAGACGCCGTACTTGAGCGCTGGGCCAACGAAGCAAGATGTTTGACCGTACATGGTTTCGGGTCTTAGGGTCGCTGGGATGAAGAAGACTTTGGCGTCGGCGGGCAGCTTTCCGTCGAGCTCTTTCTTGGCCGTCTCGGACCAGTCCTTCACTTTCATTTTGAGGGCAGTGTACTCCTGGACTGTTACTCCTTCTCCGCTGGCGCGATCATGGTCCAGACAGGCCTGTCCGTCTTTGGGCGAGTAGACTGTATATCGTTTTGCAAATATGATCTTCCCCATGTCTTTAAGCTTGCGCATCTGCCACTTAACGAAACTGTCGAAGTATGCGTTTGCGTCGGTTGTCGTGAACTGCCTTCTCCAGTCCATGCGGGCTCCGAATGACTGCAGGTCGCGCTTTGCCAAGGGCGGGAAATATCTAAGTAGCGGGCACAAAGTCAGCGTGAGCAAAATTCGAAGGGTACCTGGGATTCCCATACTCAATCCAGTAGTACGGATCAGCGAACTTGTGGATTTCTTCCAGTGGGATGCCTTGCGCCAGCATGATCTGGAACTGGTATTTCGCTTTCACGGTCTTGCTCGCTGCTTTTCCCTTCTTCGCGCCGAACTTTGTGATGTCTGTCTTGGTCTCTGCCTGTGTGGGAGTGGGCGGCACGGCGCCTGGTGTAGGGCCTTCTTCGCTGACATCGTCGACGGGACATCGCTCAAAGTTCTTTCCAAACTGCTCAACTTCGCGTACGAGCTTGTCCGCGCAGGCCTTGATCGGCATGCCCGTCAAGTGGTAGCCCAGAGGGAAGAGAGTTCGCTTGCCCTGCATTCGCGAGAAGCCGGCGGTGAATTCGATCTTGGACGCAGTGAAGCCGTGCCCCGCGTGTAGGGTGCCGTTCATGTAGGGGAAAGCGAAGTTGCCGAGCCATTTCGGGTACTTGTTGTGCAGGTCGTCGGGTGTGGTGGTGTCGAACGGCTCCTCGTCGATGGAGGGTGCCTCTGGCTCGAACACGTGGTTGTCCGCCCATTGCTTCTGGTACTTCTTCTCGCTTTCGATCAGCGTATCGCGCTTCTCGGTGTTCTCGAGCTTGAGCGTGGCGGCGCTGCTGTGGTCGGGGCTGAGTGCGGAGAGCGTCGCCTTGACGGCGTCGTTGGGTATGTGTTTTGGGGCGGGAGCTTCCGCCATGGTGTCGCGTGCGGGAGGAACAACGACGTAGGGCGTGTCTCGCCGCGTCTGGTATGTGGGATCGGTGGAAAGGAACGTAGGCGGAGGCGTGGACGTGGATGTAGAGAAGTTTGTCGTGAGTCAAGGTGGGGGCGGGGCTAGCGTAGAATTGACCGGTGGAAATCGCCAAAGATAAGTCGGGAACCGTGTGGCGGGGAGGCCGTGCGCAAGCGCGCGAGTCTGCGCGAAATCAGTTCACCTTCGCAATCCACATCACGCATTCCCAGCCACGATGCTCCAGCTGCTCGCGCGCCTGCTCGGCCGCGCCCCCAGGTCAGCCCTGCCGCCCTTCAACTTCGCCCGCAACCGGTTCAAAGCAAAGAAGCACTGGCCGCCCAACCTCCGGGAGCTCACCGAGAAGCAGCAGTTCCGCTTCGAGCGCAAGTTCAAGCGCCGCCTGCTCCTCAAGTCGATCAAGCCGCAGTGGCAGAAGTGGACCAAGATCGTGCAGTGGAACCTCATCGGCTTCGTCGTCGTCTACGGCGTCCTCTTCCACGACTTTGCCAATGACCCTATGAATCCGAGGCCGGGCGAGCAGCCGTTCCAGGCGCTGAGGGCGCGCATGTGGGCAGCGTGGGATGGAATGTGGACACATACCTCTACGGGCGGTCTTCAGGACCGAGGTCCCATCGCGAGGGCCGCGGCGGAGGCGCAGGCGCAACGGCGGGAACAGGGGGCAGCACGAAGCCAAACGCCGGTACTGGCGGAGGAGCCGGAGGTCCGAGGACGGCGGGCGGTTGGATGATTGGCGGGTGCATCTGTTGATGCTCAGTACAAGGTACAGAATTAAGAAGAGAATGGGATCCATGAGCCGAAACCATCACCGATGGTGTGAGGGCGAAAATACGTACCCTGCGATCCCAAGGCGCGAGGAGCTTGAAGACATTAGCAATGATTGCTCTCCCAAAAGAAGGGTTACTCACAGGACGATGGACAGGGGCACCGCCGGGGGCCACTTCTTCGGCGTAAACTGATGTAAACGTTAGCAACTTGACCGTTCTGGTAATTGAACTCATCAAAGTCCACTCTTACCGCCAACCTTGCCCCTATTGTCCCATCGGACCCAGGTCTCCCTCCCGCTCCGGTGTTTGTGGGCCGTCCCCCACACGGTCGTCGGCCTACAAACACAGTGTTACCACAATCGCCATCGCTTATCGGTTGTCAAGATTAGATCTTACCCGTTCATAACCCCCCACTGGAGGACGCACGTGATGTGCGGATCCCCTTTGTCCCCATGGCCCGTCTTCTTCACCACTACCGAGGTGTGGGCACCGGGGGGCACTCCTTCGTGCCCAGCGATCGTGCCCACTGCGAAGCGGTATACGAGGGAGCGCTCCCCCCGGCGCTTCAGCCACTCGGCAGCGAGGGATCGCGACGGGTACTCTGAGGGCTCCGAGGTCCCGAACATCACGTGCATCCCCATAGCCAACCACCATTCCCTACTCTTCGTTAGCTATACTCATTCATATCTTATTCAAACGTTAGTCGTGTTCTATAAATGCAATTCCACAATCATGTAAAGATGGATTTGATAGGCCGTGAGCGGACTCAGTTGCTTTGTCCTCGCGCGCTTCTCGAAGCCACGGGATCTGTGGGCGGACTTGTCACCAGATACGACATTTCTTGAAGACGTGGTGTGGCAAGCTGAACTGCTATTGCGGGCTCGTGGCCATTGCGAGCAGCTCACTCTCCGCGTGAGTGGCAGATCAAGCACTTCCGACCGATAGCGATGTTGTGAAAACGGGAGCCGATCTTGCGTCGTAGAGCCGGACCATGCTTGTCCCATAACATGGCTAAACGAAAGCAACTTCGTTGGCTGGGGGAGAGAACTTGCAGCTTAGTACATCGCCCATGTCGAGGTGCAAAGGGCTGTTGGTCTGTTCCGGCTTGCACGAAGTCGTCTATCAAGATATCTTGCTGGTGCCTTTGGGCAGGTGATGGCGAGCGCCGTGAGTCTTTAAAACCCGAAGTCGTTGCTGACATGAAGCACTCCTGGAACCAGACATGGCGTATCTCTGTCTGGACGTCTCTTGTGCGGCAAGTGCTCTTGGCCGTACGCCGCAAAGCTTAACAGAGCTTCGATCCGCCGCTTGCTTGCTGTTCCTGCCTATGCGGTCGCAGGGTCTTCTCCAACGAGCACCTCGTAACCGTCGTCGGTTCTCCGTGGGCCTCCATCTTGTCGCTAAGCGCCTTCCAGCTCTTCCGCAATCCAATAACCAATCTTTTGGTCCCTCCCGTGTCCTCTTCCCCCACCCCACCTTGACAGGGCTTCCAAACTGGCCACCCAGAAGTACAGAAAGCAACGCTCAAAGCAAAACCCCGCAGCAGCACCTGGCAGATCACGACATGCATATGTACTTACCCTCGGCGGGTCTCCTCGGTGTCCGCCATGTTGTCGTCGGGGGCGAGAGCGAGAGCGAAGCGGCGGCGGCGGGGCGGGCGGCGGCGAGAATGCTTCTGCTCGTCCCACTGACGAGCAGTTGGTCGTTGTAGAGCAAGGTTCAGCGGCCGGAAATCCCTCTATAGCCCTCCCGCTGCTGGCCGGCCGCTAGCGCTTCACCTGTGTTCTGTTTACATGACGCGTTAACTCGTTGCTACGGCACGCAGTGAAGGCGTCCAGTTGTGGAAGGAACGCGATAACGACACCACGAACCTAACACCCTCTGGCACGCCGTGAAGGGGTGCCAACCGTCTGAGCGCGTAGTAAAGACGACAAAGCAAAGTAGCTAGGACATGGAGCCAATGAAGTCATAACGTCTTGATTCCGTATAGATCTTGCGCGTCTCCCATCCACGCATCAAACGCCCCACCACCGTCAGGAACAATGGCTTTTGGTTCCCTGAAGCTTAAGCAAAAAAAAAAAAAAAAAAAAAAAAAAAAAAAAAAAAGGGAAGAAAAAGAAAAAAATGTGCAATGCGCTGGGTATGTGTGCTTGCATGGATATATGGTCTGTTGAGGGAGTGGGACTGAGAACGAACTACGGAGCGAAAAGGGTGTCTGCTTAGGGAAGATCCAAAGTTATGGAACCTGCCGCGATGTCTCTGCGCGCGGTGAGACCAAATTATACGAGTTTGGGGCTATGTGTGTCTCTGGGAAGGCGCTAAAAGCCTAACCAGGTGGCTAGATGTGCGTGTCTGGGAGATGGACAAAAATACCCGCAGTAGGCAGAAATGTGCTGCTCTACTCGCGGATCAAAATTCAAAATCGCCACAACGATGTGGGCTTGCGGAGCCGGAGAACCGTGGAGCTGTTCACACCAAGTGTTCGAATAAATATATTGCAATATAAGATCTTCTGGAACGCAGCACACGAACAGATTTGCACACAAGGGATTTGTAAAAGGACCGTACTACCAGAAACAGCACAAAACTTGGCCGCGATTCCCATATGCCGTGCTTCCTACCCTCTACTGCTTCATTATGGCCAGACAAAAGTCCACAGATGCTCCTACAATTGATTTCCAGACCTCCAATTCCGCCTCGTTCCTAGGCGCGTAGATGAACGTATAGTTCCACGGCAGCAGTTCCCCGCCGCTGAGCCGATGCCTCCTCCCCCACCCTGTCTCGATGACGCTCTTCTGGTCGGCCAAGCTCAGAATCAGGTGCGTGCTTCCATCCGGAGGATGAATATGCGTCGTCTCTCCTCGAGTGTTTCGCAGGACCTTTGGCTTGTCTGCATCAGGAAGTGATGCAAAATCCTTGATTCCCATCGCGGGCACTGGACCTTCGAGTACGGACTTTTGTATCTGCAGTGACGAGCTATGAGATGCAGCGACGCCATCGAGATGCGTGTACATGGCTTGCTTCATTGATTCGCTGGCGATGTCGCTCGTTTGTCGTTGGGGGGCGGTATAGTTCGGGATCTGTGGCGCTTTGTTTCCGGGTCGCCATTTCAGAGCTCGGGCAGCATCTTGAGGTAGGTAGGAAGCTTTGTCGAAAGGACCTGCGACGGTGTTGATGTCGTAGGGCGCGGGGACAGTGATATCCTTTCGGGCTATGCGGGTCCATTTGAGTTGCGTGTACCAGCCCCAGAAGGTATCTGGGAGACCATGCGGTCCGAGCGAGCAGTAGCTCCGGTAGTCTTGGTATGCGATGCTGGCAAAGACGAGAACCAAGGCTCCTGCAGCGGCAAGGAAGGGGCGCTCAGCGATGGCGTCCTGGAGCTGGGATGCCATGTGGGGAAGTGAAGATGATTCGAGCTTGCAAATGGGGGGGACTTTGAAAATATAGTAGAATAGTTAGATTTCTTGTAGCCGGAGCCGCAATAATGCTTGACGGGGAAACTACATAAAGAACGAGCAACTGCAGTTATATAGTCGTTATGACTGCGCAGACTTGGACGTGACAACGCTACTATCCTTTACTTTCAAGGATATATTTTCTCCGAACGCCAATTATCTCCGAGACCAGAGAAGCTTTCGTGGAATGCAAAAAGGCTTAGTATACAAAGCCAGAAGACGATCCTCGGAGATCGCTTCAGTTCCGACACTCGGAGATCGCTTCGGTTCCGACACCACAGTCCGAACGATGCATCAACTGGGCAAGCACGAAACTGGCTTCCGGAACGTAATTTGGTGCCTTTTGTGGCATTGACCGCGGTATTCACGTGTACATACGCTCTTATACGCTCCATTCCCCCTTCCCTTTCACAGTTGCCTTACAGGGAAGTTTACACTCTCCAAATTGGTGTTCCCAACTTTTTCTCCCCTCGCAGCCTGCACCAATCCATCCAACCAGTCCTGATGGCCCAGGAGCATCACATTTGGTTTATCGGTCGCAAATTTTTGGAATATCGGTCCATTCTGAGTCTCCTGCGTCAACACCCTCACTCTGTCCTTTTCAAGTTCTTCGATGAGCCAGGCATGGTATACTTCGAGCCCATCTTCTGTCTTGCTATGCCAGGCGATCCTTCCAGCAGTGCCCTGTTTAGGTGCAACCGACTCCTTGACCGTGCATGTCAGTGGCGGAAAGCCAAACGTGCTGAATTTGAAGACGTTGCCTTCTTTCAGGTATGGGCCCGATTCGGGCTGCGTGACTTGTGCACAGTTTTTGTAGTATGATTCCCACTTGGAGATGTCGGCGAGGAGCTCCCAGATCTGCTGTGCGGTGAGGTCGCGCGCGATGACTTCGTTGGAAACAAAGTTGTCGGTGGTCCCCGGCAAGAGATGCTCTGGCCAAATGATGCTTGATTGTGAAGCCATGGCGGAGAACAGAGTTTTGGTGCTTTTGGGGTAGGAGAGATGTCAAAAGAGGAACTCCAGTGATGATGGATGTTTTAGATCGGACGTGGAGCGGGGTCGCGAATCTTATATGGTATCTGTTATAGATGAAGACACCCAAGATGGACACAGCTACAATATATTATAGTAAGCCCAAGACATCAGTTACCTTTCATAAGAGCAATTATCGAACTTCTGCTCATTCAATGCGCATACATTTGTGGCCACCTGGACAGGTTCTCGGCTTTGCCTCGGTCGTAAAATCGGCTCTACTGATCGGCGCTAATGACGGCAACTACCTTAGAAGATCAGCAATGTCAGCCCTACCTCTTCACAATATTGCACCTCGCATCCTCACGCTTCGGTTTTACTCGAACGAAGCCAAAATTTCGAAATTGGACTGTGAAGCGTATATTGTGACTCTCTGCTTCAGGAACTTCCCGTTTTGAATGACAGTCGCTCACGGATTCTCAATTTTCTCCTTATAGATCGATCTGGCCGATAACCCTTATATCGCTGCAAAATGGAACGTGTTATGCCCTCCTATGTCTACGTCGACCTGCTATATAGTATTGTCTATATTTACAAGCGGGAGCTGAAGCTGGTCCGTGAAGATGAGGATCCAGGCATGGCGGCTCATGGCTACTTCGGCAGTTATCTATCGGTCGCGCAAGGTGGTCAGGCCCAAGTATACCCTGACGGAAACGTTCGACGAGAACACGATTTCGCGGAAACACTGGGCCCGCCCGGATGATGTCCTACATCTCATCCGATCGGAGCAAATTATGACAATTGTTTGAGGGCATGTCGAGTTCATATTCGAGCGAGTTTCTTCGAGTGGACAAGTCTCGTGTGACAGCTGAATCGTGGTACTACATAGTGTGTATGTAACTGCAATGAGCTTGGCGATAGGCAATTTCACGTTGTTCCACGAGATTCATCCTGGACGTTTCCGAAGCTGGGATGTCTTTCCATTTTGCGCTGTTCTAGCCGCCGTTTAGGTAACGATGTGTGCACCCAGTATTCCTTCCACAAAAAGTTCCATCCTGCCAAAGCGCAATCGAACAGCGCCGCATCCGCGTTCAGCATAATAACGAAGGCTTTCAATCTCGTAGACCCCGCTAAGTTTGGTCCTGGGTAGCAGCCTTTTGGATCTCGAACAACGCGTAAGGGTGGCTTGCGGCAACTTCAGAGTTAAAAAGGGTGACCTTGCTGACGTAGTAAATTCCATCCATTTGCCTCTTGTGCTGTGCCAGAAAGAAGCCTATTGCTTTGCCGTTCGGTGAACCTGAAGTGATTAGCCACAGTCGTTTGTACCCGGAACTTCCGCTTACCAATGAGTGCTTGCGCCGCCTGTGCCGCAACGCTGAACTCTCGGCCGGGCCACGGTGGTGCGTGATCTTCGCCAATGATCTCTGTAATTATCTTCTCCGTATCTCGATTCACAATTGGGCCGACCAGGAAATACTTGAGTTTGCCAAGAGGAGGGTTATCAGGTCCTTGTTGACGGTTCCACAGTCCCCATGCAATATCAGAGGAAGCCTGGAGAGCGGGAAACTCGTCTTTAGAGGGTGCTCGGTTCCATTGCTCAGCCGCTGATGTAGATGGAGACCTCCGGTCTACGAACGCAATGAGCCCGGCGGCACGGTTAACAGCAATGACAAAATAGGCGCCGGTAACCTGCAAGGTATTAGTTGAAGTCGGTCAGAAATCAAAAGCACTGAGACTTACCGTATATTCCCGACCGTCCACATTGTACTTCTGCATATGCCGAGGCGGCCATGGTTGCCCATTCGCCGGTTTATTTATCACTGCCGGGCTCTCGAAGTGGTAGATGTGGTGGCAGACCATTCGGCCGGAGTCAGGTTCGATCCCAGTAGGCCTGGGATCAATCCCATGCCACCCATGTACGTCAACCAGGTCCTTGAACATGGCTTCTAGACCGAGACGTCCATGAGTCTCTGGTTCCAATTGGTCCGGATTCCTGAAGTCGCAGCGCATGGGCTTCTCGCCTTGCGCCCACCCCCACTTTAGCATCTCTGCGCGAAGGTCGCCGTCCCATGGACTCATTGCGAGGGCAGGGTTGATATTCCTCAGAGCCCTTGTTGTCAAAAGCATCGCCCGGACCAATTCTGCTCCTCTAGGCACAGCGTCCCTAAATACCTGTTCGCTGGACACACTAGGTTCTGAGCACACGCTGTAAATCTCTTCGATTGTGGGATATGAGCGCTCCGAGGGCTTTCCGCGTGGACTGGTGCCCTTTCCCTGGACGTGGTGCGCCGATGTGTTATCGACGGAGACGCTTGATGCAGCTGTATCGGCGAGATTGAGAGCAGTAGTGAGGACGGACGGGAGACCGAGCACTAGAGAGATGGAGGGCTTCATCTTTGACGTGTAGACAAGTGTTGATCAGGCACTGGAGAATTTAAAGAACGTCGAATTGACCAAAAGGGAAAGCGAGTGTGAAGTGTCGTGCTAGCGAGAGCAAGGAAAGGGAGACTGCAGTCTGTGCGTAAGGTGACGCAATGAGTTTCTGTGCGTTCAAGGTTGAATTTACATTCAGCTGCACTAGATCCGGGTCATCGGTAATTAGCAAAAGAGAACTCTGTGCACGGAGGAGGTAGGGGATTTATGCCGGTGCCCTTGACCAACCTCGAGAACAATATCCAACGCGTAGCCTAGATATAACAACCAAATATGTCACTAAACATGGGTACGGATATAGCTAAGACACATGTAGATCGCGTTGTTTAGACCATTATGTACGCCAAGATCGATAATACCGCAGCCGACTAAGAGAGATTGACTTTGTGCTCAGGCATATCGACACCATGTACCGCGTGGCCGCCATAGCTGCGTGAGGAGGAAATATGAGAACATTTACCGTACCTTCTGTTACCTATTTGACGGAAGTGGCTCAACACCAGGTTTCTGCGTCGCTCCATCGCACCCCTCCTCAAGTCTCGCTTCTGAAATAGCCTGTGCCGCCTTTCCCTCCCATCCAAATAGTACAGCGTCGTTACCGGACTCATAAGCCTCCCACCCAAGCCGCGGAAGGCCATGTACCGGATCTTCCGCAAAGGCCAGCCAATACTCTTGCGTCTTCTCCGACACCTCGATCTCCAACGGCGTCGGAGCACCTCTGGCAATCCCAAACGTGCCGAATATCAAAGGCAGATCCGAGGCATGGTACGCACCTTCCCACCACTGCGGTGAGATGTTAACTGAAATTACCAGCGTAGAGATAACGAAATGTGGGAACGCCGATCGCGTACGGATTCCGCGTTGTCTTCACAGCAGGAAAAAGCCATAGGAAACTCCAAGAGTCGACTTCCGCCTGATTTGAGGGACCGTCCTCGCGGTCGTACGGGACAAAGGGGACGCCTTCGTTGGACGTGTTGCCGATTATGGCAGGCTTCTTGGTGAAATTGCCGGCAAGCGCCATATGCGTGAAGGTTGAAGCGCCATATCTTGTACTGTTGTCGACGATCGGGTTGAACGCGAGAGAAGGGAGCACATTAGAATTGTCTCGTTCTTCCAGAAACGCAATGATTTCGTCTGCGCTCACTTGCCTGAGGCAGTTCAGCTCGGCTGTGGCGCTGAGGTTACCACAACCGGAGTGCGTAGCAACGAAGGCAAAATTAGAGTTTGTTGGATCCTATCCGACGGCAGGAAATAAGGCAGTGCCAGAGTTCATGATCAAACCATTGACAATGGGGCCTTCGGGGTATGCGAAGTTGTAAAGGTCCGCAGGGCACCTGCGGATTGACTGCATGATGTGATTCGGCTTGGATCACCACCGAGGTTTTTAATGTTCAGCCGTATCTATTCTAGTCCTAGGCGCTGATTGAGAAGCCCTAGGTTCGACTCGTTACGTGGTAGCCCTGCAGCAATGGGGAAGCCGAAAATGTTTGATTGATACCTTTGCTTCTTCATTAGACGTCTTTCGAAAATTAGTTCCTGTTATACTAATTTAATAGAGACCACAATATAACGCTGACTTCTGTCGACCCATCTTTCAGGGGTTTGATATGGGGCGCTGCCACCTCCGGTTTGGAAACCTCCACCATATAGCCGGGCAATAACAGGAAGCGATTCATCTTTGCTGCAGCACTGTTTAAGTACCCAAACGTTTACTGTTAGACAATCCTCGCCCGTGTGTCTGGACGCAGGCCGAGAATGCCGAATTCAGGGGCGTCTGCGGCGAAGATTGTGGTCTCGTTGCTCAAGAATTGGGGGAAGCTTTTCCCGAAAGCTGTAGCATCGATATTAGGGGTCCTTGACTTCAACACCAGCGGAAGCCATCTCCGTTCTTTAGTTGGCGGCTGAGCGTAAGGGATACCGAGAAATTGGGCCACATTGAACGTGCTCTTGACGGCGAACCCGGTTACTCACCCACTGGAAGTATCGATGGTAAGACCCTCTGCTCGCGATATCAATCCTGATAAACTCAATAAGGCTGATGTGATGAAAACCATTATAGTAGAATGCATTGCATTAAGTTCAACAAGCCGTACACGAGCTTATATAGATTGTTAAGTATGCCATATTTCGTGTTCTGTGCGATTATACCCAGGTATTCTTGCAGAAATATGCTCGTAAACTTCGTATTCCTCCAGAATGTGGCTGGCTCGCAGGGGCGGGGTAAGGTGTCTCTGTATGTACCCATGCTCCCCTTCCAGCATCTATGCAACGCCACTACTACACGCAACTAAAAAATACTGCAGCACATGAAGGGAAAAGGATCTCGATGTCTCGTGTCGATAGAGACCTCGGAGCGATCTGCGATTATGAATGAGATGTCGGCGTTTTCTCCGAACGTACCTAGGTACCTCGGAACGTCCGTGCACTTCCCCACTATTTACTGCCCCTCTTCAGTCCTGAGAGCGGATATGCCCACGGCGAGACTTTGAATATGTTGTGTCCCCAAACGTTGTTTCCGAAAGAATTGAGACACCATGAGAATCATCATCACAGGAGCCGGCGGATTCGTCGGCCAAACCCTCGCAAAGAAGCTCATTGAGGTCTCTCCGGACACGGAACTGATCCTAGCAGACGTCGAAGCACCTCCAAAACCAACCAAATCTACCAAAGTTGACTGCATTGGCGCGGATCTGACCAAAGCTGAGAACCGTGAGGCCTTAGTAGATCGCTCTCCGGATGCCGTTTACATCCTCCATGGGATCATGTCGAGCGGCTCAGAAGCTAATCTGGAGCTTGGATTGAGCGTCAACTTCGACAGCGTGCGTGGTCTCCTCGACACTATCAGAGAAAAGAAGCCCGGCACCAAAGTCATCTTTACCTCCTCATGCGCGGTATTCGGGAGAGCGGCTGTCAAGAACGTCGCCACCGAAACGGACATTGTCCCCATGCCGGAAAGCTCTTATGGCACGCAAAAGCTAATGGTTGAATACCTTATCAACGACTATTCAAGAAGGGGCCTCCTCGATGGCCGAGTAGTACGCCTGCCCACGATTTTCGTCCGTGCTGGAGCACCCACGGCCGCTGCTTCATCCTTCGTATCAGGCATCGTGAGAGAGCCCCTCCATGGGCAGGCAAGTGAGTTGCCTGTCGACCCGAATATTGGAATCTGGCTTGCGTCTCCTCGAACGTTGGCACACAATCTCGTACACGCCATGCATGTGCCTGCGGAGAAATTCGGCCATTTCCGAACGGTGCTGCTTCCAGGCTACACTGCCACTAGCGGTGAAATTTTGGAGGCATTGGAGAAGGTCGCCGGGAAAGAAACGAGGGCGCTGGTGAAGGAGAAGAGGGATGAGACAATAGAGAGAATCGTGCTGAGTTGGCCGGGCAAGTACGATACTTCGAGAGCAAGGGAGTTGGGATTCGCGGAAGATGTCGGCTTGGAACAGACTATCAAAGACTTTATTCACAGCGAGAAGTAGGAGAAAGGCATGTCGATGGACTGTTCATGACTCGGACAGCCCACGCTAGCGAAGATCACTTGCCCGATTTCGGTTAGCTTTGGCCCCTGATAGATGATCGGGCCGATACCGTAGATCTTGTTCTCTGTATCCAGCCGGATGTTTGTAGCAATACAAATATACCCAACACTAGGTCCTTCTCACCTATCCCAGATCCCGCTTGAACCCTTTGTTTGCAGCTCTTTGATTCAGCGTAAATGCCTGAGCTGTGAACGATGCCAATGCGTTGCGCTGTTGACGATTTATGCACGTACAATCTTCATTGCCTCTAGGCTTGAATAGACGGAGGCGCGTGGCAGCGGAGGTACCATTATCCTACTACATCGCGATCCACGTCATGGACTGGCTCATTTACGCATCCGCCATAGCGGTCATACTCATCGGCATCTTCTTCCCCACTCTCCGACCAGAACGCTCATTCTTTCTTCCAAAAGAAACTCTCAACGTGACACGCTGCATCGAGCTCCACAACCGACTCGTTCGTCTCAGCTGGGAAGGCATGGGCCACGCACCCGAAGACTTTCGGCCCAGTACCTGGTTTGAACACCACGGGTCAAAGGCAGAAAAAGCGAGCCGTAAGCTCTCCAGCGAGATCGTTGCGTTTCTCCGGGGCGCGTACGAACTAGGCGACCAGGCACACTTCCATTACTATGTCAGTGGGCTGCTATACCCTGGAGACGACATGTTCGCGTTCATAGACCACGTGTGCGGGTACAAGGAGCAACAGGTCAATATGTATGACGGATACCATAGGAGACTGGAGTCGAGGAAACTGAAGAGGTATGTGCGGTTGTACTATGCGACGAATATTGCGTCGCACCCGGAAGGTTTGATGTGAGTATTAGTACACACACCTACATGTATAGATGCGGCTGCTGACTTGGAGAAACAGATTCGATCAGCATACTAACACCGCTATCATGTCTATGAGTATCCATGATGGAGGCCGCCTCTGTCAACCCGATCGTCTCAAGTGGTATCCTCTTGAAGACGTCTTGACTGCATGGCTGGATATGATACGAGTAGGTAAGGTAAAAGCGGAGCCTCCCGGCGTAGCAGGTAATCCTTATCGTAACCACAAATACGATCCGTGGGTCTTGCTCTCCTACAGCGAGAAGCAGCTGGATGAAGCCGTCAGTGTGTTCAACGCGCTCGTAGACGCCATCGAGTCGCGCATGCCTAATCTACGCCCCAACGGCCGACCTTCGAACACCACTTTGCTTGGCCAGGACACTCTGGAAACCGCCAAAATACCCCCAGGGTTCGCATTCGAATTCCTTAGCAAAATACGCCGCCCCCGTTTCCGTTTCATAGCTCCTGGTCTCGAGATCCCAACAGAGCATTCCATACCGGAGCAACCCTTCTTCGGCATAATGGATACCATCCCAGAGCAACATCGCGACAACAACATGTCCCCTCCAATCCTCCTTTTCCGCTCATCCGTCGCATACAAGAGACCACCGTACACTGATCATTCATGGAATCCCCACGACATATTTGGGTGGCCGTTCAATGCATCCACCTACCGAGCCGGCCTGTACTTCCATCCAATATGGCTGAGCGCCAACCCCCACGACGATCAGGTTTCTCTCGTACTTCCGTATGCCATAGGCGCCAACGGCTGGGCACGAAAGAGCGACGGCACAATGTTCGGCGAGAAAGTAAGCGAGTACGACCCACGCCGAGCGGAGGATGTGCACGCGGAGCTGTACCAGACGGGGCACCAGCCGTTCATCGAGATGCATGCCGTTCGGCTGGTGAAAGTGCTGCGCAGCTGGCTTGCGATGGTGGAGAGAGGGGATTGGGAGATCGGTGCGGAGGGCGTTGCAAATGGGATCAAAGAGTGGAAGAAGGCGGATACACGTGGCGGGTGGGAGAAGTACTGGATCCCACCGGACTGGTGATGTGCAAGAAGAAGAAATTCGAATATTGGATCACGCTACGCTGGTCTGCAGAACCAGGCGGGGAAGGACGAACGGCACGGGCGACGTGTGCGAGGAAATGAAGGACTAGCTTACTAGCATGAACGAAGATGATTCAGATGAGACGGAATGTGACTCGATCTTGACGCAGGTGCGCATCGTCCGTAAGTCGATCCTCAGCACCTTCTTACCTGGGTACACATACATTGATCTGGCCTTAACGTACCGTCGCAGCAATCGCCGGCCCCTCAGCACCGCAGCCCCAAGTGAGCAACAAAACTCGACTGCGAAATGCTATCCCACGGTGCCCAAGACCAGTGAGTTGTCGCTGGTGACGAACTTGTATAACACCGGGACGATGTATGCCAACGACATGTGCAGGATGCTTCCTAGTGTGAACGTTGCCTTGACGGTGTTTTGGGGTGATGAGAGCGGGAGCATACAGCCGGAATCGCACATGAGCTGCTTAATTCCTCAGCAGGGCACCATGCAGCCGAGGGAGACGGAGGAACCGAATGGAGCGATGAGGGCGGAAGGCGCGACTTTGGCGGTATTAGGAGCGGCGGTGGGACGGCTTGGGGATTTTCCGAGGAGAGCTAAAGTCGAAGAGTTGATAATTAATCGAATAACCTGTCAGTATGCGGATGACGTAGAGTTTTGGGCATGTTACGATCTATGGGACGACTCCAGCCGCAGGTAGTCTTGCATGAAGGTGTCGACCAGCTTTTGTCGTCGGATGATGACAAGATCGGGCACAGAGCTCCGTCGATGGCGGATGATGGTGTTGCGGTGTCACAAAGCTATAGTGCGGAGAAGAGTACAAACTGCCTAATGCGTGGAAGTAGATGAAGGCACAGAAATCGACACCAAATTTGCCTACCGGATTGGGAAGTTACGGGGGGCCCAAGCTCCTGCCCCGCGTTCGCCTCGAGGCAGGCGCCATGACGCCTCGCTCCAGCCCTATGTATGTTCGCCCACTTCTCTCGCGACCGATCTCACCCTCAACGCGATCTCCGCACTTAGGCGCGCGTAAAATCTACCGCAGGGCCCGCAAAATGGCCAACATTGTCCAGCTCGACGAGATCCCCACGCTCTCGCTCCTCTATAAGCTCAATCGCATCCCGCTCGACGCGGAGCAGACGCCGCTCCACCCGCCAAACGCCACATACAACGACAAAATCTCGATCACAAAAGGAGACATTACTGTGCTCGCCACCGACGCCATCGTGAATGCCGCAAATGAGTCCCTTCGAGGGGGCGGCGGTGTCGACGGCGCTATCCACATGGCAGCAGGCCCTGATCTCCTCGAGGAATGCAAGACGCTTGGTAAGGCTAGAGCAGGCGAGGTCAGGATCACAGATGGCTACGAGCTCCCCTCCAAGAAAGTCATGCACGCCGTGGGCCCGCGCTATTACGCCCTCGCCGCCTCCGTAGCCAAAACAAAGCTGAAGGACTGCTATCGCAACAGCTTGAAGCTTGCTGTTGAGAATGGATTGAAGAGCATCGCATTCCCAGCTATCAGTACGGGTGTCTTCCGGTATCCGAACGAGGCCGCGTGCAATGACGTCCTGGCCGAAGTACGGAAGTTCTTGGATGATGGGGAGGGTGACGCATTAGAGCGCATCATCTTCTGCAATTTCGAGCAGAAGGACCAAGATCTCTACCTCAAGAATGTCGCGTAAGTGTCTCGGGCATTGCTTCTTAGGATTTTGCTAAGCATTATGACAGCAAGTACTTCCCTCCTGCCAAGCCAGGAAAAGTCGACAAGCCTGCGGAGGCGTCGACCGACGAGGGAGAAATTGCCGCGAAACTACCCGATCCCCCTACCGATGAGCCCAAGGACCCCGAGCAACCATCGCCGAAGAGGCAGAAGACGGAAGAGGCGGACGACTTTGTAGTCGTGGACAAGGACGACACAAAGGATGCGCCAAAGGGCGAGCTGTAGAGGCGTCATGACGTGATCGAAATTTCATGAGGGACGAGGAAGATGATGATATTCATGGCAAGGCGTTATAGTAAAATTGCAGCATGGTTTGCATATACCCTCGGTTTCGGGTTTTTCGTCTAATGATGGCACTCTGTAGTTTTCAAGGTCTCGCTTGGGCAAGAACAACATTACAAGCTAACACGCTAAATCCGTGTCGGACGATGGCCACTCTTGATGTTGAGATAGCGGCTGTCTCTCCTGTTCAGCTCTCAAATTTTTGGTGCCGCTTGCGGTGAAGTTTTTGTTGCAAATGCGTTTCCCATCCCCAACTCGTAGGGCTGTGTAGATCTTTCCTTGTAGGTCAGACATACATTCTCGTCCATCGCACCAGATTCTCAATCAATCCTTCCCGGAAGCATTCTAATCTGCACACAGAGGGGTGGCCGAGGGTTCCAACCGCATGCATGCGTGTCCTCAGATCAAGGTCGAAAACACGTGCTGGTCAATTGTCGTACCGCGCGCTTTCCTTTACGCGTCGTACCCTATCACAGGTACACGTTTACCTGGAAGCATACGAAGCGCCCCGTTGCGTTTGACAAGTCCCGAGCAATACTTTGCGTCGGCTTACAGCTTCTTATGCGCACAAGAGGCGGGGCTGTGAGACCGCCATAGGGCCCATATATCCGACCGGTAGCCCAACACGTTGCCTTGTCAGCTACTCGGAGAGAGACTTCTCTGATCGCGTCTTGCTCTCCGCAAAGCATGTCGACAGATGAAGCGGTACAGACAGTCGAGCTACTCGGAGTTACCCTTTCCGCGACTTCTAGCAGCTTACTCAGCGACGAGAATGCGGAAAAAGAGTCTGGGGTTACACTTCCCACGCCCCGAATGGAGCACTATGATGTTACAGAGAATATCGATCAGGTCTCCCGGGGAACGCGCGCATATAAAATATATGAAAAGGACTCCGCTTGTCCTTGTTGCTGCCCTGAGCGCTTCGCCAGCAAGCACACCGAAGTTGATAATGCTACTTTATTGACTCCCAATGGATGCAAGCGTTGTCGACTACGGGTTCATGCACTCCGCCAACTGGATCAAAAGCCTTCAGCATTCATATACGAAGAAGGTACCGGACAATTCGCGACTATCCAAATCGACGTCGCGATTGGTACAAGTACCTGCCCTTCTATGCCCAATTGGTGGTATGTCTGGAGAATGCCATTGGGACCACGAAAGGCATCGTATCAAGGAACATTTTCGCGCAAAACGAGTCATTTGTTTCCTTGTGCATCCAACCCGCTGGTTGGTTCTCGAATGCGTTGATGAAGAGAATATGGTCTTCCGTCGTAGAGGAATCAATTTGACGCTTGAAGCAGAACTCGAGAGCACTTGGAAAACTATTGCGATCATATAACTCTATTATTAGTGAACTATATCGTAAATTTAGCAAAATACTGGCCATGAAACATGTTATCCTAAGGTTACCTTGGGTGCAAAATCTGTGGCAGAACGGAACATCTCTGGACTTACCCGGTACAAATACGATTTCTGGACGCTCTCATGCAGCGTTTAAGGCTTCCTAGCCCTCAAAATCGCACAGGTGGCTATTGTGAATTTCACTGGTGAAGGGAAAAGACTGACACCGTAGAATCATCAAACCAGGATCGACGACGAACGCAGGAAATTTTTTTGGACGAGCTGGTAATGATTTCAACATCTGTAGATAAAGTATTACAATGCACGCAAGTCGTTACATCAACAGTTGCATGAGCAGAAACCTTACCCTTTTTTTCTTCCTGTTTAGGGTCAGTCGGCATAAAGGACTCTGCGACATTCCTTCAGATATCGTCTGGTACTGAATGATTTTCAGAGGAAGCTGACGGTATTATATTGAGGAATTAGATATCTTTCGTTCTTGCGAAATCCAATTGCGTAAAATAACACCCACCGCAACAAGGTGAGGTTTGTTGCGTTGCTCTGCCGGGCTTGCGGTGCGCTACTGAAAAGATTGAGAGCTTGCCTTCAAGGATCAGTTATACTCAAGAAACTCTATCTCTAGCTTCGTAGGTTTGTTTGATATTTTCTATATAATAATTAATATATTAAAATTGCCAACTCCTGCGTTTTACGCTGGGCCTTAGATATTAAAGGTATTATTACTTTTTTAAAATTATTATCTTTAATTTAATTGATAGAAAGTTAAGTTAGTAAAAAAAATATTACTATTTTAGATAAAAATAATTTTATACTATTATGTAGAGTAGATTAAATTTTTTATTTAATACTAGATAGTTATAGTATATATATTATTAATAAAATTTATTCTTATAACGTATATATACTAACTAAATAAATTTTGTAGATAATTAAGCTTTTTAATAGTAAAATAATTAAAGTAGTTTTTAATATTATAAGTAATAAGAAAAAGAAAGATATTACTAAAAAATTAAAAAACTAGTTTTTTAATATATGTTGAATCTAATATAAATATTATTATTTTATATGTGCCGCGGCTTTATGAAGCTCGCGAAGTACGTTAATTAATTATTATTTTATATAATAGATTTTATATAGTAGTAAAAAAAATTTAAGTTTTTTATCTTTAGCTATTTTCGTTATATTATATAAATTTATAGTATATTATAAAAATTGTAAGGTCTTAGTACCGTGAAAGCTTCGGCCGGTAATTTATACATACCTATCCTATAAACTACTTAGCTTTATAAAGACAATAACGGAGGATACACGGCTCACTATATTGAGCTGTTACGACTTTCTTTCACCCTTAAAAGGTAACGATGTCTTTAATCTATGCGCAGCTGAGATACCATTCATTCTGTGACCAACTACCTCCAATGAACGGCCACCGGACTTCCATATGAAGCAAAGTCGTTCAGTAGCGCTTGATTGTAGTGGTCCTCATCAATGGGTGCTGCATAGCCTAGAGCCATTGGGATCCTACATGCAAATTCTATCCTTGGGTGCTGCGAAACTTGTTGTTTGTATATTAATCGTTAAGACGCACAATGTTCAGAGCAGTCGGAAATTTTTTTGACCTACGAATAGCGGTTATTATTTGTTTTCAATAGTGCTTTTTCCAAATATAATCTTTCCAAGCCCAGCACTTCCCTGTCACGTCCTCTACCGATCGATACTCGCCCTTCCCATTGATGCCAAAGTCCATTACTGTGGATCCGTTCACGCCAGATGTTTTCCAGCCTTTGATCGGTGCCTTCCACGGGTTCTTAGCGAAGTTCGCCCAGGCTCTACGCATTTTATTGCTGAGCCTCTTCTGCTCAATCGTGGCGTTGGTCAAGTTGTATGTCGAGAACACAATTGGGATCTCGGATTGATGGTACGCGCCCTGGACAGACATTGGCCACCTATCGTCTGGTAGATGTATGAAGAGTTGGTTAGGGAATGTCGCATTAAATAGATAACGGTAGGTTGGAACATAGCGATGGGAGCTGTTGCTCAGGAAGACGGCTGGCTGTCGGTATATTAGTATGTAGATTTCCATCGCACTACGCTGATTACTCACGCAGTGATAATTCCAGTCGGTGTGAATCTGGGTCAAGATGCTGTGGTTGTCGAACCGGCCCTCCGCAGGATCTGGTTTGTAGGCGTCAAGGATCTTTTCCTTCAGCTCGGTTTCATTTTTGAAATATGACTTGAAGTATCGATCAATATCGGTTCCGTTCTTTGCAGCATAGTAGCTTCCTTCTTGCGACGTTGTGCCACCGATGACTGGCACTCGGGCGAAGTTACCGGCTTCGCGTCGCAACCGAGGATCGCATACAATGGTAATGTTATCACCAGCCATGCCAAAGCCAATGTTGAACTTTTCCTGGGCGTAGCGTATATCTGATGCTGGTTTGTGCATAATGCAATTAAATGTTGAGGTTGCATTTTCGCATTCCAGATGTTTGAGAAGCTTGTTCCAGCTCTCAAAGTCTGTGTTGTTGCAGTTGGACACAGGATTGTAAGAGTACGTGCCGCTCTCCATGATACCGGCGCGAAAAGGTGGGCCATCCGGCCATGGTGCCGTCAGGAGCACATCTACAGCATATGCTCCAGCAGATTGACCGAATATAGTTACACGATCTGGGTCGCCGCCAAACTCCTCGATGTTTTGTTGCACCCAATCCAGACCCGCGCGCTGGTCCAGCAACCCTAGGTTTCGTTCCGTGAGATTCTTGATGTCAGGTGCGATTGGGAAACCGAAGACGTTAGTGCGGTAATTGACAGATACGACAATCACATTCTCGAGCGCGGCAAAGTGCGAGCCATCATATATTGGTTGCCCAGCGTTACCAAAGTTGAAACCCCCACCGTAGATCCAGAACAACACCGCGTACCGTGGCTTTCTGAAGAATGCCTTCCAAGACTTTTTGGGCGCGAAGACGTTAAGGTAGAGGCAATCCTCGCTCTCCTCGGGGCGGGGGATGCTGAATACATCCTGGATGAAATCGCGGTCCTCGAACGGTCCTGGAAACGTCGTCAGTAAGGTCCTTCGGTATTTTGCATCATAAAAGGCACCCACTAAACGCCTGTATACAAGCCGGCTTGAAAGCCTTTGTATCAATCGGCCGACTCCAACTCGTCGGCTTCGGTGCCGAAAACCTGGCGCTCCCTACCGGCGCCGACGCAAAGGGTATGCCAAGGAACTTGTCCACAATCGCGGTTGCTCCGTGGACCCGTGTCGTGGTTCCCACAATGACCCCTCCATCTATAGTAGCCGTTGGCGCATGTTTATGGACCACGCGCTCGGCTACATTCCAAGGCACGGTTGTCAACAGTGCCACGACACCGGCGGCGATCTTCATTGCAGGAACGATATGGAAGTGGCTATTGCACTATAGACCGGGGAGATGGGAATGCGGACCGATTTATACATGCAACGCCGGCGGTTGATGGGCGACCCCGCATACCGGCGCTTGCGACAGTGATTTGTGGGGCTAAATGCGAGTGCAGCGAAAATGCAAACCATGCAGCCGGAAAAGATCATGCGGACGACAATTATACCACAAAAACAAGGCTTCGATGCCCTTTGGTGTTGCAGAATGGTTCCACGATACTGATCGCGCTATTTTGGTATTTACAGAATGATACACATGAAGAACACATGAACTGCGTGGCCTAACCCTTGCCCACGGAAACATAAGAGCGTATACAGGAAAATACACTCGTGATTACCACAATAGCTATACCCTAACGTTGGAAGGATACTGCTTTATCTGCTACGTTCTAAAGGAATACCGAGGTGGACTTGCTGGGTCTGGCATTTACAATAGCGAATACTATATATATTTGTATATTAATCGAACAAATAGTGTGGCTGTGGTGGCTCGGGGCGACCAAAAGGGGTTTCAAAAAAGGAGGAGTATGTGCATGCCTTCATGACATAGCGAATACTAATTTAAATAACTTTACTACTAGCTGGATCCTTTTTAACAAATATAGTATACTATTAGATTTTTAATATACTAAATAAAGTTCTAGTAGGAGATAGTAAATGATAATTTAAGAAGTTTTTTAGATCTAATATTTTCATTCTTAAAAAAAAAAAAGATTATTTTAATAGTTTTATAATAGATAAATGGTATAACAGTATTCCACTTTTCGTAGAGTTCCGAACATGCACAGGCACCCATCGTGAACAGCGCTTCACAAGCATCGTTAATACATATTTAATAGAACCTACTAGTATCCAAAACAGGGCGAGCACATTGAAGCACAATAATACGCTTGCCGATAATTGAATCATGTGGGAAGCTGCGGCGCTGCGGTCTTCACTGAAAGCTTTTGCGGTTTCACGGCGTTGAGAGCCCTTGATGTGCCGCGAACGCGAACCCGAAGACGCTTTTGTATTGTCATCAGGGTCTCAAGTTGATGTCACTCGTCTACCAAACTCTATGCCTGCTACTGGTGTTGGCCCAGGGTTCTGTTGGCCATCCTAGGTCTTAGTATCCCTGGTGGTGATGCAGGAGAAAACTTCCGTCGACTGTGGTTCGGGGATTTAGACACCTCACAATGAAGTTGTTGTGTTGGTAATACTCGTCATGTGTTCGAGTCCCGATTCCCACCCGTCATTAGATCTCTTGACAATGCAAAAAACCACCCGAACCACCATGCAATATCAAGGATTTGTACAACGTGCCTTTACTAGGGATGACTGACGTGTAGATGACTTGATCATAGACTACTTCCGATTCCGTCACAATGTAAATGGGCTGCCTGACACGTGCATAAACATGCCTTATCATGCCTCGCAGAATAGAATGAAAGGAAGCTGACCGGGGCGAGCAAGAGGTGTAATACGCCAACGATGCGCGCTCCCTGACCGCGGAGCTAGGGTTCCAGTGTAAAGCCACATGGGTGCCTTCAGCCTTCTGCTCTCATGTGCTTATAGCACCCTCTGCCTCAATACCATAAGCCACCCACGCACCCGCAACCCGGCATCAACACCCCCTGGGCGCAATCCATCAACGGTCGGAGCCAGAACTATTTCAAGAGCGCCCTCTTCGCATATATTTGCACCCCTTGCGGGGACCAGAAGACATAGGAAGCATCACGCACCCTCCACTCAACCTCACCTCTCCTGATAATTTTACGACCTCCCTCAACCAGGTCAATCCTGGAGTCATGGATACTCAGCAACCATTTTGTCCAACACCAACCAATCCGGTCCGATATCCAGTCTGCGCAAGCCTTTCATCAATTGTGATTCAATCCTTCTTTCTCCACAGCAACATGATACGCCGGCCCAGCATGAAGATATCCCTGAACCGGAGTTTACACCTTTGACGTATCAGTTGCTCTACGACATCTTGACGTCTGCAGTCTCCGACGTCGTTCTCACGTATAAGAACTGGAGCGTATCCTTGGGTCTTGCACTCATCGCCGACTATCGTGCAGCACGCGATCTATGCTCCAAGCGCTCACGCCCGGCCCAGGAGATTTTGGACCACTTTCTACGGCGTGAACATGATCTCATCGATCGTTTCAACATCGACAGTCTGGGCCAACCGAAGCTGAAGGTGGGTGGTCAAGATATTTGGAACGTGCCGGATAAGTTGTGGTACTTCCCTCTCAGGCGGGCAGCAGTGGAAGCTTGGGTGGCATTTCTCTCATCTCCTCCGTTATCATCAACCGAACCTGCACTGGGGCGGGGAGAATGGACTGCTGGAGTGCAGGGCTTCCACGAGGCCGCTAAAGATACTACCCATAGAATCTTGGAAGGTAATCGAGTCCACGATGGAGCTGAGCCATTTTCAACGAACGGCGATGGATGGCCCGATCAGATTCAGCCAGGCTATGGGCGCTTCGCCCAAACACCCACGGCCCGGTCGGCACCAGGCGGAAACTTCAACCAGGAAGATTACCGTAGCAAGTTGGCACTGCCGCTTGGTGGCTCTGCCATTCCAGCTATACACGACCTGCAAGATGTCGCAGCATTTGCCATTACGACCAGGAAGATGACAAAGCGTGGCCTGAATTTGCATGCATGGGATCTTTTGGACGATGCGCCATCTTGCAACATCCCATTTCCAGCTGCAACCGATTGTTTGGCGAACGTAACTGCTGTGAAATTAGTGGTCTTCTTCCCACGACCGCTCAAGAGCCGCGACGTCATCGAGCGCATCGTTAGTAACGGTGCTACAGCTGCTTTGATCGCACGGATTATCCATGCCCACCGTGATACGAAGGAACCAATCTACGACAATTATGTGTTCCATTTGATGGCTCCTCGTATGCGCGCGAAGGGGGATCAAACGGCCGCCGGTGGTGGTAATTATGAGAAGTGGACTCCAAAGAACCACAAGGCGCTGCCGAACCACGACCCCGATAGCCTTGACATTGGCGGCTTTCGAACTTACTAACAGATTGAATCATCTAACCTTTTGAAAATTCCGGACCGGAAGATGGACGCTATTCCCTTCAAGGAGCTGGCCAACAATATTAAGCAGTTCCCTTCCGGATATGATGCACTGAATTCAACCCGTTGCGTTCAGCATGCTGTGAACCATCCCAACGAACAGTGGATGTACCCGGAAGATTTTGAGCGGTTCGTGAATCCCATCTCTAATGGCTCAAACCTCGGTGCAGCAGTCACTCCTCATCACTTTGACCGTGCGGCGTTCGCTCGTTGGAAGGCCACTCCACCGGCTCCCGGTAGTAAGTTGCGTAGCGGGAAGCGCGCCCGCAATGACACCGACGAAGTCAATAATGAAAACACCAATGAGGTTTCCTAAGACAGGTAACCCCCTAAAGGGCGTTCTGTGGTCCAACTAAGATTAGGTATTATCCACAAGGACATCAAGGCGTTATTTTCGGCCCCGGCAGACAGTCGGCGAGCCACCAACATGGATACGTCTTCCTCCTACTATGATCTTGCTTTGTTCGGCGCAACGGCTCTGGTAGTGGAGGAGAATTGAAACCGCCTTTTAATTGCTGTAGCGACTACTGATCTTTCTCGCGCCCGCAGGGGTTGGTTGCGGCGGTTGCGACATCCAGCCACGACAAAGGAATGGGGCTCTTTCTATCACTCAGCTGTTACCAGTTTATAAGGAGAGATCTTTGTGTCGAATTCAGTCTTATTGTTCGCTCTCAATGTAACATGTCTATTTCATCCAGGCTGGTACATGATATCGGAAGGCTTCTACTACTTTTGTTAGTTCGACGTTGCATTAAATATACTGCCATAAAAATATTCATTATCTTTCTTAAGCAATAGTTTCGGGGAATTTGTTTCATGTTTGTTGGTGTTTTATATTGAATATCAAGAAATAATAAGTACGCCTAGAGCTCGATCCAGGGGGACAAACGCAGTGATGGAACTCTGTTGGGTGCTAACCCCTGTACGCAATGTTTATATTGAATATATTAACCAAGTTTCCCCATCAATACGATCAGTCCAATTCCTGAATTTAAATACGGCAGGTGCATGGGTTTAACAGTACTCCACCCAGTTCTCCGCGTCCTAAAATAATCAAACCCGCATTTCACCAACTGACAATAGTCACTTATTCACGGTAGTTCCATACACTAAAGGCATAATTCCGAACCAGCTGCATCCCTCAAATCACATTCACCGCAGTTCGGAGCCGGGTCGCAAACGGGAAACGGATCATCCCAAGTCGGAACCCCGCGCAGGACCCCTGATTAACTTCATCCGTTTGGTCTTGATAATCGCACCGTGCGCTTGTAATAAAACTATAAAACCCCCTCGCCAGCTGGAGCCGCCTTAACTGCCAGCGCACATACTCAGAAAGACTTCGACTTGTTGCCAAAAAAAAGAAGCTTTTTGATATCTGACGCCTCCACAAGAGCAGTTCCCCGGCGATGAAGGATCCTCCTGACATCCGTCAGGGTTCATCCGCCGGCGCTAAGCAAACAAGCTCGCCGCTAAGGCAGCTGGCAACGCTCCCCAAACGGGATCCTGACTTTCCGCGGGCGAAGCGTCGACCTGAGAGTGACGACGCACCTTGACCGCCAGTTCGACCGCAGCCGTCCATGGAAAACAGCATGCGTAGTTTACAAAATGCAGATTCGCTACCAACGGCTGCAATGCAACCCGCTATACTTCCTATATCCCCATATGGTGCTTGGGAAAGCCGTACGACCGTCGCAACAGGCACCGTACAAGAAGCAACCAAAGCCTTTCAGAACCTGCATGCTTTGAAAAACTCCGACTCAAGCTTCCCTCAGCTTACAGTTCATCAAGGCAGCGATCGGATAGCAGGAACCATAAACACTTCCGGTGGTCGGACGATCCCGACGGGCAGGCATAACGTGCATAGCCCGACAGCACATCAGGCGGCCTCCATCAACGACACGCGCGGCGACTCTGGGGATGATAGTGTCGCCGTAACACACGAAAAAAATGCATGCCATTCTCGAGGATGCCTACCGCAATGCGCTCGAGTACGGGTTGCGGATGCCAGCCCTAGCGGTTGTATTACACGGGATCGTTCACGAGACTCAAGACCTTTGGTTCAGGCGCCAGTGCTCATCCTACAATATCCTGGACATGCAGATATGGTTCGAGACACAGAAGATACGGTGGTGGAATGCGAATCGGTTAGGTGGACGCGCGCCTCATCATGAGTCGACGAATGTGCCCGATGAGAACATGTTCTTTCCGCTCCGGTGGGCAGCAATAACAGCCGGTGTTGGAGTTCCGACAACAGCAGTCTGTCGCCCCACCTCCCGCTCAGACAGCCCCAGAGGAAGAACGTGCAGAAGAGCGCTTGGTCAAAGTAGGAACGTCCGCTGCCATAGCTATGGCCCACCGAACCGTGGCTGTGCCTGAGATCCTAACCAGCGATCGCCTCTTGCAGGACTCGACTATAGTTAGCAGCCAGAATGAGGAAGCACCCTTGGCATCATATGCTAAGCCTAGCACGACCCCATCAGAACACTCCTACGATATCGGCTTTCCAAAGCACGCCATTCAACAACCCAAACAACAACCTTCTTCACATAACCGCAACCATAGGGGAGGTGGATCTGGAGGACACTCTGCAGGACATGCCGCTCTTTCTCCTGTGACTCCGGTTGCTAATCCGACGTCCCATGCCGACACAAAAGAGAACGAGGTGGCAGAAAAGCGAGGATACGATCATCTCTCCAATGCGCCTTCATGTAACATCCCATTCCCTACTTCAGAGATTCACGCGAATGTCACTGCGGTAGGGCTATTGGTTTTCTTTCCCCATTATCTGAAGAGTGTTGAAGTACTCGATCGCCTTCTTAGCAATGGAGGCACTACTGCAATCTTTACCCACATCATCAACGAGCACCGTGAAACCAAGGACAATAAACCAGTGGAGCGGAATTCTATTCTCCGAATCATGCAACGCCAAATGGAAGCGCGAGGTGCTCCCAAGGGATGGGGTGTAAAGGCCCACAAGGCTCCGTCCGGACACGACGAAACCAACCTCAACATCGGGGGCCTCCGAATTTACAAAGACATTGAAAAGACAATTGGAGGAGGAACCGGCGTGACGGATCAGTATTTTCCTTCGATTGAGTTCAAGGACCTGTCGGAGCATGTCAAGAAACTCCCTTGTGATGAGGACGGACTCGATCTGACCCGCTGCGTCAACTATGCCACAGCTCACCCGAGTCAGAGCTGGGTGTATCCTCAAGACTTCGAACGGCTGCTCGCACGGATCGGTGGCCCAGAGCCGGTTCTTCCGCACCATCTAGACAAGGCCGCTTTCCAGCGCTACAAGAATCGCGGTAGGCGCAAGGCGAAGAAAAAGCGCGCCCGTGATGATTTTGACGACGATCAAGACGACATCCGCCCGCCTAAATGTCCGAATGGCAGCGCCCGTGTCGCCGCTTTATCAAAGAACAGTTGCGCTATGGTGGGATGAGGGTATGGTGTGTAGTGGTGTATGACTATCCTCATCTTTCGCCTTCACTCCCGTCCTTCTCTTCCAACAACTTCACATCCGTAGGTAAGGTCTATAATGCGAAGGCATGTCTCTGGCGTGGTGCCTTTCGATGGTATGAATCGCATAGAGGTTGGTTGTTAGGTCCGATGGCGCGATAGAGGAGCTTCGCTCGTGTGCATGTCGTAGTCTTCGATATCGGCTTCCATGGTTGAAGCCGGCGCAGCGGTATGCCACGGATGCATTCAATACGCGGTTGTGTAGTGGGGTACAGCCGCATCACGTCCCTCCAGGGCTCTAGTACCGGAATCTTAGCAGGCCTACTCCTCATCCATATGCGGCCACCGCACGGGGCTGACATCCCTCACGGGACTACCATCTTCGACAGGACTCGGCTCCCTAACCGGACTCCCACCCTCCTCCTCTCCATCCCTCCGCACTCTTCTGACACCCACCCTGATTCGTGCCTGCCTCCCCTCCCCGTCAAAATGCAACAACCATGGCAACTCCAACGCACCCTTCCTATCGCTCAGCTCGCCTCGAACCTCACTCCCACCAACCCACTCCCACCCCTCCTTCAGCACGACCGTCGCCTCAATGGTGAAGTACCCCCAGCCCCGCCTCCGAACCTCAAACGGCGGGTTGCGCAACACCAGGCTAGGCGGCCGAAATGTCGGGTGTAAATGCACCTTGACGTGCGCCACCAGCTCCGGGCGCGACAGCCGTACGAAGAATGTCCAGTCGTGCTTGTTGCCCGCGCCCCCCACTAGCGTATGCCTGTTTCCGACCAAGACGACCACGCGCTCGACACCAGGGCCGTGTCCGCTCGATAGCGCGGCTTCGTTTTCGGCGCACCGCTCGGCGTAGCGCTGCGGGTACTTCGCTTCGAGGGCGTGGGCGAGGGCGGCGTCGGGGCGGGCGGTCGTCGGCGTACGGCACATGGGGCAGCGCGCTTCGAGGTCGGACAAGGGGTCGAAGGCGGAGAAGTCCGTGGGTAAGTCCTCGGCGTGCGAGGAGGGGTGCAGCGGGAGGGGTTGCGAGGCGTCGGCCCACTGGGCCATGCAGGAGCGGCAGAGAACGTGGGCGCATGTTGTTTTCACGGGGGCGTAGAGGAGGAGGTGGCAGATCTGGAGGAGCCGTTAGAAGGAGACATGGGGAGGAAGAAGTGGTGCAGTGGACATACGGGGCAGAGATCATCGTCTGCGATGGTTGCTTGCGGGGAAGTGGACTTGGTCATGGTGTTTGCCGGCGAGGGTGTGGAGTGTTGCTGTCGGGAGCGTTTTCAAGTTATGGCGGCGTTTAGAACAGAAATCACAGAACGGACTCGCTGACAGCCCATTATTATGGAAATCGCGGTACGATTGCGACGGGAGGATTCGTTGTTCGCGCTGAGGCTGTGACGTTCGCCCTCCATCAGCGCGCACGGGCCTCGTGGAATTGCGCCGGGTTGAGCGAATGGGGAAGACATGCAAGTCACAGGGCAAACTCCCCGTCCATTTTGGCATAATATATAGCAGACGCTTCGCGAAGTGTACAGCGCCAATCAATCAGTGAAGTAATACAAATCCAGATGCCCATGGTAGGTGGCATCCGCCTGGGCATCGAAGAAAGCGATCCAACGCCGCCACCCATCTCAATTGGCCAAAACGAGATCCTACAATGCGTCCTCGACGCCACCAGCCTATACATTGAAGTCTGGCATCTGAATATCATCCTCCATCAGGTTTAATAGATATCGCGATCCCGAAAACCAGTCCTGCACATTTGTGGGATTCCCGGGCGCCATGCCAGAGCCGCTCGGTGCCATGGTTGCATCGAAGCTCCCCGGCGGGAATCCCTCCACGCCGGTGCCCGCGCCCATTGTCGGGAACCCCGTCATCGGCCAGCCGGCATGAGGCATGAGGCCGAGCGCGCTCAGGTACGGATCGAACTGCGTCATGGTATTAAGATTGATACCATCGTCTTGCGGATAATAGCCATGCTGATTGGCCTGCGATGGTGACGTATTGACGGGGGCAGCTTCCTTGGTCTTCGCCTCGACGTAGAGCTTAGCGACTTGCAGAAAAAGATGGCACATTTTGTAGAGCTTGTCGGCACCTTCGCAGACGGTGCGGCAAGACTCGAGGCTGAGGACAAAATCGGAAAGGGAGTTGAGGTCGGTGGGGTCGTAGTGGAGAACGGCATGGCAAAAAATGACGATGAAGGGGGTGAAGGGTGATTGTAAGATGGCCCTGCCAGACTCAGTACACATGCAGGGTTGCTGAGGGAACGAAACACGCACCAATGAACGTAGCCTGACCACATGTCTTCATTGCCCTTGAAATTGAATTGCTCAGAGCATCGCTGATGCGCTACTAGAGCCGCTCGGGCCGACTCGAGACAGTCACGGTTGAAGGAAACGTTGTCAGGGCTGATGGCACGCTGTATCAATGCACAAGTCGAGTAGTGCATAACTACGTCTGCGTGGTAGAAGATATCTCCGATCTGGTAGTGCATCAGTAACTTGCCAAAGGTATGGAATGAACGATACCCCTGGTACGCACTCTCAACTTACGTAACTAAACGTGCCTGGAAAAGTAAGCTTGACAGTCTAAGAGCAGTTAGCGATATGGGTTAAAGCACCTGGTTTGTCGATTTGTCCAACTTCTCGGTAGGAGTCATCAGGACCTTTCCGGTTTCGGGGTGGTATAGAAGGGATGACATAGCGCCACCGTTTGCCCTTGGAAGGCCGACCTGTCCCGTACGGGTTTCCCGTACCCTTCTTCGCAGCCCCGTACTCTATTTCTAGAAAAGCAAAATCAAAGGGACTCGCCTCCCCACGTTCGCTCCAGGACTTGTTCAGGGAGTCCACAAGCTCGGTTGCTATACGGGCGCGTTCCTCCATAGGCCGCGAAAATCCAGCTGGGCTGAAGAGCTTTTCGTATGCTTTGCCCTGTATCTCGGTAACTTTGATCCAGTACAGCAGTATCTCGGTGCCCTTCTGTCCCTGTTGAGCAAGGGTTCCAAAACGAGGATGGTCCGAGTCGACATGCGGATAAGGCAACGATAGGTCCCAATCTTGAATGATGGACGCACGACCCAAGCGCAACGACAGTGTCTTGTCCATCACGTATATGAACCAGAAAAGGTGCATCTTGGCATTTCGCTCCTCTTCAGTATCATCTTTCATAGTCTGGTAACGATGGTAGCCGAGGTTCTGCGATAGATGTGCTGCCGTAGAGATCAGTCCCCAGCAGAGCGATGGTTTGGATAGCTCAATAGCACGCGACGAGCTGAAAAGCAGTCCCAAGATGTTCTCGTACGTGGCCGGAAGAAAGAGGTCCAACTGCGCCATCGCAACATCCATTTGGCGTTCGCAGGCGCGGGTATAACTGCGGTAACTTTCGACCCTGCACGCAATTAGCCCTCTGGTCCTAAAGCCCGACCTTGCACCTGCCTTTTGTCAACGACTGGGTAGCAAGTGAGCTCGTTGAAGAGACTACTGAGCACCCCGTATACAAACAGTCTACGGCCGATGCCGCACTCTGCAGGGTTTTCGAATGCATCACGGAAGACCTCCTTCATATTCGGAATCTTCAAGAATGGGTAAACAACAGCAAACGACAGGGTCGGGTAGACCGACGCCTTGTCAATAACCTCGTTCACAAGTTCCCATGGAGGTCGTTCTAGTTGGGTATGATCAACATAGGCAAGTGACTTGTTTAGAAAAGGGTACGATGAACCAGTCGTTATGTTGGCGTGTGCACCCTGGCGCGTTACCATGTCCTGAAGAGAGGTCAAGGCGGCTTTGACCTCTGCATTCTCAATTATGGACGGTGTGCTACCGACCGCTTGCTCCAGCAGCTCACGGGCAAACTCTGACTGTCTGCTGATGGTGGTTTCACCCTCGAAAGGAGCAGGTGTAGAAGCATTTGCTTCCGAGCCAGCAACGGGACTTCGGTTAGTGCTAACCCTGGATCGTGACTGTCCGATCGGCTCGAATGCGGCTGTCAGATCCAGATTACCCAGCTTGTCAGCTAGGATTTCGAGCACGTGCTCGATTCCGGCGAGACGGTCTTCAATCCTGTCAATCTTTTTCTCGCTAGAATCCCTTAGTGTGGCGCACTCTTGGAAAAGGTCTTGGCCATCATGCATACTATTCATCGGAGATATGCACTCTCTGCCGTTGTGGCTTCTGTGTTGGCGTAGTGGTCCTACAAACTGCTTTGATTAGTGCCAAGCCTTCATGTAAAAGAGGTTTCCTCGGAAGGCGCTGAAACATACTCAATTTACTGGTCCTGCAATTGGAACATGGCACTGTTCGATCGCAGCGTATCTTCCGAGAACGACATCCATCGCACTGGTCTGCATTAGCCGATGGTGCTGTGAGTGGATCTTCACGGGGACCACAAACCGCGCGCTGCATGCGATTCTCGGCTGACAGTTCCATATCATCGCTCTGCTCCATGCCTTTCACGGCCAGCTGCAGGATACATTATTCGGAATGCGAGGATGGCGAGTCGTATTTTGAATCAAAGCTTAGGTGGATGCCTTTCGGGGCCGGAGCTCTCGCACTCCGCATGTCGCATGCCAAGAAGGCTACTGCATCTCCCCTAGGCTTCAAAACGCGCGGCACACGCGCGGCACGACAGTAGCGTTGTGAGTTGAAACGACCATACTAACAGTTACTCCTTAATTTCTTTATAAGTTTTTTTTTATTTTTAAAATATATATTAACAAACTATTATATAAATAATTAAAAATTTTTTAATAGATCTTTTAAGAAAAATAATAAAAAGATTTATAAAAATAATTTTTATATAGTTTTTTATAATATTATATATATAATATTAAGTATTTATTAAATTTTTATTATTATATTATACTACGAATTTTTAAAACTTATAAAATATATTAACTTAAAATAACTTATTTTATTAAATAAATATATAAACTAATATTATAATTATATATTTATATATTATTTAAATAAAGAGTGTGCCTGTAGTGGCTTAGGGCAATTAAAAGGGGTTTTAAAAAAGGAGAAGTATATATATGCCTTTATTATTATAATTATATTTTATATAATATAAATTATAAAGTAATATATATATTACTTTTATATATAAAAAAATAAAATTACTCTTTATTATATTTATACTAGTTAGTTTAGTATAATCTATTCTATATTTATATACTAATCGAATAAATAGTGTGGCTATAGTAGCTTAGGGCGACTAAAAGAAGTTTTAAAAAAGGAGGAGTATATATATACCTTTATACTTAATATATCGAAAAAGTATAAATTAATATTATTAGAGAATAGATAATAAAGATATACACATACTCCTCCTTTTTTAAAACCCCTTTTAGTCGCCCTAAGCCACCACAGCTACACTATTTATTCGATTAATATATAAATATATAAAGAATAGATATAGTAGTAGTATAATATAAGTATTTAAAATATAATAAAGTATATTTAGGTTAGTTTATAGTAGTAATAAATTATTAAAGAGTCTTATTCTTCTTAGTTTAAATAATATACTTTAAATTTTTTAATATAGCTTATCTAAGTATTAATATAATAAAGACGTTTATTATATAATAAATATATAATAAATATAGTTTATTATACTTATATATCTATATTAAAATCTTTATACACTTATTACTTTTTAATAAATTTAATAAAAGATAAGTATAAAGTTAATATTTTATTAAATAAATCTATAATATAATAAAAAATTTAAAAATTTAAATAGTAGATATTCGAGTACGGTTACTCCTAAGTATAAGTATAAAAGACTTATTTATTCTTTTATATTTTATTTTTATTATATATTACTCTGCCTACTAATAGTTTACGAATTAATAATATTATTATAAACCTATTATATAATTTAAAATAATATTCTTTTATTTAATTTTACGTAAGCTATTATATTATCTATTAAACTTTCTACTAAAATAATAATACTATCTAAAAGTCTACTAGTAAAATAAGTTATATATATATCTAACTTATAGTAGTCTTATATTATAAAAAATTATATTTACTATTATTAACACACGCGCTGCCTATAAGTAAAAAAAAAATACTTACTACTAATTAGTAATACTTATTAGTTAAAAATAAGAGCGTATTTAGTATTACCTATCTCTATTATAATATATTATTTAATTAAGAGTATTTTAAATCGTAAGAGTATACTCTTAAATATATATTATTTTATTTATTTAGTTTTAATATTGTTTAAGTCTTACTATAAGTTTATTATACTATTTATTGTTTTTTATTTTATATATATATATTATACTTATTATTTAAGTAAAAAAGCTTTTTTTTTATATATTAGTCCTTTTAGTAGTATATACTAAATACGTAATTAAATCTATAAAAAGTAATAAACTTTTACTCTTTAGTATAGCTATTAGTTATCTTAAGTATTATTTTAATAAATTATTTATTAAAAAATTTTTTAATTACTAAAATATTCTAGATTACTTTTAGAGTTAAAGTTATAATATTACTATATAGTTTTTATATAATTTTATTAATAAAAAACGTGTCTATAATAGGAATAGGTAATAGATTCTTATTAATAGCTTAAAGTATATTAGCAGTAATAGTAACAATATAAAATATTTTAAAAAAACTAAATAAATATTTAATAAAACTTTAAGAAGTAGAAGAAAATATAGTATAAAATATAAGTAAATAGCCTAACTTATATAAAGACTAAATATTATAAACTCTAAATACTAGTTTAATAACTTTATTAGTTTTAACGTTTATACGCCTAGTAACCCTTAGATTAATTAATTACCTTATATATAATTACGAGTAGTTACTAATTTATAAATATAAATTAAAGTATAAATATTACTATATTTAGTAAAACACTATAACTCTTACTAAAAAAAAAAATATAACTTTTAAAAATTTAAAAGTTATATCTACTTATATATAATTTTATTAGTATTATATAAGCTATTTAGTATTTATTAAGTTCTTATTATTACGTTGTGCCGTGGCTTTATAAAACTCGTAAAGTATACAGATCGATCTAAGTATAGTAAATAATTTATAATATTAATTAAAATAGTTAAGACCGCTGGTTAATTTAGCTCTATATAGAGTTTAGATCTAGCAATACTGCTAATAAACTGTTTCTGGTGATGAGTCCGGACAGGATATGCGGGCGATGCAGCAATAACTAGGAAACCGAAGAGGAGACTAAAAGCCTTAGGGCCGCCCTTTGTTCCATTTCCGTTATGACGTCTACGAGCTCCCACCACTGCATTTGAGGCTGCCTGCGCCCTTCCGTGATCTTCAGGGCATAAAATCATTACGTAATACAACACGAGCAAGCGTGTCTCCTGCCTGCATATAATATAGAGGCGTGACAATGATAAAAACGGGTCGCGCTGCCATTTAAATGTGTATAGATGTGATGGACAGGTTGATGCCTTGAATACGACATCGACTTCACCGTTGATGGAGAAGCCGTCCTCCCATTCGAAACGCTCGTGCACCGTTTGCGTCCTCGTTCGGCGCTCATTGGTCCATTCGTATTGTATACCTAGAGTGGCTACTGATAGCGAACGCGCCGAGTGCTTGCTCGCTGATGACTCAATTGATGCCTATTGATGCCTACGCGTTATTTACTTGGCCTGCTTCATCGGCGCGCACGCGTTGCGCTGGTCGCCGACCCATAATCAATTCTAGCGAAGACTATCGCTGCCCACTATTGTATCGCTTTCTTCGGCTTCGTCGCGCCTGTCTCCTTTGACAAGCAAGGCAAGATGGCCCAAGCATCACAGCAGCGCGAAAAGGAGCAATCACCAAGCTCGCAACATGGTGTCGCGACACCAAAAGTCGATGCAGCAGAGGGCACGGCGAAGAAAAAGTCCCAAGGTGGTTTGAAGAGTTACCTCGTACGTTCTCAGCAAAAGGTTCCTGTCATGTCCGCTCACTATTGTAGCGGGTGTTCTCGTACGCCGACAGACAGAGCTGGATCCTCAACATTATCGCCTTTGTCGCTGCCATAGGTGCGGGTACAATACTACCACTTATGGACCTCATCTTCGGCAAATTCGTCACTTCCTTCGTGAGGTTCTCCACGGGTGCGATGACGCCTGCTCAGTTCCGGTCTGAAGTCAACAAATATACGCTCTACTTCGTCTACCTCTTTGTTGCCAAGTTTGCCCTCTTCTACATACACTCGATCCTGATATCCATCGCTGCCATCCGGACGACAAAAGCATTGCGAGTCGACCTCCTGAAGCACACGCTGAGCCAGAACATTGCCTACTTTGACTCAGCCGAAGCAGGCTCAATCACCTCACAGGTTACTACTAGCTCCAACAATGTTAGCAACGGCATATCGGAGAAGTTGACGTTGACGATACAAGCAGCTTCGACCTTTGTCACAGCTTTCATCGTCGCCTTCGCGGTGCAATGGAAGCTCACGCTGATCACCATCTCTATCGTTCCAACCATTATCGTCGTCGTCGGTGCATGCCTCGGCGTGGTGACCAAGTTGGAAAATCAAATTCTCGACGTCTATGGGCAGGCCGGCAAGCTGGCCGAAGAGGTCTTTTCCACGATGCGTACTGTCCACGCGTTTTGGCTGAACCCGCTTCTGTCTCGCAAGTTTGACAAACTGCTTATCGAGGCACGCACAATCGGGATGAAGTTCAGTGTTCTATACGCTGTGTTGTTTTCCACGGAGTTCTTCTGTGTTTACAGTGCCTACGGGCTGGCCTTCTGGAGGGGTATCCGCATGTATACTTCTGGCGAAATATCCCAACCAGGCCAAGTGTTCACAGTCATACTTGCTGTGATTGTAGCAGCTACAGCGATGAGCACGATTGCACCGCAGATGATTACCCTTGGGAAAGGTGCCTCAGCCGCTGCGGAACTTTTCAAGGTTATCGACCGACCTTCCGAAATCGATTCGCTCAGCGAAGAAGGACGCGTTCCTGAGACATGTGTCGGCCGTGTGGAGATTGAGTGTGTAGACTTCGCCTATCCGACTAGGCCAGACGTTCCCGTCTTGAATAATTTCTCACTTTCCGTACCTGCAAACACCACTACTGCTATCGTAGGTCCAAGTGGCTCTGGAAAGAGTACTATCGTGGGCCTGATGGGTAAGAATTCTTCCGGCTTTACCCGCAAGATTTAATTGACTTGCGATGGTTTCCATTATCTTTGATGCTGATTACACGAATAGAACGATGGTACGATCCTAGTGCTGGCAACATATATTTTGACGGCGTCAAGATTCAGGATCTGAACCTGCGATGGTTGCGTACGCACGTTAGGTTGGTGCAGCAGGAGCCTGTCCTATTCAGCGGGACCGTTTTCGAAAATGTCGCCTCCGGCCTTGCCGGAACAGAACAGGGCGACCTTCCCGTGGAACAACAGAGAAAACTTGTCGAAAAAGCGTGCAAGTCTGCATATGCGGATGAATTCGTGGAACAACTTCCCAGGGTACAATCTCCCGCTCAACCCCATGAAGGACAATGCTGATTTGTTAGGGATACGACACACAAATTGGCGAGCGCGGAATAATGCTTTCCGGTGGCCAGAAGCAAAGGCTTGCCATTGCTCGAAGCATTATCTCAGAACCCCAAGTCCTGCTTCTTGACGAAGCGACAAGCGCTCTAGATCCAAAGGCTGAAAAGATGGTTCAACAGGCATTAGACAGTGTTAGCAGAAACCGCACCACGATTGTGATTGCCCATAAGCTGTCGACGATCAAAAATGCCGACAACATTGCCGTCATGTCCAATGGATCCGTAATCGAACAAGGCACGCACGATGAGCTTCTCGCAAAGGAAGGTGCCTACGCACGTCTGGTAGCCGCGCAGGATCTTGGAAAAGCCGACAGCACGGAAGAAGCGGCTCTCGACGGGCAGAACGGAGAGGAGCCAACACTTGTGCGAACGCAAACCCAGGTTTCGATGCACAGCCAGGCCGCTACAAACGCGGGCAAAGATGACATCAATTATAATCTCATTAGCTGCATCTTTATTGCATTTTGGGAGCACCGAAGGCTATGGCCATATTTTCTGATCCTCATAGCCGCCTCGTTGCTGGGAGGTGCAACATACCCGGCACAAGCTATTATTTTCTCACGCATTGCAAGAGCTTTCGAACTTCCAGCCGCTGAGGCCGTCGACCAGGGCGATTTCTACTCCTTGATGTTCTTCGTTATTGCTATCGGAAACCTCGTCGCATATTCTCTTATCGGATGGTACAGCAACATCGTTGTTCAGCACGTCTCACGAGGATACCGTCTCGAAATCTTCGATCTCATCCTCAAGCAAGACATGAACTTCTTCGATAGAGAAGAGAATGCCACTGGTGCACTTGTCTCCAATCTCTCAACCCATCCGAACAGTCTACTTGAACTACTTGGCTTCAACGTAGAGCTGATCTTCATCAACATTATCAGCGTATTTTCGAGTTGTATCCTTGCCCTTATTATTGGTTGGAAGCTCGGATGCGCAATCGCATTTGGGGCGCTCCCCCCTGTGGTGTTTTCAGGTTATCTTCGTATACGCCTGGAGTTCAAATTGGAGGACCAGACCGGAAAACGTTTCGGCAGCAGCGCCGCTCTGGCGACTGAGGCTGTGTCCGCTATTCGTACCGTTTCATCTCTGGCCCTGGAAAAACACATACTCACGAGATACCAAGGCCGTCTTCAGGGTGTAGCACGCCATTCCATGAAGTCTCTTATCTGGACCATGTTCTGGTACTCTCTTACCCAGTCGATTTCATTCCTAGCAATGGCGCTTGGCTTCTGGTATGGAGGTCAGCTGCTTAGTCGCGGAGAATATAGCACCACGCAGTTCTACACGGTTTTTATTGCTGTCATCTTCTCCGGTGAGGCGGCCGCGTCGTTCTTCTCTTACACAACTAGCATGACCAAGGCAGCGACAGCAGCAAACTACATATTCTGGCTGCGCCGCCAGAAGCCCGCCGTACAAGAAGACCCTTCAAAACCGCCCTACGACAATGGCAACGAGAAAGATCCTGCTCATATGCAGGTTGAGAACGTTGAGTTTGCGTACGAATCACGACCTAATGCCAAGGTCCTTAAGAATATCGACGTCGATGTGCAACCTGGGCAGTTCGTAGCCTTCGTTGGCGCTAGTGGATGCGGGAAAAGTACCGCAATCGCCCTCCTCGAACGCTTTTACGATCCTACCAGTGGCTGCATAAAATGCGACGGGAATGCATTGCCCGACTTGTGTCCGAGGAAGTATCGCAGTCAAGTTTCCTTGGTGCAGCAGGAACCTGTGTTGTACCAAGGCACCATCCGCGATAACATTGCCATGGGCGTAGGCGATGATGACGTTACAGACGAGCAGATCGAGCACGCTGCGATGCAGTCAAACATCTACACCTTCGTCACATCTCTCCCAGAGGTAAGGAAGGATTCTCCCGATCGCAATACACTGCTAATGATCTGTTCAGGGTTTCAACACTCTCTGTGGAAGCCGAGGTACACAGCTTTCCGGCGGCCAACGCCAACGCGTAGCCATCGCGCGCGCTCTCATTCGTCAGCCGCGTTTGCTTCTCCTCGACGAAGCTACTTCGGCGCTCGACACCGAGTCCGAGAAGATTGTGCAAGCTGCGCTGGAGAAAGCGAAGGACGGACGGACTACCATCGCTGTCGCGCATCGCCTCAGTACGATCAAGGATGCGGATGTTATAATAGTGTTTTCGAGAGGTAGAGTTGCGGAAGTAGGGACACACAAGGAGCTTTTGGGCAGGAGGGGGATGTATTATGAGATGAGCCTGGGGCAGAGCTTGGATCGGAGTATCCCTGCCTCATGAGGTGCTTTTGCACAGGAGCACAGGAAGATGCCCTCTTCGTTCTCGTTCTAATGCTGTGGGCTCGAGGGCGCGAGGGAAGGTTGTGCAGGGGCCGGGTGGATGTATCAATAACGCTGTTACGGGTTGCACGGCTACAAGTGCGCAGAGGTACCAGTATGCTGGTGTTGGGAATCACGGCGGAAGTCAATGATTTGTTCGAGGGCACGTTGGCGGCGGAGGAGGGATATCATCTCGTGAAAAGTTTGTGCGGCGTATTCGACGACGAGGAGGGGGACACAGTATTACTTTTTGTTGGATAGCGTTGTTGCGTATGAGGCTGGGCCGCAAGCCTCTTCTAGGATGAGGCATTGAAACGAAGATCTCCGCTCGCATATACCGAGTGCGTCTGAGACTGAAAAGCTTATGGAGGAGTAGTAGAATAGGCGCGCGCGTAGTAATATAATGTCTACGCTATTGAGTGATTGCGAAATCGGGTATGCTCCTCCCAGCTGGAAACCAGAACTCGCTGTTCCTCTTCGCTGCGCTCAGGTTCGTGGCCTCTCGCCTTACAAGCCATTGCCAGTACTTGTCTACATGTAATAGATCGCCGAAACAATGCCATGTCGTAAGCTTCAGCCCGGTCCCTCCCTGCTCCATGACCACTCTAAACTTGGTTGTGCAGCCACGACACCTCCAGACCACGTCCTCACCCGCATTTGCTCGGTGCATCTGCATCTGCTCCGAGGATGTAGGCATGCGAAATGCAGTTGCCTTGGGTGCACCAGTGCGTTGATGAGGCGGAAATGCTGAGACGATGGCGTGCGTAAGAAGCGGGTTATTGGCGGATTGACCGCGCGTATACTGGCCCTTCACGGACGTCGATGTAGCTGTGCAAAGGTGAGGGCACACCCTAACCGGAAGCGCTAGAACATCCGTAACCTTGAGGGCTGCACGAGATCTCGGTCGAAAGAAATGTACGTGCTGCAGAACAAGACGATCATCGATCCAGCTCGCCGATGAAGCGAGCTCGTAATCGAAAGCTGAATGCTTGGCCGTTTTGTAATGTCCAGAAAGAAGATGGGTAGAGGGGGACTCGCTCCCTCGTCTATGGAAGACGTCTTGCACGTGTGCATGCAGGAGACTATATCCTTGCTCTTGGGCCTCGTCGCGCACCTGAGGGAAGTAATCCACGATAGCCCATTGGCTCATGCAGACCTTTGTGAGTTTGGTCTCGCGATGGGTCCGCGGCGGCCTGATCGGCGGATGTAGAGAGATGCAGAAGGGACAGAACGTCAGGCCCTCCGGCGCGTCGCGAACCAGACATTCCAGTAGATTTTTCCGCGCATGAGATTGACGACTCGTGATTTCATAGCGCTTCCAGCAATCAGGACTAATGTACTGGAGGGCAAGTTTGCAGGTGAGACTGAGGCAAACGAGCCATTCCGGCGCGAGGTAGCTTGCAACGAGATCGAAGATTTCGCGGGGCCGCTTCAAGAGCTCCGCAGATGCGTTGGGGTCCACAGCGGCCTGCTTGTGGTATTCTTGGAGAGCTATGGGTAGACCTTTCCGCTTCGTAGTTCGCTTGCGCGCGGTGGATGTTTGAGGTTGTGGTTTCGCCACTTTAGGCTTTGTTCGATTCGAGCGGGATGGTTCCTGGACCCCACGGGTGCTAGAGCGCGTTGCCCGTTCGCTCCTTCTGGATTGCATTGCTCGTTGCGTCCGATCCGTCGGGAGTACCCCTGGAAAGCGGGTGTGCGCGTCAGATATAGAAGCATGTCGAGATTATGCAACTGGGCGCCTTAACGCTTCTAGACTGCGAGCTAACGTGTCCGATCGCAAGCGCATACACTAGTGCGCACTATATTGGACCTGACATTGTCTATTCCTATTTTAGTCTTGGGTTTGATTGAGCAGCTATAGCGGATTTGTAGAAGATAGAAACGTACTTGGGTCTCTACCAACGCGCCGAAGTTCGCGATGCTAAGTATAGCGAACCCGTTAAAGTTACCGCAAATATTTAAAGTGGTCGCGCCAACATCCAACTAAAGTCTTTATATTTGTACATTAATCGAGCAAAGTGTGTGGATGTGGTGGCTGGAGGCGACCAAAAGGGGTTTTAAAAAAGGAGGAGTATGTGTATGCCTTCATACTCAATGTGTCGAAAAAACTGAGGTCTTTATATTAATTTAAGTGTCTACGAAGAATTAATTCATTTAAGTGCACATTCTACCTTAGCGCGCACTCATCAAATCCCCCACAACAACCCGAGAACACTCCCCATCATACTTCTCCGGTCTCACAAAAGACACGCCAGGCTTATTCCCCACAGCGATCTCTACCCAACTCTCAGCTGCCGGGTTGAACCTCGGCCACCCCGTGCGCCTCAGCCCATCATACGGATCTTCCGCGAAGGCCGCAACAGCTTGTTGTACCAGCCTTGCTGTTTCTCGTTGCGCCGTCGAAGGAGGGATGCCGCTAGCATCCTCCGAGCCTCCCAGAATCATGTGCAGCTCAGTGCCGTGGTACGCACCACTCGTGGGATAAAGCCGCGTATTGCTCCAGTCGCCAAAATACCGGTACACCCACGTCGGCGTCGCGGCGCGAGCGCGTAGCTCCGCTTCGAGAGCGTGAGGACACACGAAGGACTCGAGGAGGAAGTCTCGGCCTTGCTGCGCGGTGACATTGCGGCCTTGGGCGTACGCTGGAATCGCGTAGTAGCCCTGCTCGTGGTCGTTGTGGCCGTGGAAATAGGGGATGCGGGCGAACTGGCCGGCTGCTGCGCGGACGTCGTAGTCGGCGAAGATGAGCTCGTTGTCAACCGTGGGGTAGAAAGGGGGTGTGGAGCGGAGCGGGCTTCCGCCCGGGCTTGGGGGAACGCGTGACACGGCGGTTGAGATGTCTTCCCATGATTTACTGCGCATGCACGGCATAGTGTCCCCGGAGGATCCGCAGCCCAGGCTAGCGGAAAGCGTGTACCAGTTTTCGGTCTGCTTCTGGGGCGTGTTCAAGGGGAAGCTGACGGCGGTGCCAGACGTGGACATCAGGGCATGAGCAATGGGATCCTGTTGGTAAGCATAGGCCCACCAGTCTGCAGCAACGCCTCCGGAAGATTGGCCAGCCACAACGATCTTCTTGGGGTTGCCGCCAAAGGCCGCGATGTTGTCGTGTATCCATTCAACGGCAAGGCGCTGGTCGCGCAGACCAAGATTTGTGGCAGTACCTGGTGCACCCGGAAATCCAAACACGTTCAGACGATAGTTGACTGAGACCACCACAAGGTCTTCGGCTTCGGCGAGGTACTTCCCGTTGGCGAAGGGCGAATTTGTGTTGCCGATGGAGAACCCTAGGGAGGAACGTTAGAGGCCCGAGCGAGCCTTGAGCATGGAAAGAAGAAGAAGGAAAAGAAAAAGGGAAACGCACGACCTCCGTGGAACAGCACAAACACTGGCTTGTCATGTCTTGGCGTCTCTTTCGACCAAATGTTCAGCGTTAAGCAATCCTCGCTACGCAGCGTTCCAGCGGCAGCAGTGAAGTAATGCAGTATCTTCAGCGCTTGTGGCGTGAAGCCAGGAAAGGAAGGCTGAACAGGAGCTTGCTGGGGACAGTCGCTGGACGTCGTCAGATTGGAGAGATGATCCATCTTCTTGTTGGGTACTGACTATCCCTACGTTTCCGCATCAGCTGAGTTCGCCTCGACCGTGAAAGGTTTGCAAGCGCACTCACGAAAGAAGTTGCGTTGTAGGACTGCCTGGCCTGGAGCTTCACGGGAGGAGCAAATCGCAAGGCGCCCACAGGCGACTGCGCGTATGGGATACCAAGGTACTCCCAGACGCCATTGACCTTCGGTGCATGATGGCCAGTGATGAATCCATTCTCAGTTTTGACAGTCTTGACACCTTGTACCGAGATAGCGAGGGAGTGCGTTACGAGCAGGAGCTCTAGTGCAGTGGATGATATGGAGCGCATGCTGTCGATGGATGCAAGCGAGCGGTATTTCTCAATCGAAGAATCCACGGAGTAATGTTATCGAAAACTGTAGCAAAAGTCTCGCATAAGGCTGCAAGGTACGTCTTGTGCCCGGCTTTACGGTATAAGCGGGGTAACATCCGATTTACGCCCACAATCTCTACCGACGATAACTCTCTATGCAAGCGCTCACGTCAGATACGGAAGGACTATTAAAGACAGAAATCCTGTATTTAATGGACGGTATTGGCGTCTTGGTAATTCTGTCAATTATGTAACTAGCTGGCTTAGTTTCTAGGCTGCGCCTTCCATCTTCGCACCAGCGTGTCTGGGAGCAGGGGTATTCGAAGCAATAGTTATAAACAAGGTTCCACAACAGGTGTTGTTCCTGTTCAATCACTCACGGAAAAACATGGGGGGCGATCGCACAGCCTTGATAAAACGGTGAACCTGCTGAACAAATTGCGGCCACGGTCGAACCGGTACGTAAACCTTGTGGTCCAACAACCACGTACAATGTTGACGAGAGCCGAAAACCAGCTCTTTCAATGATCTGAAGAACTCGAATGACCAGCTGTCCGGCTGGAACGGCCAGGGGCTAAGGGAGTGAGCTTCGCAAAATTGGATGGCGCCCATGCGAAACCTTATCGATCCGCTCGGTAAAGCACCCTGGTCGGCCTTTGATGGACAATCCGACGCTGTGCAGAACTATGTAGATGGCCGTCTGGTGGCGCTGCGAGGCGACCGTGCAGCACTCCGCAGAGAGCTATACGAAAAGAGATGGGGTCCAACTCGCATTCCTATCTACAACGTTATCTTGACATTCTGCCATCAGAGACGTAGCCAAGCTGGGACCGGGCAATGGAAACTGACGATTTCCCTGTTGTATACGCTCGCTGAGCAGGGTGCCGTGGCAAACGCATTCTTTCCTTTCACTTTGTCTGGAAGTGGATACTGGCATACGTCTTCGTTTGCCTCCATTTCGACGTCATGAGACGGAATAACATGGTCGACATGCTCAACTTGACACGCTATCTTGCCGAAGAAGTGGAGGTTCCTGTGGACGGAACGGATATTACAGGCGCCTCGGCGCTGTACTGGGCGATATCGACCTCACTTTACGCGGAGCCGGTATTCGCACAGGTTCTATTCGATGCCGGAGGCAGTGCCAACCAGAAGAACAGGTTCGGCGAAACCGCTGCGTCCGAGATGATAAAGTCGCTCAAGACGAGTGGTGTGAGTATGATGAAGTGGTATGTGCAGTATGGAGGAGACGTCAATTATGAAGAAAACGACGGGGTGGCCTTGAAGGCCATGACGCGGTACATTCCAGACCTGAACGAAGGCGCAATTGATGGAGGTATGGGACCGTGGGAAGGGGACGACTGCGCGAATTGTGAGAGAGGTCCAGATGGACGGAGCACGTTTAGGGCCTGTTCGAAGTGCAGGAGCGTGCGGTACTGCTCAGGAGAATGTCAGGTAAGTTTCAGTGCGGATGGCGTGAGAGGCATACACTCACCAGGTGTAGAAAGTTGATTGGCTGGACCTTAAAAGGAATTGCAGAGCAGCGGCGTGAGAAACAAGAAGCAATGGGTACTCTCTCGTAGTCCCATAGCGGGCTTGGATTCCAGCGGCAAACTGTTGTATTCTTCTGTCAGTATTTCAATGGACTATCGCTTCGAATGATGCTGCTCTCTCTTGAGGACGATGTCGGCGCTTTATTGGGTGCGGTTGTGCCCTTGAATGCGCCCAGCCCAAGGTGTGGTGTCCATGGTCGCTATGATTGGCCCGTCGCAATTGCGGTGTGTTGTCTTCGGTGAGCGTAGAAGTCATTGTGAACGCTAAAGCATCTCATCCTGGTAGTTTTAAAATCGTAATCCTCGAGCCCGAAATGAGATGAAGAGGATCAAGTAGAGATGGAAGCATCCCAAGAGAGGCGCTGCTGGAGCGCTTTGACCAGAATCTCGGACGAACTGCGTCCCCGCTAACGCCGTCATGCACGATCGCGTCAAGGAGACCGGAAACAACAAGCAACTGAACAAAAGCGCAGATTGCCAATCTAGATCGAGCTAGAAAGACCCTATTGTTAGCTCCAATTATGTCCTGCAGGTCCCTGGGCTGTGGAAATACCGGGATAACGGGCAGTCTGATTCACCGGTCCGCTCGCATTGGACCGCCACCCGTCCGCTACGACCATGACACAGTTCCTCCGCCCTCTGCTGCAGTCAACGCGCCATCCACACGTCAGCTTCTTTGTATATATAAATAAGCGGCTGTGGTGCCCTCAGGAAGGTTCCTGAGAGCATCGCAGCATCAAACCGCCACCCTGTCCGCCTCGACCTACTCCCCGCTGCATCTGCTGCGGTACTATTTGCACGCGCGACCGAACGCACGGCGGGCGCTTGCCAGGACGGTAAGCTTTGGGGGCGCAAGCTGGATCTCGCTGAGCTTGTCGACGCCTATCCGGATTGAAGAGCGCGACTCGAGTACCATGGCGTCCCTGCAGGACGACGAGATCAGAGGGAGGACGCAGCAGGCGCCGCTGGCGTCGCAGAGGGCGAAGGACCAGGGACAGTCGCAGCAGGGCAGAGTTGCGAGGTGGTTTCCGCTGGGCGCGAAGGAGGGCTTCAGTCAGTGGGTGCGTCGGCTGCTATACTACGATTCCAGGCGCATGCTGACAGCTGTGCACAGTGGGCGGGCACATCGCCAATGGCCACCGAGCATCGCGTCCTGTCCTTTATTCCGTACCTCCAGAAACCGCCGACCCAGACCCAGTCGGGCTCCGCGCCCGTGTCTGCTATGCCCTCAGCCGCAGACCTGACTCTGCCGCCGAAGACTCCCGAAGCGCACGCCACGACATCGGGCCTGACCGACCCCTACGGCCCGCGCCAATGGAACTCGGAGATGGTGGCGCTGAGCGGCAAGGATCGCGCGTTAAATGAATTCTCGGTGCAGCGCCTGGGTGAAGAGGTGGAGCACAACCTGGTGATGCTGCACGGATACGGCGCAGGGCTGGGCTTCTTCTACCGCAACTTCGAGGCGTTATCACGAGCAGAAGGGTGGAAGGTCTATGCACTGGATTTGCTGGGCATGGGTCGAAGCAGTCGGCCCGCCTTCAAGATCCACGCGAAGGACAAGCAGGGCAAGATCACGGAAGCGGAGAACTGGTTCATCGATGCGCTGGAGGAGTGGCGCATAAAGCGCGGGCTGGAGCGCTTCACATTGCTTGGACACAGCTTGGGTGGCTACCTGGCTGTTGCGTATGCGCTGAGATACCCGGGCCACCTGAACAAGCTCATTTTGGCATCCCCTGTGGGCATACCCGAGGACCCGTATGCGGTCAACGAAGCTATGCCTGAGCCGCAGGACTCGACTCTGGGCAACGAGTTCACCCAAGACGCCGCAACCGCCACTGCAGACAACAACAACTTCATGAAGCAACGTGACGGTGGGAAGGCTACGACAGACCAACAGGACCCGCCGCGGCGGCGCTTGCCAGGGTGGTTCGCATACGTTTGGGAAGCCAATGTCATTTCACCCTTCTCTCTAGTTCGGTGGAGTGGCCCCCTAGGCCCGCGTCTGGTGTCGGGCTGGACGACTCGGCGATTCTCGCATCTGCCGGAGGAGGAGGCGCAGGCTTTGCACGACTACAGCTATTCCATCTTCCGGCAACGCGGGAGCTCAGAATACGCGCTTGGCTATCTTCTCGCTCCCGGCGCCTTTGCTCGAAGCCCGCTGATCCGGCGGATACAGGGCGTAGGACGGCAATGGATCCAGCCGCACGATGGAGCTGCAGTAGATGGAGATGCGCCACCCAAAGCTTCATCCGCTTCGCAGAGCATCACGGGTAAACGCGAGAACGGCATCCCGATCGTGCTCATGTACGGTGAACTCGACTGGATGGATGTCGCGGGGGGCTTCGCTGCCGAGGAGAAGATCAAGCAAGAACGCCGGCGCATCCTCGAGAACGCCACGGCGGAGGAGCGCAAGAAGGACAATGGAGACGCCAAGGTGGTCATCATCAACAGGGCGGGTCACCACGTGTACCTCGATGGCTGGGAGCAGTTCAACCGTGTCATGCTGGAGGAGATGGCCGACGTGAAACGGAGGGAGGCCAGGCGGTGACATGCATGGGACAGGGTAATGGTTTGACATGGCGTTTTTGGTAGACGGGTATGTGATACTCCTGCAGCAATTGCATCTGATAGACCTGATGGCCTGATGACATGACCAATTCCCCAATCCATCGCGTTGTGGAATGCGTTCCCTTTCTTCCTGATCCGTGTCCACCCGATGTAGCCCCTCTACTCTGCGTACAACAACACTTGATGGCCTGCCAACTGTCACGGCTGCATGAGGCCAAAGAGACGGTGAACGACAGCATCTGGGCACTTGCCCGTAGCGTCGTAGTGTAGTGGTACGTATATTGATGAGCGGGCGGACTAGCGACGCCAGCAGACCCTGGCAAACACACCGCACTTTACGCGAGCTCTCGAGCCGCCGACATCACCAAGGTGCTCCTAGTTGCGCCGCGCCGCCGCCCACCTCCGCAGCACTTTGTACCACCTACACATTCGTTCAGTCTTCGAGAACGACTCCAATCTCTCTGTACCACCGGCAGAGCTTCCAGAAACTTGACCCAACCGCTACCGACGCGCGTGGGATACCGCGGCAGCAGCACATGCCTACCAGAAGCGTGTAGAGCAGCGGCTCGGAAGACGGCCTGCGACGCGCAGCTCTCAGAGGCGCAATGGCTTTCCCGGCCTCGAACCAGCAACTCGACCAGATCGTGAAGGGAGCTCCCCCGCCAGGTACCTCCGTCCATGACGTCGCCGCCTCGGCCTTTGCCAACCCTCCACCCTACACGCCGCACCCGCCGCCTCAGCCCGCCATCCACCACGACCCCCTCGCCTCGCTAAAGACTCCGCGCGCGCCGTACCCGCCCTCAGACCCGACGTCTCTTCTGCCGTCCTCCCCGCCGCAAATCTACCTCAACCTGCTCATCCTCGAGGCCTCGCTGAGAAGCCAATACCTCACGCTCCGCGCACGGAGACGCCAAAACACCTTGGTGCTGACGCTGCTGGGGATATGGATCGCCTTCTTCTTCTACCTCCTGTGGCTGCGGCCGCGCGAGGACGGCAAGGGCATCGGCGGGAGCAAGTACTGGCTGGTCGAAACGTTCCAGAAGATGTGCTTCATCACGGGGCTCGTCACGGCGCTGCTCTTCTGGGCAACCGGGCAGTGGGAGCGTGGCGTGCGGTGGCCGCGGCGCTGGATCGGCGTCGCCAACCGCGGGCTGCGCGGCATGAACGCGAAGATCGTGGTGATGCGGGGCAGCTGGGCGCACGAGATTGTCGGGTGGCTGGCCTTCATGCTGCCGTTTAGCGGCGGGCTGTGGGGCGGCGAGACGGGCGGGAGTTCGTACCATTTTGTCAACCTGACGCAGGAGAAGAAGAACGATCTTTCGGATGGGTTGCCGAGGCACAGGATCGTGGAGGACGGCAAGGAGTATGCGGAGGAGGATATTGCTGCCGGAGGGGATATGATTAAGCTGATATTGCTGCCGAAGCCGTTCACGCCGGATTTCAGGGAGGGGTGGGAGATCTACCGCGCCGAGTACTGGGACCGCGAGAACGAGCGCCGCAGCGAGCTCCGCAGAAGAATACGGGCGCGGCAACGCGAAGTTGCACGCGCAGAGGGAGGGTGGCTGTGGTGGACCGGCTGGCGTGGCTGGAAGCGCGCAAGAGGCATTGCCGGACGGGGCAGCGATGTTGAACGATCGGGTCACCGCGCACACCATCCCTCACACTCACACCACCTCTCCGCCTCGAACTCTTTCGGAAAGGAGCGTAAGAGGCGACCCAGCATGCTCCGAGGCCGAGAAGGCTCCTCGAATTCGCGAAGCTCGTCGCGAAGTACCACGCCCACGCCCACGCCCGATTTCGACGACCGACTTGCTTCACACTCGCGCGAACGCAGGTGGAGCAACAGCACTACCGGCAGCGCCGCGTCGTACGCCTCGTCACGCCCTGCGCGCGGCACGAAAAAGCCCTCTGTCAATCTGGGCTCCGGCCCTGCATCCGCGTCCGTCGCGCGCCAGCCTTCCTCGCGGCTGTCGCCTGGCAGCGGTCGGCCGACGACGCCCAATCGAAGCAGCTCTCTCAGCATGTCCGGGAGCGCGCGGGACTACGAGGCGGACGCGAGTGGTTTTGAGGAGAGCGTCGCGGGGAGCATGGGACCGCCGCCTAGACCGCACACCGTGCGGAGAGGCAGTTCAGAGCGGGGAAGTGGGAATGTGTTTCCGAATGCGCCGAGTGCGTAGACTTTTGACTGCTTCTGATTGTACCGTTTGTTGGCTGTTCTGATTCTTGAGATACCTCGCATATGCATACAGCGGTGCTTGTTTTGGCTACGCATATAGGGACGAGTGAGATGGCGGGTACGGTTTACGCATCGATACGAGCATGAAAACGGAGAGTTCGAAATTATACTCTAATTGGACTTATTCAGTCCGGCTACATATATATATGTATACACGTACATGGCAGTTTACTGCATGCCGACTACCCGCCGACCTTGCACTTCGCGCTCGCCTTTACACTCGCATCGCTCTCGCTCGTCACCGTGAGTGTGACAACAGCCTCCCCGCCTGTACTGTACCCTCCCTCCGTCCCAACCGCGACCCTCACGACCGTCTCCTCGCCGAACTTGGCGTACGCCAGCGCATTGGGCGTTTCCACCTTCCAGCCCGCGCCCTCGACCTTCGCGCTCAGCTTGTAAATGTCCGAGCCCAGGTACGCCGAGAGATCCTGCGGATGCACGCTCGACGCGTTACCCGGTGCCGCACTCCCCGTGTTCCTCAGCGCAAACGCGCACCACGAGGCCGTCGCGGAATTCGTCTTCTCCACGGTGCCTTCGCCGAGCTGCACCCCATACGCATTCTGCGTGCCGTTGCGCGCCGTCGACGCCACGCCCACGGTGTAGCGCAGCACGCCCGCCTCGTCGCGCTCGACATCCAGCACGTAAAAGTGCACGCCGTTGCCCTCGTCCACGTACTCGTACGCGCTCCCGCTGCGCGTCCCCGCGTGGAACAGCGCGTCCACGAGCTGCCGGTAGTCGCCCACGCTCCAGTACCGCGCCGTCCCGTTCGGCAGGTAGAAGTCGACGACGCGCGCGTCCTGCGGGTTCGCGTCGATGACCCACTGGAACGGCTGCGCGCGGTCCGAGTTCTTCGTCTTGGAAATCATGACGCCGGCGTCGGGCGCGAAGCTGTCGGCGCCCATGCGGTCCACGACCTCGACGTTGTAGTTGTCGTAGCGGCCGCCGTCGCAGAGGGGGTCGGCGCTCACCCTGCACGCGGGCGACCGGTCGCCTGCGCCACCGAAGCTGATGTTGAGGCCCATGAGCCCCGTGCCGGGGTCTACGCTGCGCGCTGTGAGCGTGGCGACGACGGGGCCCGAGGCGGCGAGCCCCGCGCGCGAGATCTGCAGGATGGGCGTCGTGTCGATGAGATGGATCTGGTGCTTGTCGCGCATCGTGTGCAGCGAGCCCATGGAGCTACCTTGCACGGGGGGGATCTGCCAGCGCGTGTGCGGCCCGCCCGGCCCGTTGAAGGAGCCCCGGTCCAGCATGGAAAAGGGCCCCGTGTAGGCGCGGCGCGCGGGGTTGCTGTACGGATTGTTGTAGTTGTCGCCGATGCCCAGGAGGTGGCTCAGCTCGTGGGCGAAGGTCGCCATGCCGGAGCTCTCGGCCTGGGTCGAGGAACCGCCGCCCGCGTTGGGCCAGATGGTCGACGCCGAGGCCCACGACGTCCAGTTCACGTACCGCGTGTGCGCCCAGTTCGGGAGCGAGCTGTTCGCTGGCGGACCGAATGCATCCGGGACGTCTTCGGGCGACGCGAACTTCATCTCGCCGAACTCCTGCCACGTCGAGGACTCGTCTTGCCCGGCGGACAGGATGAAGGCGAGCTCGAAGGCGTTGGCCGTCTCGTTGCCCACGTCGCGGCGCCAGGCTCCGAGGGCATCGGTCCGCAGGTCGACTGTGGTGCCGCAGTGTCCTTGTCCGCCCGGGCATGCGCCTTGATTGAAACCGCCATCTGGGTCATCGTCCACGCCGTACTGGTAATAATTGCTCGGCATCCTATACGGACCGAAGACGGTCAAATTGACGCCGTACTTCCCAAACGAATCGCCCATCCAGTACTCGTGCATCGTATGCCCGCGGTTCGACTCATTCGGCGTATTCAATAAATCTCTGTAAAACGCCGGGACGTCTTCCCGCTTCAACTTGCCCCCAAACGGCTGCGGGTTGCCGAAGATGTCAGACTCTGGCTCGAGGGTCATGACGAATGGCAAATCCGGATAGTCGACGGTGACCATTGCGATGTTGAAGTTGCGCTCGCGACCTTGACGCTTGGGATCCGCCCAATTGGTGCCCGGCGGCGCCTTGTAGTCTGCCCATGTCATGTTGTCCGGGTTCACCCAATTCTGAGGGTCGAGCACGGCGAAGGGGTCCGACGAAGCGCGACGCTGCAGACGGGGCGCTGGTGCTGCGAAGACGGTAGTGAGGAGCGCAGTCGCGAATGCGACGCGCCGTCCATTGCACCTCACCATTGTGCTTTTCCAAGCGCAATCGTCGACAAAAGTGCCCTTCTCTTCCCAAGTGACCTTTTCTCACCCTCACCAGAGTCACCCAACAGTGCGGAATGGGAAGGAGAAGGGGGGAAGGCGATCCATGTGGACCTACGCGCTCTTTATCGCCATCGCGCAGCCATGAACGCGGTACAGCATCTGCTGTACAAGGATGTTAGCTCCGGGGGCTTGCGATGATTTAGCCATGCTATTATCCTACGTAACCATGCCGCTGTCGAGGGGCGGGACCTGCTTATGCAGATGCCTGATGCAGGTTAGATGGCCTTGGCTTATCGCGCCCACCTGCTCAATGGAGAGTGATCTGTTGGAGCCATAGAAGGCGCCCTGCTTGGATGGTGGGCGATGCGATAAAAGGACGCGGGGTGCGGCATGGCGTTAGACCCGAGGATGCTAGTTGACGAACGAGGAGTATGCTGGTGGCGAGTGGCTGGGGAAGCGCAGCTGACGGTGCTTGCTTCCACTTCACAATAACCACACTTGTTCGCGTATACTCGCGGCGAGGCGCTCGGCTACAACCTAGACACTACGATGCTTCGTCCCTACTTGCTGTTGTTAAAGAGCGCTGTAACGTTTTCCCGTGGAATAGATATAGCCAACTAACAATTGCTTCTAGAAAATAAAGTTAATTCGACGCGCACCGGGTCCTGGTACCATGGCGGTTCGCAAACTACGTCTATATTGCTTTCCGGGGTTTCCGACAAGCCTGCCATTAGTTTTTCAGACCGGATTCTCCAATTCTTTGCTTTTGAACCTATTCAGCAGCTGTGGCACATGGACCCTTGATGTGTTTCCCTTGCGATTCGTAGGCATTGCACACCAATCGAATTTCTCGACTAGGACAGTTACTGTTCCGCAGGGGCTTAGACACCTCCTGTTTAAGAGCTATATAATTGTTAAAAGTAAGTCAAAAAGGATATAGGCTAGCCTAAAAGTAAAGTAACAGTATGAGGATGTGTGTGCTTTTGCCATATACACGGGTACGAGGAGGCGTGTAAAAGGGGAGACAATGAAGGCGCAAGCCACTAGCCACACTGTGGCAATTAAGAGCTATTCGGACGAGAAAAGGCAAACCTTGTGATTTCTGGTATATACACCCGTGTAGACAACATCCACCGCTACACACCTACTTCCCGAACGGACTCCCCACGACCGGATTCGCCGGAACCGGGGCCTTCTTCCACAGCGCCTTCATCCCAAAGTGCCACAAGCAATCCTGCCACGTGTTCCACGCATGGTACCCAAACGGCACGACCCTCCCCAGGAACCCGACCCCGTTCGCCTGGAACGCCTCCTCCAGCCCGCGGATGTCGTCGAACGCGAAGTCGTACAGCCCCACGCTCGTGAAGAGCCCGACTTCCCTCAGCCGCGGGTTCGCCGCGAGGCTCGCGGCAGTCGGGTACCCCCGCCCAAACGACGCGCCAGAGAACATGCCGTAGTAGCCAAAGTAGTCGGTCGCATTGATGTACATCTCGTACGTGAGGACGCCGCCCATGGACAGGCCGGCGAAGGCGCGGCGCGCGGGCGACGTGGACACGGCGAAGGTCGCCTCGACAAAGGGCATCAGGTAGCGCATGTAGTTCTCGCGGACGACGCTCGAGGGGGGCACGACGGCGGGGGGGTTGCGGCTCCCGTAGACCTGCTTGTACGCTGGGGCAATGTTGTAGAAGGACGGCATGACGACGACGGTGGGCTCGATGTGCTTCGCGAGAATGAGCCGGTCGAGGATGTGGGATGCTTGCGCGAGGTTCTGCCAGTCTTGGGCGTCGCCGCCGGCGCCGTGCGAGAGGTAGAGGATGGGGTACTTTTTGCTGGTGCCGTTGGTGTAGCCGGGCGGGAGGTAGATGACGAAGTCGTGGACGTCTTGCGCGGGGTGCACGGAGCCCGGCGAGGTGTAGTTGACGTTGCGGACGGTGCCGCGGTGCGCTTTGTCGACCGGGAGGGCGTAGTCGAAGTTGAGGTTGATGTCGGGGTCGTACTGGAACGCTGGGTCGAATGGGACCTGGAATGTCGACGCCGTCTGGTCGCCCTGTACGTTCACGAATGGTGGTTCGTCGGGGTCGATCACGTAGTGGCCGCTGTCGATGTCGCACTGGGTACTATTTGCCGGGCAATCCACCAAGTACGCGTAGCTGTAGGTTCCAGATGGGAAAGGGGCCGTGTATATCCACGATCCGTTTCCCTCGTGCGTCATATGATACGAGCTTGGTCCGTAGCTTGCGAGGAACCATCCTGGCTCGTAGTAGTGGGGATCGTACCGTGCGCTTCCACGGGGATTGGCGTGGTAAGCATCGGTAAATGGCAGAAGACCGCCAGCTATTGAGATGCTGCGAGCAGTCGCATTCTCGTAACGGAAGGTAACCTCATACCCGGTTGGGCCTTTCGATGTCTTGCGAACTGTGACCGACGCACCGGCCAGCAGGCCAAACAGACCAACAATTTTGAGAAACATTGTTCGTCACCTCGTGCATGGAGGAATGAGTGGAACAGTGCCGAAATATATATGAGTAGGCAGACATCTTGTCCGTGCTGAAGTACACTCGGGAATAGAGGTCAAGTGCTACAACGCAGCGTTAGCGTAATTGTAATTCTGGGGATGGAGGCTCGTCCGATGTGGGGAAGTAGACCAAGTGGTGGGGAGACAGGTTCGCGAGTAGTCACAATTGCGGAGGACCCCTACATTGATCGCGAAAATTGCTCTTTGAGGAACATATGATCGACTCGAATTGCGCAAGGACATTCAAAGACCCTAAATGCCGTTACGGAAAAACATCGCTTCGGCACACGGGAATATCAAAAAACCGGGTAACTCGATGAGAAAGGCAGGCGCCTTGCCAAGTTAATCTATAAAACCGGGTAAGTCTGTTGTACTTGCTGGATCAAGCTCAGATTACGTTAAGGCAAGACTTGATGAGCTGTTGAAGCTAGAAGTGGAGCCACGAAACAATTCCGTATACACCGTATTCAGATATATTGTCAAATATCAGTTGTTCTATACTGGTATGACATATGGCACTCGTTGACAGGTTGGTCTTCGTCTTCCTGCTTGCTGGTGCATCTTGAGCGCCTCTAGAAATCCAATCGATTAATATCTCTTCCGACGCAGTTAAGAAATAAGTCTCCATAGTTGAGAACCGGGCTACGTGCGTAAAGGTATTTAGTGCAATAACTTCGTATGCAGGGACAGATTGCTCGTGCTGCGTGCTAAAGGTGTCATCGTACTTGCAAAGATTTAAGCCGTCCACAGAAGGCACTAGATGCTGTCCAGATCCGCCTGGTAGATGCAATAGACACTAATCACATGCCGAGTTAAACTCGGGTCGCCAGCAGGGTTGGATTGTGTCGGTTGTTGGAAGTGCATGTGGAGATTGAGTAGCCCGGGACGAACCGAGGTAGCCCCGCTTTCACCACTGCGAGTTCCTCAAACATGGGCATGCTTCGACTCTCCTTTCTTGCTTTATTTTACACGGCTCCTTAGACTAGTTTATACCTATCAATACCAAAATTATAAGATCGAAAGCTTCTAAAATGATGAGAGCTTTTGGTAGACTCTACTACAATTGAAAAGATGCACGATGACGTCATCGTACAATAAAAGAGAGATATAGTTGGCTACCTACAAAATATTCTATTTGATCTTGTCGTGTTATTCCTTATTTAGTTTAATTTATAATAGTCATTCCGTACCCGGGTTAGCAGTTCCCTCACTGTGTTACCGCTAGATCGAGGTCTAGGCATGCTCATTACTCTTAGTTCAATTCACAAACAAATAATCTTTTGTTTTATTATTAGTATTTCTTCGTGTTTATCTATGGGGGCCATATCAATGTTATTTATGTCCTCAATCATCATCATCGAAGTCGTACAATGGGATCCGGCATGTCGACGCATGCCGGATCCCATTGTACGACTTCGATGATGATGATGCGGCGGAGTAGGCGTGTTGCAGTGTTGTAGTACTGCAGCAGCCTAGCCCGAAGAAAAGAAAGGAGCAAAGGCGACGGTGACTCTATAGTATACCGAACTTTAGTACGCTAAGCTACGCGTTAAGCTACGCATTAAGCTATACACTAAGGCTATAAGTTTAAGTCCCCTACTAACCTAAAATAAATATATTTTTTATAATCCTTATATATGCTTATTTTTTTTAACTATATCTATACTATTATGAAGGCATGCATATACTCCTCCTTTTTTAAAACCCCTTTTAGTCGCCCTAAGCCACTACAGCCACACTATTTGTTTGATTAATATATAAAAAAAAAAATATATCTATACTATTAAGTACCATCGAGCGGTCGTTACGTGCCTGTCTTAGTAGGCGCCACCTTTCCTAATTAGGCTTAGCGCAGTACCTTGAAAAGCCGGTCGTCAGGTCCTATAGTATATACAGCACTTTCCTTCCTAATTAGGTAGTTGCTAATAGCAACTTTATTACTTAAAAAAAAAACTATATCTAGAGAAATAATTTTTTTTCTTATACCTTTTTTGGACTAGTGTCTCGACGCTACACTTTACCTCTTTTATATAATGTCCTCAATTAACACAGAGGTGGGTAGAACAGAGGCACTATACCATTACCTGTATGAGACGAAGGTATCAATGCTTTCGATTTAATGGCGAAGTTAGCACTCAGCTTTTGGGTGATTGCGTACACGGGTTAGTACCTAACAGAGTTCTCTCATTACGTTTGTATCCCTGCATCGAAATATAGGCAATTGTTAAAAGTAAATTAAAAAGGATATAGGCTAGCCTAAAAATAAAGTAACAGCATAAGGGTGTGTGTGCTTTTACTATATGTACGGGTACGAGGAGGCGTGTAAAAGGGGAGACAATAAAGGCTTCGAAATATAGGCGTACTTATTGTTTTTTGGATGGCGGAGACAGGCCAACATTGCCTCCAACTTGCTGCATATCCCGGATTGTTAAGTAACAATGTCATGCTCGTATATACCTCCTCCAAGTAGTCATTATTATCAATACATACTTGATACTCTGCGCTGGTCTAACTTGAACTTCTCGCTTGATGTTAAAGGTAGTTAATATATTTTCTTTGAAACGTCCGCATCCAGATAGAGGCGATACTGTGAATTGTGGGTGTAAACGCATGGTCGAAGAGACCGGACGCTGTCCCTCTTCCTTCTACAACAGCTACCATAAGCGAGTGTTATGATATGTCTACGGGGCGTGTAAGTCTCTTATGTTATTCAGGATGGCAGATTTATAGGGAAAGTAGCATTGTGCATTTCGTAATATAAGGCGTAGGACCCGGTCTCCGCGCGCGATCTGCTGATTTGCGAATAGGATGGCATATGCCGCCATAGTCTTTCGATGAGCCGCCGCGACCTCCATACTCATAAGACCGCTGACATATGATGACATGAAGGCCTCCTCGCCCATGCCTCTCGCCAGGCATTCCTGGTAAAATACGGAATTGGCCGTCTTTTGCTCATATATAGCGTTGATAATGCCGGCATAATCGAAGATCCCCGTGATGGCATCAGGGCAGGGATTGGTAGTCCAAATCTCCGGCACCTGATTGAGAATGCCACGTTGGAGTGCTTCGTGAGCAAGACACCCCGCTTCAGATTTGATCAGGCGACAGGTGCGAAGGATAGCCACAGGTATTGTTCGTCGGACTAGCGTTACGGAAGACTTTTCAGAAGCCAAATGGAAAACGATGGGCTCGTCGCAGTTGTGAGATTCATGATGGCCCAGTACGTCGATTTCCTAGCAGCGCGTCTCAGCCGTCAGATATTCCTCGTAGATCATCAGACGCAGCTCCTTAGGGAGGTCCAGGAAACGGAAAGTCTGAGAAGCCATGCTAGATAGCGGTTGCTGGGTCGCCATAATGGGGTTCATTTACCGAATTGAGCTTTAGTGTTGATGTCGTGTGTTTGGCTGCTTATGGTATGTGATAAGGAGGTGCTGGGTATCTTATCTCCTCTAGGCTTTAATACACGTGCGCAAGACGGTAACGTCGTAAAAATAATCTAATTTAATAAAATTAGTATTAAGGCTACCGCCATTAGAGGAAAAACTATAATATATATAAAAAGACATAAAGGCTATGTTTTTACTATACTTATATTTATTAATTTTAAAATTTTAAAATTTTTTTTATAACTATATTTATACTATTTTATTTTTATTAGTAATTTTAATTTTTATATTAATACCTATAAAGCTGTTATATAATACTATTAAATTTTATCTCTATTTTAAGGCTATATTTAATAAGTTACTTATTTATTTCTTTACGTTTATCCGTAGAAGCTGTATTAACTTAGTATATACTACGTCCTTACTTAATATAAAAGTAAATAAAAATTAAAAACACTATAACTAGGGCCTATTAAATATAGAATTTTTTAAATATTATAGCTAGTATAGTAATAACTTAAACTAATAACTTATTAGGCTGTAGCGGTAACGACGGCGCGCGGGTAGAACTATAGAATAATAATAGAGTATCTATAGGTTGTCGTCTTAGACAAGTTACTTATTTATAAAAATAAGTAATATACTATAAAAATAAAGCTATAGAGTAATATTTTTAATATTTTTTTTAGTATATAATAAATAATTTAATAAAATTAATAATTTTAAATATATAAATCTACTCGCAGTTTTATAGAGAAGTAAAAGTTTATTTTTATTAAAATTAATTAGGCTATTAATAAAAAATACGTTATAATAAATTTTAGTTATAAGTAATACTCTAAAAAATTTTAAAGTTAAAGACTAATTATTATAGTAATATAATAGTATAATAATTAAAAAGTAACTGCCTTTAGTAATTTTTTTTAAAAAAGACTAGAAAAGACTATATTAAGGTAATAGTATAAAAAAAGGCATATTAAAGCTATTAAAAAAAACCAAAAAAGAAACTAGCTAAAGTAAATAATTTATAAACTTAGGCTAAGAGAGCTGTATAATATCTAAACTAATAAAGAAGATTATTGGGTATCTTATATGCTTGAGGGCCAAGATAACAAGCAAGCTAAAGCCACATGTGCAGTGAATGAGGACTGGAAAGTTCACACAAAGCTATGTTGAACCTTGCGCGCCACGAAATCTTGGGCGTGTGGGTTATGTCCTGGTTTTCACGATATGGGATGAGTGAAAACTGGATAAGATGTAAGGAAGCCCAGTGCACATACCATTCAGAATAATTAGCGATGAACAGAGATGTGACCCGTAACAAAAGGCTGATTTGTGGATGAAAACACGATCAGCTCTAGGGTTCGGCTCGCCTTAGTCCAGATAGGTTCCGTACATAGTAAGAAGCTAATAGGGGTTGTTGCGAAGTGTCCATTGGGTTTTCGAGCGAGATAAGGCCAGTAGTTATGCTTATAGCAACTAACAATTTGGGTGAGCTGATTATCCCGGCACGCAAGATCACAGAAATATCAAGAATATAGCTTGAAGTAAGCAGGAGTACAGGACCTTGAAAGATCCCACTCATTACATTTTCATTTTTTTGCTCTGCAAGCTATGAATCCGCACCAAAACCATCATTCGATCAAAGAATAGAACAGTCCTCCATAAGGAGGACAATGCCAAACCGATCACTATGCCGCACTGGTGCACGGCTCCGATCATTGACACAACGAATAGAATATATATACAAGCTCTCCAAACTACCTTCAGAAACCCAGGCGTAGAGGTTAGTTAAGGCATTGCGAGTACCACTGGTTGAACGCCTTGCAGGTACCTGCGGAGCAGCAGTTAGCCCCCCTAAAGTTTTTTCCACCGCACCGTCCAAAGAGGGGGGCGCAACCACCCTGAGAGGCGGCGGGTTGGCGAGTTGCGGCGGGGACGGCCACGGTGGATAGAGTGGTGGGCTTGACAACGGGAGCAGCGGAAGAGGGAGCAGCAGAGGCGTTCTCCTTAGCTGGGGAGGTAGCACCACCCGCTCCGCCGGCTCCTCCGGTCCAGACAGCCGGTCCTGGCATGGGGAACTCCTTGCGCCCATTGTAGATGCTGAAGTTGGCATAAGGATCAGTGGCTTTGTACGCGCCAGGGAACTTGACAGTGGGACCAGGTTTGCCGTTGCCGCCATCAGTGACCTTGACCTGGAGGCAGGAAACGTAGTGCTCGGGCTGGTTCACGTGAGAACGGTGGACACCGATGTGCTCGACACGCACTAGGTACTCGCCATTGGGAGTGTCCTTGGGAATCTTTGCGGCAATCCAGTCCCTGTCCCATGTGCACCAGGCATCCTTAGTGAAGTCGCCATTGCCGCAGACGCCCTCTTCGAAGATCTTGAACCAATCGCCGTCCCCACGGTATTCCTTCACGCTCCCGGGAGCCTTAGACATGTAGGCCAGAGCGGGACCGGGATGCTGCATCTTGGCACCGACAGCCAGTTTGAGGCGGACCTCCTCGCCCGCCTTCACTGTCAAGACCTCGGACTTGCCGCCGGTGGTGGCGGCACCTTGGTTGCATACAATATCGGGTCCATCCGCGGTAGATCCATCGCGGATATCAGCCGGGGGGTTCGATGAGAACTTGATCGGGTTGTACTTGGTGGGGCGGGTCGACTGGCGGACGTATTTGTAAGCCGGTTGCGCAGTACCGCCGACGATGTTGGTGTCGAAGAAGTAATGGGCGGTTGCCACTTGGGCAACGGCGCTGAGGACAAGAGCGGAGACCTTCATTCTGACCGGGCAGGAAGGAATTATTGGTGAGAAGAAAAAGAGTGAATGAATGAATGTAGATAATTGGAACGAATGTAGAGGGCGAGTGAACGAATGTACTGCTTGCTCGTGCAGACCTAGATATTGGGTAGCTCTGGGTTCTTATACCATGACCCTCAGCCGGTTGTTTCCAACATTTCCAGGCTGCCGGAATCCAGCCTCGTTCGGATGGGATGTTAATTTCCTCATGAGTATTGACAAGGATCCAGCTATGCGGGTTTGGTAATTTAACTCCTGATTTCGCGAGTTCTGAAACTCTGACAATGGCGGCAAACCCATCCAGGCCTTTAGCGCCAGTGGTCGCTTAAACCGTACGAAGTATAGTAGCGCTGGTGCGGACATGCAATCTCAAGAAGAAGCGGGAAAAATTGTGTTCCGTCAATGAGATCAATGCGATGCAGATCCATGGATCGCTACGAGTCCCGTGCCAAGGTCGTTTTACGAGGATGTTTGGTTTCAGCGAAAGTGCCAAGACGCTATGAAGGGGAACAGGTCCATGCCGCGGGTCCATGGGCCCCACTAGCAACACCAAAACTTCAACATGCGATGATTCTATCAAGATGAGCCCAGTCGAGGGTGTAGTTGTAGCTTTAGCATCATTACAACCTATTGAAAAACGTTCCCATACACAAACCGTAGTTGACGGGAATGTGGTGTCAGCCCGCACACACTCATGCGAATTTGGCTGTATGGAACATGGGGCCAAGACGCGCGCTTGGGAGGTTCAAACAGGCTACCCGTAAGTGGCCTAGCGTACTCATAGAAATTCCCACCCGATGCTCATGTCATTCCGAACGCGGATCTTCCGACGGATGTATCAAATACTACTCGCTTGCCCTTTGTTATGCCTCATCAGCATGGAAAGAATCCCCATTATGGTAGGTTTCTTGTCACGGCCATCGAAGTGCAGCGAAGTTACCTAGGTAGCATTCATTCTTGTTGATTTACATTAAAATCTCTTCCGTCTGTGTTTGTCAGCGAACGCTTTGAGCGCTTGCAGGCTTGACTCAAGTGAAAAATCCTTTGTGCTAGCTCGAGATGGACCTGCATCGATGCACAAGACGTTCTGCCAATATCTTTGTGCAAGATGCCTCTAACTTCATTTGCATTTTTTTTCCTTTTCCCATTGAAGAGTCACTTGCACTATGTTCCGCTCGGCTACCTTGTCCTGATGCTATGTTTGACACATCTACACATAGCAATTTGAGTGGAATATCCTTCTCAGGTTGTCGAGCGAAGATTCCAGGTCAGTGGTCCTTCTCATCTCCAAGCATGATGTGGGCGTTTGTGTTCTGGGCCAAAGTCTTTCTTTACGCGACAATATTGTTAGGGGATCGGGCCTTGCAAGCTGGTCAATTGCTTGTGCGCCGTTCCCTCACAACGGCGCGGCTTTACCCAGCATCAACTACAAGAGCTATAATCGGACAACATGCCGCTCTCTGAGTTCTCGCTACAGTCATTTGCTATAAGCTACATATACGCCTCTATAAACTATCACGCAAGTTATATTTCAAAAAGAGAGATGCTCTGCGGATAGCACGCAGATGTGTATGTGCGATGGGGAGACAGGTGCGTACGCGCTTTGCGCATATGTGTCATGGTGACGCTTTCACGAAATAGAAAGGTTACGATACCTTGACTTCCTCGTCTGGCCGAGCTATTCCATGCTTGACTGGTGCCATTCTTTGAGTTTCTGGCCCCGATGAGAGACGAACACCAGCAGACGCTTTCGACGCAGAATCAGTCGGTCACACTTACGCGCACATCACAGCACCAGGAAAATTGCATTGCTCATCCCACCTTCTGGACGAATTCGGTGTCATGGCATGGGGAAGGCTGTGGATGGGCAGCCAGTGCATTGGATGCGTTGGAAACGCGCACCCAAAAGCATCAAGTTCGCGTCGTGCGGCAGCGATGACGCCGTGCACTATAGCCTCAACCCGTGCTGGTGTCTCTACGGCGGAAGGTTAGGATACTCCGTTCTCATGCGCCACGCCAAGGCTCAGACCGGTGATGTTGGACACTGCGCGGTCGTGGCAAAGCCCTCACTTGCTGGGGATTCGCGTCTTCTGCCTATATAGCAGCATAGAAACACGCGTTTACGCGACTCACAACCCCTCAACACACGAGCTCATCAACTCCGAGATACGCCGGCTTGTGCTTTGGTGAAAATCACCACTTGGCCACATCTTTCCAACGCCTCATCCGCTGGGCACGAGATGAACAACAGCGAGCAACCTTCAATACATTCACCGACACCTCCCAACAGTAACATGGAGAATCGTTCAGGCTCTCTAGCAGGTCAGCATTCGTAGTCTTCTGTTGATCAATCTACTGACTATGATCTATTAGATTCCCAAGCCTCTACGACCATCACCGATGACCAACTCGCATCGGTACTGGACCAGGCCATGGTTCACATACTGTATGCGTACGACAAAGACAAGCCGCGATTGGCCGAGGCGCTGCGTATAAACATCGCCAATGCACGGAAGTCGTTAGCAGCACGCACGCATCCGCCGCATGTGCTCCTTGATGAGTACATCCTAAGCGAGAAGATCGTTATTGAGGGCTGGAACTTAGACCGCCTCCGTAAATACCTATCTTGGACAATGAGCGAGCAGCTGAATGACAACGTGCGGGATCATCTGGACTCCTTCCCCTTGCGGAGTGTAGCCTATGCCGCCGGCGTAGCTTTCCGCGAGCCACCCCCCATGCGCATCTTTGTATCGAAAGCGCCTATCTTGCACTTGGGACCTTCTGCGACGACTACGGCAGCCGCTTCCAAAGCCTCCATGGGCGCAACAATACATCATAGCAAGGGGATCTCCAGGGACGACGCACGAGTGGGGAACGCTGACCAGGTGGTGATGTCCTCGCAACCGCTCAATACCAATTCGCAAAAGGTGAAATCACAAGCAATCGATGCCACACATCCCCTGTCCAAATGGGTTGCAGATCGTAAGGCTGCGTTACTTGCTGCAAAGAAGTCAGTTCCTCCATCTACCATTGCGACAGTGGCTCCCGTTGCAAAAGGCTTGGTCAATTCCACTGCACCTCCGTCCGTGGAATATGATTCTGGAAACATAACCTTCGTCAATACTGGCGCCACTGGTGCTGCATCATCAACCACTGTGAACACCATACCTATAGATCCGGCTCTCTCAAATGAAACTGTTTCCGGCCATCCCCCAGTTGCAAATACCACAGTTACTCCAATGCCTCTTGGTGTAGCTGATTCCGATTCCGAAACTACAGCTTCACAGATGCAAGTGCGGGCAAAACCCAAGCGGTATAAGCAGAAGGACCTTAGTCTTAGGGACTCACCTTCCCCTAACCTTGCCTTTCCTGATGCAAATGTCACAGCGGTAGAGATTATGTGCTTCCTCCCCCAGTGGGCACGCAGCGCCGATGTGACTGAACGTCTGGTGAGCAACGGCGGGAAGCAGTTCATACTCGCCAACATGATCAATGCCCATCGCCAGGTCGGCACTTACGGCAACTTCGTAACCCATCTTATGGAGCGAGCTATGCGAGCGAAAGACGGGGTTTACGAAGACTGGCAGGTTGGCACGCACAAGAAGGTCTGTGATCCGAATTATGACCACGATTGCATCAACGTAGGCCAATTCCGGACATTGCAGCATTTCACGTCGCCTAAGCCAGGATACCCGGACAAGCCTATACCGTTCAAGTATTTGGGTAGGAACATTCGGCACTTTCCTTCTGGCGATGATGCGCTTGACCTCAGTCGCTGTGTGCGCTATGCCATGGAGCATCCCGAAGAAGCCCTGATGTTTCCCACCGATTATGCAGTCGTACTCGCTAAGGTTGGTGGACCGAGCCCCGTCACTGCTCGCCATCGAGATGCAGCGGCGTTCGCTCGGTGGAATGGTGCCGCGGCTAAGAGCCGTGCTGAGGGCACAGATGATGCATGGGAGCACGAAGCTGTACAAGATACGGTTGACTCAAATGCCATCTCTGGTGCGCTCAGCACTGCAGTGGGCACTTCGAATACTTTTTCGGGCATCGATCTGGACGAAGACTGTGCTGCTGATGTTAGCGAGGCTCCACCCAAGACACACGGCAGGCATAGACGCGAGGATCAAGATGACTTAGTGACTGAGCAGCCTGGCTTCAACATGAGCAAGCAAAATTATCCCCGCAAGCGACTCCATCAATCCATCTCAGAATCGGCGATGACGACCATACGCGAAAACGAGGGAGAGACGGCGCCTCAGCCGTCGAGCGAACAGTCCGACCGGCAGAACCTTAATATGCAGGCGCCGTCTACTCCATTGAGAGAGCAAGACAGCGAGGCCAGTGGCGCTCTTCCAATCTTCCCTTAAGCACATTGTCCAGTCATGCAGGATAGTCGCAAATCGAGAACCAGACAAGCGCTTACCAGGACTTTTGGATCTCTTCTTATAAGTGAAGGTATTTAAGAATCCCGAGCCTGATGTCGAAGTATCTTCCCGAACCCGAAGAGTTGGTAACGGCGGTAATTCATCCTTTGTTTCCATTCCATCACCTGGGCCTGATTCCGGGTCCCTTTTTATCTACAAGTGAACAATCACGAGGGCATTAAAATTGGTTATGTGGCGCGACTTGACATGGCGATCTTTCTTGGACCATGTTGATTACGAGGGGACTTCGAGCATGTCAAACACTTCTTACTGTAGCGACATAGGGGAAATTTCTTCTTAGGCTATATAGATCTCAAATGGAGAAGCCTTGGCTCTCACTTTCAATTACCATACCTTGTGTAAGAGGAGCTATGATTTTCGACTCTGCATACTTTACGTAACATGCTAATCCTAATAGTAGTATCTAATTTATACTGTTGCTTAAACTGGCTGGAAAATTCCAGCGGTTGCCTGGGAAAAGTTGTATAACTTTCCCGCGACGCAGAGGGGGATGGTTTTCGACATAGATAGTATATACAGTAGAACGACGTCCTCAATCAAATACGAAAAGCGTTTATTCATAAATCTAAAAGGTCCTTCCTAGCGCGTTCACGATGTCAGCTCACAAGTTTGATGCTTGTCTTCAAATAATTAGCACATTATAGTTACTCCTTGTTGGAGCTCCAAATTGCTTTCAACGTTATAATTTTCTATTAAAAAAATTCAGGAAATCAGCCGACGTTAATCAAGCCGAAATACATCAAGGAAGGTAAAAAATTACAGAGCAATCAGGGTTGCAGGCGACACACAGTTGTCCGCCTAATATTAGGCATGCGCTCGATAGTACAGGGGTGATCACCCTTTCGGTATATATATTCGAACTGGTTTCTAATTCTTTTTTTCTACGCGTCTCTGATTTGCATCCATTCTGTATTTAGGTCTGCCTTTATTGAAACCATGGCAACTTGTCTAGTTAAATTGAGCATATACCATATAGATATCTTTGATAAAATATGCTATCGTGATCTGATACTTCCTTTTCTCACTTTCTACTGCCTTTAGGAATCAGGCATTGCAAGCGGCGTGCCTTGATTATTACTTTCGAACCTGTACCTAGGGAGAGCTAGGGTATCTTATTGGCGGAGCTTAGTACCAGTGTCACTTTGTAACGGCCAAGCCACCAAGGAAGGGTCTTTAAATGCTGAGCCAATTTAACGGCACGGAAAATGCCCTAAGCTAATACCTTAAGCCATAACAAGGGATACCAACCGCGATGCTTGGGGTCACAGAACGGTTATTCGCTTTTTAAGTCCAATAAACTAGTAAAGGTAGGACTGACGAGCTGTGAAAGATGTTACTACACGATTAAAAAAGATCTCAAGGATGATTGCATTAGGAGATTGGCATTAGAGAACAAGGCTACGAGAGCTCTTTCTACATGGGAACCTCGGGCAATTCATTAAGGAAGTTGTTGGGATAATGCAGTCAACAATTCCTACATATCCTCATGATATACGCACGATGCAGTATCTAGCGAACCAAGACTCCTGCACTGTTGATGACTTTTCACTGGAGGCTCGTGCACTGCCTCGCTGACGCAGCCAAGAAAGGGCAAGGGCTACTGTGTGTGCTCACTATGCGTATGTTGTGAAAGTATGGTGTGGCGCTCAGGTCAAGAGTCAATCATTCCCCATCGGTTTATATAACCCCCTAACATTCATCATTTACATCCCGCTACGTGCAGAGGTACCCCTCAACGCGCAACCCAGTCGTCGAGAACTCATCAATCAGGGACTCTCCGGCGTGGGTCTTTCGTCATTGTCTCTTCATAACCTTCTCAAACACCCAGCACTCAATTTGCGTATGTCTGGGCAGATGTTGAAGGAGCCGGCGCTCGAGCCCCTTGTGGTTGGCGTGGACGTTGTACCTCGCTCAATTCATGATCCTCGTCCGGTTGAGATGTATCAAGAAGTGGAGACGCTTTTAGCGCGGGCCAACACGCATATCTTTCTGGCGTACGATCGAGAGAAGCCACACCTTGCGGAGGCCCTTCGATCAAACATCAGCAACGCTCGCGCAGCTCTTCGTCTCCAACGCCAATCCCCACAAGATATTCTTGAGACGTATCTCCAATCGGAGTTCCACATCCTCGAGGGTTGGAACCTGCATCGTCTTGGTGGTCGTGTCCCGTGGGATTCAGAGGAGGGCTTCCGCGACTTGTACGACGGTACGGAAACCTTTCCTTTACGAGCTGTGGCGTCCATTGCTGGAGTTACCATCCCTAACCGACAGTGGATGCAGGTTTCCAAGCATGGGAACCCGCCGCGTGAATATGAAGAGCTCGCATATCAGGCGATGAATGGGGAACTGAATGGACGCTGTCTGTCGCCGACTTCGCTTAATGCACTCAAAGTTATGGGACTGGAAGTTCCTGCAGGTTCGAGCCCGGCCCAGCCGCCTTCATCCCCATCGGTTTCAGAGCTATTCGATCCCGCTTCTTTAGATGACATTGATCGATGCCTAGCGTCTGTATCTGATCCAGTTGTACCAGGTGCAGAAACTGTTCCAACTGCTCCACACGCCCAACCTGTTATTCAGATGTCACCGACACCTTCCATGAACACTGCTCCAGTCCATGTTGCCCGACCGTCATCAATTCCAATTGCCGCACCGGTTCCCGTCCGTCCGGCTCAAATGGCCCAAGCTGAAGATCTTTCTGTAAAAGCGGCCGCTGTGCTTGCAGTTCAACAGACCGTTGAACATCCTCAGGCGGCTCTCAATTTCAACCAGTCGGGACCCGCTATTCATGCCTGGCCCTCAGCTCAGAACGCTCCATCAGTAGCCGCGCCGGCAGCGACGCAAGCACCAGCTGCCACTCGCCGAAAGCCAGGTACTGCAAAGGCACCGCATGGTAGAGGCTACAAGCATGAAGGCATCAAGGATGCACTGTCACCGAACGTACCCATGCCGACTGCCACTGCCGATGTGCCAGTCAATTTCACGATGGTGGAGTTGATGACCTTTTTCCCACAATATATCCGTTCCACCGACATGATTAAGCGGATCTGCTGGAACGGGGGAAATCAGAAGATGCTCGCGAACATGATCGGCGCGCACCGTATAAATGCCACCAAGAACCTCTCAAACTCTTTGCTGAAGAGCATGGAAGTAGAAATGCGGAGTCTGAAGGGGATTTGGGAGAACTGGACACCTGCAACGCATAAAAAGATCCAAGCTGCACCTGCACAGCATAACGCAGCCTCCATTAGTATGACGGGCCTGCGGACGTTGGAGCACGCCAATCCTAAGAGGAACAAACCATCATACAACAGCAATCCCGTCAAGTTCAAGGAACTGGCAGATAATGTCAAGCATTGGCCCACTGGACACGACGCACTCGACTTGACTCGATGTGTACAGTACGTCGTTGATCATCCTGCGGAGTGCAACCAGTATATGTTCCCGAACGATTATGGCACCGTATTGGCCAAAGTTGGTGGTCCTCAACAAGTTGCCAACACCCATTTGGACGGTGCTGCTTTCGGTCGTTGGACGGGCCCGGCTGCGAAAGCCCGTGCTGAGGGAAAGGATGTAGCTTGGGAACGCGAGTGCGTCAACCATCAAGCCCGGTATGGTAGCCAGAATCAGCCTCCAGTTCAGGCTCAATCTACAATCACGACGCAGCCTGCATCCCACGCTCCTCCACTGGAGCAGGCACATCCATTGCTGCAGCCTCAGGTGTATCCACTGCCGCAGTCTCAGGCGCACCCACTATTGCAACTATCCCATCCGCCACAGTGGCGGACGCGTGAGAAGTTGTCCTCTCAGCCATCGTACCTCCCACTTCCACACGGAGCGCTTTCCAACAAGCGTGTTCGTACAGAAAGCACCCACGACGAAGACGAACCCCCAGAGTCCAAACGTGTCTGTACAAGCACCCTAGATTCCATGCCAGCGTCCACGGGTGGTAGCGGATCCGAAGGCTTTCCACAACAATCCTGCGCTCATGGATCTTTCCTCCAACGCCTGAATGCGGACAAGAAGCATTCGACCATCCGCCGATGCTGCTCTTCACCAGGTCGAGATCCGGGTGTACCACCCGCGTAGGTGTGGCTTTGATCGGCATCGAAATGTTTGACTTTTACATTCTTTTTAATCACAGTTGGGATACCTGCGAGTACCAGGGTTTGAGATTCCTGGCGTAATGCGACTTAGGGCGTTTCTAGGGTCGACATAGCCAGGCATGAGTAGGAACACCTCACTGATTCTAGGATTTGTCTTGCTATTGATTTGGACGGGAGAATAAACCAGTCTCGCCGCGTTTGTGGTTCGAGAATGTAATTGACTCCTTTATATGGCTTGACGATCTGAGGATGAGCACGGTTCATTTGGGCAACAGATGGGCTGAGTTACATAGTCGCGTTCCAGTTTATAGTTTTGGAGACATGGTTCGGCTCCTGGGATTTTGCATGATGGTGAAGGGATAGAGTACGGACAGTATGGTAAGAGAAAGTTCATGTTTACTATTGCGAGAAGCTATCTTTGACGTGGCGAATCAAAAACGAATTTCACGTAAATCTTGCCGTGATAGCCCTTCCTCTCTAGGCGATAATAATATACGTACGCGAGGCAATCGTACTAGTAGAAGTTAATAGATTTAATAAGATAGTATTAAGGTTATTACTTAAGGGTATAAACTATAGTTAATAAAACTAATCTATTAATAGATTTTTTACCTATTTATTATATACTTATTTATATTCTCTATCTTTATTTCCGCGATTATTATACTATTTAATAATAATAGCTACTTTAAGTATAGCTATACCGCTACTTTATTTAAAAAAATAATATATTAATAAATAGTTTTACGAGCTCTATACTAATACTTTATTTAACCTAAAACTTTTTAAAAAGAGTAAAAAGTAGTAAATTAAGGAGAATTTCTATAAGTATATATATAAAGCTAAGAAAAACTCTAAAAGCTATTTTAAGCTAAAAATTAAGTTTTTTATACTAGTCTAATTACTATACTACTATTTAAGATTAGAATTTAATATAGATAAATAATTACTCTTTTTTTATAATAAATAACTAACCTTAATAGGACTTTTAATATAGTATATTAAGAATAAGCTACTTAAAATTAAAGAGCTCCTTAAAAAGAATTATAAAAAACGTCTTATAAAGGACCTATAGAACTTATTCTATTATAAAATACTAATATAAGAAAAAAACGTATACTTTAACTTTTAAAAAAAATAAAATATTTTAAAAAATAACCTACTGCGATCTATAATTAGCGCGTTAGGTATAAATAATAAGATTACTATCTGTAATAGCCCTTACGTCTAAGTAATACCTATAAAAGCCGGGCGCCTGTGTTTGTGTCATCAAGACGAGTTTAGACTTTGAGAAATCAGTTCTCGAGAAAGCCTGATAGACTCTATATGCCCTATGACAGTTTTCTGTATTTCTTGTTTTGGTTATATTATCTAACCCCAATCTGTACTCAGCGTTGGGCCATACATTTAAGGACCTTATTCGGCTACAATCGTTTTGTGCAGCTAAGTGCCTATATTTGCTGCCCCCTAGGTCGGACTGAGTGTATTCCAAACCGAGCGAAGGAGTAGATACAAGTCCGGGTCACGTGATATATAGGCTGTTCTCACTGCAAGTGGGGCCCATGCCCTTTTGTGTACATTGGTACGAGAACCCTTGTAATATTATTAATTTTTCACGCCTTGTAGATTGCTACATAGTCCAAGAACAGAACGATTCTTTAGTTAGATCAAGCACGTGATCAGCGGTAAGAAATTACAATTACATAGCAAGGTTTGGATGAATAAAACGCGTCTTCATGCCTCGAAAAGCACAAATATATTGATACAGCGGCAACTTGAGGTATTGAAGCGCCCATTCATACCCACACCACCAGACAAAGGTCATTGTGTACTAAGCCTGCTTTGTGCAATAATGATGATACTCTTCCAGGTTTTTTGCCGACATCATGAACACTGATGCGCAAGAAGCAGTGTAGCTAATTCAACATAGCTGCACAATTTCTTTCGAGTGGTGGTAAAGTGTCCTCTGTGCCGCGACGATGCCGCCATTGACCCAGCATGTTAAATCGACGCCGATGGATCTGTCCCGTCATGTGGCCAGAATATCGGCAGTCTTCTCTTGATTATTAACAATATTCGCAAGCCACCATTGTAGCTTCACAGGGTGAGGTAGTGATATAGACTTTCACATCGACATGCTATGTATCTACATATAAGATCAGCTCAACTTAACATCTAAAAGACCAGACGCATCCCTTAACGCACACCACTTACCTCTCGCCACCAGATTTCAACTTGGGACACGTCTCTTTAATAATACACCGTAGAGGACCACTCATAATGCCTTACACCCGAGCCTCGCTGCCGTTAGTTACCTATCAGCAACTGCGGGTCATCGCGGACGTGGCAGATGCGAACATTAATGCCAACATTTCATATCCGCATCTCGATCAGGCACTCCGAGACAACCTCAAAAAGATGCGAGAAACCATCAATCAGCCCCAAGATCACCGCCATGGAGCGTCCGCCGTCCTTGATCACCATTGCGAGCTCGAACACAGCATCTTGGAGGACTGGAATCTAAGCCGCTTGGGTGGGAAGGTTCCTTGCGTTGCGGGCGAGGACATGCCCAACATCGACCGGAGCTTTGTCCTGTGGCATGCGGCTCGCTGCACATCTCTTATGTGGCGCTTTTCTTTCGAGTGGATTCCAGACATTCCGCTTCGATACCGCCACCAGGAAGTTTCTGAGCCAGCAGCCACCATGGTCGATCAAGAAGAAGCACCATCCAACTCAGGCCCCACCGACGGTTTGAAGATGGCTGCTGACGACTCGATGTTGGATACGGTTGAAAATGCGAAGAAGGCTACTAAGAAGAAGGCCGCTGCGAAGCAGGCACCGGCTGAGAAGCCAAAGCGGGTGTACGTAGGCCTGAAGGATGCACCTTCGGCTAATGTCCCATTTCCCGATGTCGTGGCAAATATGACGATGGTGGAAGTTCTGACTTTCTTTCCCGAGTGGATCACCAGCACCGACATGATCACTCGTGTTTTATCAAATGGCGGTGGTCAGGCTGTCGTGGCCAAGATTCTTATGGCGCACCGCAACATGGTCCACAATGAGACTGGGGTTACGAACATGATCCTCAAGAAGCTCAAGCGGCACATGTCCGTAATCCACGGTAAAGAGTGGATCCCCGCCGATCACGAGGCCGCGCCTGATCATGATAGAGACACCATTGACGTTAGCTGTCTCAAGACGCGGGAACAGCTCGAGGGTGCCAAAAAGCGCAACGCTCCTACGGTCTCAATCAAATTCAAGAAGCTTGCTGAGGGCGTGACCAACATGCCTACTGGAGCAGATGCCTTGGATTTGACCCGGTTTGTCCAATATGCGGTCGACCACCCTGAGGAGGACTTGTCGTTTCCCGAAGACTATGGTACGCTAGTCGATCGCCTTGGGACCCATACCGTCACTGAAGACCATACTGACCGGGCTGTTTTCCGCCGGTATGGCTCACTTGAGGGTTTAAAGCCGGGTAGGAGTAGAAAGCGTTCTCGAGTCAGCAACGCTGACTTGGGGAATACAGAGGTACCATCTGAAGCAGAGCAGAAGTCCAAGAAGCGGGCTGGTACTGTAACAAAGCCATCGGCACAGAAGCCGAAGAAGCCCTCTGACCCCCTGAATAAGCGGGCAGTGAAGAAGCCGGCTTTTTCCAGGAAGTCCTTCGGACGCAACACAGAGTCCGATGACGAACCAGACTTTGATTCCCCAGACACTGCTTTCCAAGGCTCTCGGCGTGCAAATTCTCTAGCGCGCAAGAATGCCCGAGCCGGTAATGTCCGTCAATCTTGCCGTGTCCGTCGCACGCGCTACAACAACCTCGGCGATACTACGTTATACGGTGAGGAACTTGAAGAGAACGCTAGAATACGAGCCAGCAAATTTTGAGCCGCCTGTTGAACCGAATTGCAGGCTCGGGCGACATGGACCTTAATGCGGAGACTGCAGACAATGATCGTGGGCTCAGCCGGGGCCAGACAATCAAGTACTCATCGGTAGAAGAGTCCCAGGCTTTTGCAGGTGAAGGCGCAGAAGGTTCACATCAATCAGACGCTGAATCCCAAGATAATGATACCGAATCAGTCTCCACCGGCGAGGAGGCCGAAGCCTATGAAATTGATGAGTTAGACGGTGACGAAACCCAATCTGTCGTCTCCTCATCCGACGAAGACGAGCAGCGGCCCGCTAAGGAGGTGCACATATAGCCTCCTATGAAGCCTAAATGAGCTCTGCCATCGTCAAAATGAACTGAAGTACTTTTCACCATGGATGGGGAGGTTTCCTTGCCCCGTCTCTGCTTTCTTATTATTATTCTCGAGGTCCAGATTGGCACCCAATCTTTTCCGCTCTATCTAGTTAGATCGGCTTCTATTTCTACGTAATATACAATCTTTTCCAAGTTCTGAATGTGCCAATAAGCGACAACACGTAAATACTGACGGTATTGATCCATATGGCCCCCTGGCAGCGTGTGCCTTTTAAAGAAAAACCCTATTGTGTCAAGTCTCGCGGCAGTACCTTGCGTAAAAAGCGAAGCTATATAATTATCATTATTAGTAAAAGATATTCAGCTGGAATATGGCTTTTTATTTATTATAGATAGGTGCTCCGGCGGGTCCGATCACCTTGTTGAACACACGCGCCTACTAATCCATTGCATCGTGGCCAAAGTCCCATTAAATAACCCCTCCTGTGCTCCAATTCATGCGTAATACATCACGACATACAACAGTTGGTAATCACACAGTAGATATATATTCGTGTATTGCATATCCTAGGATGACCCAGCCTATAACCCTGCGGCGAGTCTACCTCCGCATTACATGTCCTGGGGTACCGCGAGCCGAGTTTCGTAGACACCGCCGCAAATTTGTCGCCGCATGATACACGAACACAGGACCATCTACAGGAGGACCAATAAGAGCTGGTCGCGCTTGACATTGTTAATCCAGATTATAGAATAACACAGGTACACACCAAGGATCGCAGTCTGTATGCAATTCGTTCATCGTATTGTACATCATTGGTGAAACCCACCTTAAAACGCGGCCAGCCTCATGGGCAGCCTCATAGGCGTACAGTATTAGACAAGTGATAGCAAGCACCCCGCGATCCTATACGCGGAGGCCAAAACCCAGAAAAATCAAAAAGACAAACATGTCCGAGCTGCACTAGTCGGAGATGCCAAACACCTCAAACTCCCACCAAGTCAAGCCAAGCTCTATCAACGCCATCCCAATCGCATACAAATACCATATAAGAAGCCAGAGCAAGTCTCAAGCTTTCTGCTTCCATCTTCCTCGCCTAGTAGTAGTAAACACCGCCGCCACTCACCGCCTCCTCACTCACCCACATGGTCTCCCTCCTCAGCTGTGTGATCTGCTCGAGATGGTCGTCGTACTCGGTCCAGGTGTCCACGCCGAAATGGAGGTATTGCTCCTTCGCCCAGCGGATATTCTCGGCCCAGTCGCTAGTATCCCACGGCAGCGGGTTCGTCAAGCGATACAGCTCGCGGAACGGCGCGTGCTTGCGCGGGCCATTGAAGCGCGTTGAGGAAAGAGCCGACGCCCACATCTCATCGCGGGTGGCGCAGCCCTCCTCGGCGTAGAGCCAGATGCTGTACTCGTCAATGACGAGACGAGAGGGATTGAGCACGGGCGCGGCGGCGCGGATGGGTGCAGGGCGGTTGGTCTCCCAGATGTGCGCGTGGTTGAGGAGGATGGGGTCGATCAGATAGTCGGGTATGAGCGGCTGCGGCGCCGGGTTGGGGTTGGGGTTGTAGGCAGGCATAGACTCCACGGCGATGGCGGTGAAGCCTTTGCCGCGTTTGGCGGAGCGGGTAGTCTTGGGTGTCTCTTTAGAGACGGCCTTCTGTGTGAGACGGCGGCTCTTCCGGGCGGAAGCGCGGACCGGGCGGCGAGACTCTGGCTCGGGTGTGAGGTTGCGATCGCTGAAGTCATCGCGAGCGTCAAGTAGGGTATCAGAGTCGCTGGTGTAGTTGACGATGAAATCGCTCTCGACAGAGGCGGCGCGGCCTGACTTGCGCTTCTTGAGGGGCGGTCCGTAAGTCTCGTCGTGGTTGTAGTAGGGTGTAGTATCAGGCGTGTCGCCATCTGTGTCGGGTTCGCGCAAGTTCTTCACACCCTGGGTAGCGATCCTGCCGCTGCGACGCTTGCCGCCCATGTCTGGAGCGCGAGTGTCGATGGCGTCGTCTTCCTCGTAGGCGCGCTTCTTCGGCGTAGCGAGACGCATATCGGACTTGCGTGTGGAGACCATGGTATTTGTGTTGGCAAAGTGGACGCGCTTTGTTGCAGGTATAACTGAGAGTTTCTTGCGCTCAGCGGGTGAAAAGAGTGCGACGACGGCGCGCTTAAAAGCTTGCGTGTCCAGGTGAGAGTGAGTGACAGGCTGGGGCCCGCCAAGTTTGTTTACCAAGCGTTCAAAGTCGACCGGGAAACGCCACGACTCGTTGGGGTGATCGACGGCGTAGAGGACGCAACGGGTGAGATCGAGTGCGTCAGGTCCGGATGGGTGCTCCTTGACGTTAAGGGCGAGGTCGCGAAACTCAATAGGCGTCGCAGCCACGTTCTCGATCTTCTTGGAGCCCTTTTTAGGATGAGTCACGTGGGGAGTGCGGAAGCTAGAGACATCGAGGTTGTCGACCTCCCAGTCGCCGGCGCGGTCTTCGCTCATCTTGCTGTGAATGCCCAGAGTCCAGCCTATGTACCCGGCAGCTCGCATTGCGCATTGCATCATGACGCACACAGAGTTCATCTGCATCTCGCCATTTGGGAGAACCCGGAACTTGTTGAGTATGGCAGCGATGATCTTTGACTTGCCGCCATTGGAGATGAAGCGGTCGATTACATCGACGCTCTTGAGCCAATGCGGGAAGTATGCAAGAATTTCGGCAACGGTCAACCTGCCGTTGGGGAAGGGGAGGTTCCAATGAGGGCTGTCTTTGCCAAAGGCGTCGTTGGCCGCGCGAACATGAGGAGGACTGGTCTCACCAGAGGCATTCTTCGACTGGCGGCCCATGTTGATATGATTACTGGAGCAGCCTTAGTACAGTGAGCCTCGCGTTACGTAGGAGTATGGCGGCGCACCTGAAGGTTATCCTGGTGGTGTAACAACAGCGGTGGATGGCACTTCAAAGGACGGCGCTCGCTTGAGATGTGCTCTTGCGATGCGTCGAGAAGGTGACGGTTGCAGATAGCCTATGCGGTGACGCACAGGGGGAGTTCGATTATTGGAGAAGGATTGCAATGACAGCTCTCGCGATGTAGCGTCGAGCAGGCGTATGGGTTGCAAGGTAGCTGCGCAGTGAGGCACAAAGAGGGGTGCTACGAAGCTGCTCTTAGTCCGCGTGGAGCAATCGTGAGGTTTACAAGGAAAGGTTGAGTGGAGGCGTTCCAGAAGAGTGCAAGTGGTTTTGAAGTGAGTAGCAAAAAGGTTGAGCGCGAAAAGTGAGGAAAGTGGCTGGGAAGCTTCGTGCTCGCCAAGATTGGTTGTGACGTCGTGCCGACGGTGGAGCTCGCAATTGTTGCTATTGTTGCTATTGTGGCGATTATCGCGACCTCGTTGCCCAGGCCACGGTCACCTCGCCATCTCGGGAAGGAGCCCACATTTGCTATCTCTTGCTTTGCTTCCAGTTGGACAACCTTGAACTGTGTGCCGTCCACAGCTCTGCTGCAACAATCCGCATCGACATCTTGTTGCTTCGACCTGGGTGATCTTAAGCTGAGTGCCGTCCACAGCTCCCCAACGGTCATCCGCAAGTACATTCTCTTGCTCAAAAAGGTTTATCAAAACCACGAAACATGTCGGGCGCCATTGGAGGCTATTACAAGTTCGTAGGAGCACCTCCTCGAAACGTGCCCTTTCCTGTCCATGCAAAGATGACCGCTGTGGAGTTGCTCACGTTTCTGCCAAATTACCTCACATCTGCAGATGTGATCTACCGCTTCGCGTCGAACCACATCACGTGGGACGTAATGGTGGCAATCCTTGATGCCAACCGTGTCATTGAGACGCCGAAGGTCGCTAATATCGCCGACTACTGTCAGCGGAACATGCGAAATGCCATGAGAGATGCCGGATACGAAGGCTGGACCCTGAGAAAACATCTGGAGCTGTTTGATCAAGAGCTCCAAAGGTGGAACCCGGCGGATCTGGGCGTAGGCAACTTCAGGACACGGTTCCAGATCTGCGGGAAGAGCAAAGGGGACAGAGCTGAGAACGAGATCCCGTTTGTCCGTTTGGCAGATGGTGTCAAAGATATGCCCCAAGGTGATGACGCGCTAGATCTGACGAGGATAGTCGGTTACTGTGTGCAACACCCCAGTGAACAGTGGATGTATCCCACACACTACGACGCGCTGCTCGAGCAAGTGGGCGGAGCAAAACTGCCTGCTGCCGCAAACACGGATCCCGAAGTCTTCACGCGGTGGAACAACGTCGCTCCTCACGTCTCTCGCGCTCGACAACCCACCGCACTCATGCCGCAACCGAAAATGACGACACGCGAGGGCGCTCTTGAAGCTCTGGGACAGGCTCCTCCGCAGACTCCCGGGCTTCCATCCACCCCGCCATCCGAGTCGCAAGCGGTTAGGCGATCACATCGACGAGCACGACCGTCTCTGAAGAAGCGCGAGGTCCTTGAAAGTGCGTTCAACCCCGCCTCGTTATACGAGGGGATATTCCTCGACGGTGCGTAGACTGACGACCTGACAGGCGACCTGACAGAGGATCTCTCGGACAATGAGGTCAGCGACGCACAACCGGAGAACACCGAATACGTTCGCGGCCCCCTCCGCTGGGTAAAGCCGCCTCCCATGCCCGGCATAATGTCCGTCCAAGCTCTTCGATACGTCTTCTCCCTCCAGCCGTCCCGTGGCGACGATGACAATGAGGATCCGTACAACGCCTACGCTTTCGGCGACGGTCCACGCACGGAGGCTCCATTCCGCCCGCTCCACCTCATCCAGGGCGTCAAGTGCGCCGACCTCAGCGGCTGGGCGGAGAACCTCCGATGGGCAACCGAGCAGTTCCTGACATTCGGGGAAACGGGTTGGACAGAGTGCCCGGAGCACATGGAGCAGATTGTGGAAATCCGGCAAGGGCAGATCTGGGCGAGCAGCGAGCTCATCCTCTCCATCGAGGACAACCTGGCGCAGGAGCAGGAGGACGAGGCCTGGGTGCAAGCAATGGTGGAAGGAACGATGGCCTCGACGCAATATCGCGAACCAGATGTTAGACTGAACGTTTTGGGAGACATCATGGTCGAAGAGCTCGATTACTCCGAGGATCCACAAGGCGAGTGGCTGCTGCGGACCCGACCATGGCCGCCACGTCCCTGAGAATGCTGTCGACACTTGCTTGGACACTGCATCGTACTTTTGGGCGCCTATCTCTTATGCGGTGCCTTCAGGTATGGTTTGGCGATGAAAGGTGTTTACAAGGCTCTGGGAACGATGAGGCAGCAGCCTGAGGTTCGAACAAGGTTTCCCCACTTCCCTTCCAACCTTCCCTCATCCGTCAAGCCGCCTCGGCTCCATCGCATCACTAGTCTCCGACGAGGATCATGAAACAGCCTTGCAACATGCTCTCACACTCCAAGCACCGAATCGATCGTATGATGGCTGCACTCGTTCCCCACCCGTTTCAATGCGCCAACCATATGCAGGTGGCAGCGTTGGTGCGTCACCTGTCTTCTCGCGGCCCGACAGGAAAGCACACTTCCGAAGCGACAATCAGTTTCAATGACGCGTGGGAAGAGCTGAAATAACGCGCTTGGGATGTATATAGCTCGATGCGCTCTGAGCTTTGAATAGCATTCCTTATTTCCTTGCTTTCTTACGTCGAATTGCTGGACAATCACTTGCCTAATAATCCTTCGTAATTCATCACAATAGTTCTGCCAAAATGCACGCTTTCAGGATTCTCAGTGGCGTGGCTCTCTTCGCACTTTCCGTCGTTGCTCAAAGTACGTATTTTCTTTCCTCGACCATTTCCTTGCTTCTCGTCTCCACGCGCTTCTTCCACCCAATGTGCCCTCCATGCTATCTGCCCACACACAACCTAACAATTTTCCAGAGACCCCCAGCCAGGGCGCCGTTACCATGATGTGGGGCGACTCCAAACCCACCGATGCCGCCCTCGCCGCATCCGCCGAATCCGCTGGCATGATGATGTCCTCGCAAATGGCCACCGCCAAAGCTCAGATGAGCATGTCCGGCATGTCCGGCATGTCGGGTATGTCGGATATGTCGATGCCGACCGCCACAGGCTCAGCCAAGTCTGGCATGGAGACGATGTCTGGCATGGGCATGATGTCCGGGATGAGCATGGGAGCGAGTGCAACGGGTGCAGAGGCCGCGGCCGCGATGAGTGGAACGGGCATGAGCGGGATGGAGATGGGTGGAGCGGTAAGGGAGGGGGCTTGGACGATGGGCGTTGTGATGGTGATGATGGGAGCTGGGGCTGCGCTTGTGGTTTGAATGGAATAGGACGTAGGGAGGGTTGGACGTGCTTATTGGGCGTTAGGTCGAGTTTCTTTTTATTAAATTATAAAGGAAGACGTAAAAAAAAAAAAAAAAAAAAAAAAAAAATTGAAAATGGTGTACCGTGTTGCGACAGTCAGTGCGCAGAGACAGTTAATGCGCACCCCAACATCAACGCGCCACTAACAACTTAAGGCTATAAAACTCTATATATAAGCTTTTATTATCAGATTTTTTAGCACCTCATCTAGGGTTATTATCGTAACGTTACGTAATTTTAGGCTAGCTATTTAAACTTTTACTATATTACGTAATCCACGTAGACTTATTTTAATAAGTTTTTTACGTAATAACTATAATAACTTTTTACTATTACTAATAACTTATAACCTTTTAATAGTAATTAAAGTATTAAAATAATATCTTTCTTATAGGACCCCTTAGTCCTTTAAAGATAATTATTAACTTTTTTAATAAAAAGTTTCTACGACTACTTTATAGTACTATAATATATTTTTTCTTTTACTATTACTATTTATTTTACTTTTATACGTACGTATATCTTTATATTTAAATAATTTTAATTATTTTAATAAGCTTTTTTTTATTAGAGCTTTACTTCCTTTATTATTTTAAAAAAGTTTTTTTTTTATTAAAATATTATTATTACTATTACTACTTGTCGTAATATTAAGACTTATATACCCTCTCTAATTATAGGCTAATTATATAACTAGGTTATCTAATTACTCGCCTATTATATATATATTTAATCTTAATTATTTTATTTTATAGATAGTATTAATTTATTTTTTACTCTAAAAATAAGTATTATTTAGTTTACTATAATTATAAGTCTAGTATTTTAAAATTATAAAATAATTCTTTCTACGTAACTTAACGCTAGTAAATACTTATTTTTATATACTTTAATTATTTCTTACTGTTGTACTAACGTATTTAATTATTAAGTTAAGTCTCTTTTCCCCTTTTTTAATTATTTATTAATTAATCTATTATAATAACTAATTTAATTCTAATAGGACTTTTTTAGCTAATAAGTTACTTAAACTAGCCTAATTAGTATATATAATTCTAATTCTTTATTATATAAAAAAAAATCTAGAAAAAAGTCGACTTTAATAAAAAGAATATTATTTCTATAAAAAATTATTAACTATAGTACCCTTCGCTTTTTATCTAACTAGTCTTTTTAGATATTAATAATTCTATAATTAAAAAATAATACAAGAATAATCTTAAGAAATATAAAATTTAAATAAAGTAGTACTCTATATAAATAGTAAAATATAAAGTATTATTTACTAATTAGTCTATAAATAATAATTCCTTTAAGAACCTAAAAGACTAAATAAATAAGATAGCATATCCTAATATCTTAAGGCTAATAATAATTAAAATTTTTAATTACTAGAAGCTAACGCTTTAAGAGATAATATATATACTTAAAACTAATTTTATACTAATTAATACTAATATATAAAATTTAGTATAAGTATAGTACTATATTTATTTTAAAAAGACTAAGTATAAAAGGCAGGATCCTAAGTAGTAGTATAATAAATAAAAGCTTTTTTATAGAAAGGCGCGTATATATAAAATACTTAATATAAAAAAAAAATAATTATTTATAATTTTTTAATTATACGAGGGTAAAGAATCGCCTCTAACTAAGTATAATTAATAAAACGTAATATTACGCATAATTTAACGCTTAAATAACTTTTTTTAACCCTAAATAAGATTAAAAATATATTTTTTATAATACTTTAGTAGTAGTCTCTACGTACTAATTATAAAAAAAGATTAGTAGTATTTATAATACTTAGTAAATACAAGTCTAATACTAACTTAAATATTAATAAAAATTAGAATAAGCGTTAAACTAAATATAAGCTTATTTATTTATACTTAAAATCTGTTTACTACTACTAAAAGCCAATTTATTATTATAGACTTAAGACTATAGTTATAAAAAAATATCTAAAAAAATAACTACTAATTATACTTTTTAGCGCTAATAGGAAGAAGATTTTTAATTATTTATAATAGACTAAATATATTAATCTATAAATAAAAATTAAAAAGGAAGATTTTAAAAATTAAAAAGTAAATACTAATACTAAAATAGTATATTTAAAAAAAATTATAACTACTATTATAGATCCTTTAATACTTATATTAAATAAAAAAAGTATAAGAGTTTATAGTACTATAATATTTAATATATACTTTTTTTTAAAAAAATATTATTTTAGATAGTAGTACTACTATATATTTTATTAATAATACTTTAATACTTATTCCCGCAATGTTTAAAAAAGTAACTAAAATTAAAAGTATTAAACCTAAAATATAGGTATTAGTAATTATTAAAATAGGCAACTAAATCCTAAAATAAATTTTATATAATATAAATAGCCCTCGTATAGATAATTTAATATTTAAAAATATTATAGTAGTAAAAAGTTTTTATATTAAAATTATTTTTAAAACTTATTTAAGGAAGATTGGTATTTAGTATTTAAATTTTAATTATACTTTATATATAGGTACACTAAAGTAGAATATTATTCTAATAGAGCTATAATATAAGTATAACCTTACTTTTATTAAATATAAGCTAATTACCTTTTATCCTATAATTAATACTATAATAGATAATTGTAAAATTTAAAATTATAAATTAATTATTCTTATATTAATAGCAAGCAGATAGAGTATTAATAATTAAAGTATTTAAAAAAAGTAGTATTATAAGTATTAGTATAGTATATTTAGAATATTAAAATTAAAAATATAGCTTATTTAAAGTATATATACTACTTTACTACTTATATAGCATAAGTAATTTTTAAAAAACTAAAAAAATAATTACTATAATCCTTTTTTTAAGTATTATAGGACCTCCTTAATATACTAATAAGTAGATTAGGCGAGTTATTATGTAAAGAGAGGTAAAGTGTAGTGCCGAGACACTAGTCTAAAAAAGGTATAGGCTAAAAAAAGTTATTCCCCCAGATACAGTCAAAAATAAGCGTATATAAAGATAATAAAAAATATTATTATTTTATATTAGTAGGTAACTCGAACTTACAGTCTTAGTGTATAGCTTAGTATATAGCTTAGCGTGTGGCTTAGCGTGCTAAAGTTCGGTACTTTAGTGTAGGGCTACTATCGCCTTTGCTTCTTTCTTTTCTTTAGGCCAGGCTGCTGTAGTGCTGCTATACTACAATACGCCTACTCCGCCGTATTATTATCGAAGTCATCATCGAAGTTATTATACAATGGGGTGAGGCGAGTAATAGAGTATAATTTTAAAAAATAATTTTAGTAAAAAGATTTATAATTAGAACTTCTACTTAAAGGGCTTAGAATTAATTATAAAAAATTTTAAAGATTTTACTAAGCTACTTTTTACGTAATATAATCTTAAGATTTATATATTTATTTAAAATAATACTACTACTATAGTATTATAATATAGTTATTTATACTTTAAAGAATAGATAGCTAATTAAAAAATTAAACTTATTATAACTCTACTATATACTTATAAACTAAATAGTAGTACTAAGAGAGTAAACTAAAAAATAATTTTAAAGGTAATTAAGATATAGTTAAGTACTAATCTATTTACTAAGTTTTAGTCTAAGATAATAGATAGTATAATATAGTTATATAAAATAAGTCTATTATTATTTTATAAAATACAATTACTAAATAAAGTATTTAATAATTAGTTTAAGTAGTACTTTAGATAGTAAGAGCCTATAATTATAAAAAATATAATAGTAGATTTACGCCCTAATTAGAGTAGAATTTATATATACAGCTACTACACTTACTTTTTAAATAAAAAACGCTTAGTAGGCTGTAATAAACGTAGATTTAAAATAAATCTATAAGATTATATTAAATATTTAGTAAACTATTATACTTTTAATATTTATAAAATATAAGTTTTAGTACTTAATTAGGCAATTATAACTTAAAACGTTATTTTTAATAAAAAGCTCTTTTATAAGGGGTTATCTAATTATAGAATACTTAAGAAAGAAATAATTTTAATTATTAAAGTATTTTATAAAAATAAATTTATAAACTCGGGCGTAGTATTTATTAATATATACTTATTAAGCTAGTCTAATAAGTAGGTAAGAAAAAATAAATACCTAAACTCTAATTATAAATTTAGGGATACTAATTATAGTTAGTATAAAAAAATAATAAACTAAATCTTTTTTAGTACTACTAAGAACTTAATAGTTATATAAGATAATTACTTAATTAGTAATTATTTAAGAATTTATATAATATTAAATAAATAATTAGAATTTATAACTTTAAAAGCGATACGAGCACTAAATACTACTTAAAGTAATTTTATAAAAAATTAAAAAGTATCTATTAGTTACTAGAGGATATATAAAGCTAAAAAAATTAATTTATTAAATTTTAAGAATAATTTTTAAAGTTTAAAGTATAATTACTTTATAACTATTTTTTAAATTATAAATAATACTTTTACTATTATAAGTAGAGTAAAAATACTACTAGCTTAAAATTACTAAAACCGTAATTAGAGTTAGGTAACGTAATTAAGTAAAAGGCTATAATAGTAAAAACTTAAAATTAAATATATAAATTTACCTCTTTATAAAAGACGACCTAAGGATAATAATTTAGGTAATTAGCTAGAGGGTAAAATAAATTTTATAAGTACTTATATAGTAATCGTAAATCTATAAAATAATAATTCTTAAATTAATTTTATATATATATTCTTTCTTAGCGCTATAGAGATATACGCTAAACTATAAATATATTACGCCTTTATTATCTCCTCTTTATTACACGCCTTATCGTACCCGTGTATATAGCAAAAGCATATATATTCTTATACTATTACTTTACTTTTAGACTAGCCTACATCCTTTTTAACTTACTTTTAATAATTATTGCTATAAATATATATTACTTTTAATACTATAGTAATAGCCGCGATACTTAAAAAAATATTTAAAATATTATTTTTTAATTACTCTACCCGCTGTAATTTATATTATATATATAAAAATAATCTTTCTTTACTAACTATAATATAGAAGCAGCTCGCTTTATATCCTCTTAGTAATAGATTTAAATAAGTTTTATATATTAAAATTAATACGCTTCTAAAGAAAGGAATTTAAAAAAAGTCTATAAAAGTAGAAATAAATAACTAATTTTTACTATTAAAAAAGGTCTAGACCTATAAATTTAATTAAAATAGATATTTTATAAAATATAAAGCCTATATTATTATAAAAAGCGATTTTTAAAAAATTAATTTTATATAATTAATATATATTGCTACGCTTACAGCGGGATTATTTTATATTATAATAATACTTATAGTAGAATTTAACTTAAAGATTTTATAGTATAATATTATTAGAGTATTTTTTAATACTTTAATATTAATAAAGAATCTAGTAATATATAAATTATCTAATAAATTTAAAAAGTAAAATATATATATTAGGCTTAATTAAGTATTATATAGCCTACGTAACTTGTTTTACCCTTAGTATAAAAAATTTTTAAGCTTACTACGCGCTATTAGGCCTATAGTAGTAAATAAAGAGTTTTATTTCTTTTTTAATTATAAGAAGATAGTCTTTATTTTATTTTATATAAATAATATTCTGCTACTATATTATAAGAATTATAAAATAATAGTAAAATAGTTCTAGAGCTTAATCATTTTAAAATATAAAATTAAAGTAAAGGGGCCTATTTAATAGTTTTTTAGGGTTAAGGTAATCTATAATTATAAAAGCAAAATAATTATACTTATTTATAATATATATATTAATAAAATTATAAAAAAATTTAGTTTTAATATATATATTTATATATTATATTTGTATATTAATCGAATAAAAAGTGTGGCTGTGGTGGCTCGGGGCGACTAAAGGGGTTTTAAAAAAGGAGGAGTATGTGTATGCCTTTATACTTAATTTTAGTTTTAATAATAGTAGTAGTTTCTTTAATAGGCTTCTCCTCTTAAAAGAGCTTATTAAGTTTACTAGAAAAGCTTTTAAGCAGGATATTAAGTAATATTAGAAATATATAAAATTAGTTTTATATATAGCGATTATATTTTATCTAGATATTATATTTACAATTTTAAAGCTATTATAGTTCTTAATAAATTTAAGCCTATAGTACTTTACTACTATTAATAAAGTAATTATTTACCTATATTATATCCGCTAGTAGGCGATTTAATACAGATAATATAATAAACCTAATTTTATAATTTATAAAAACGTATTATTTACTAATAATTTTAAAATAAGAAGATCTTCCTACGGGTATATTATAATAATATTTAAGGATATAATCTTCTAAAAAGTAGCTAGATAAACTACTATTACTATTTTAATAATAGAAGCTAAACTAATTATTTTAGAGTATATAAGTAAAGAAGTAATAACTTTAAAACGCTTCTTCCGCGAAATTACGCTTAATTTAGGACCTATTTAAAGAATCTACTATAATAATTAATAGATAATTAGACTTATAGTTAGAACTAATAAAATAATTATAATTTAATTATACTATATTAATATCTAGAATATATAGCTGCGGTAAAAATATATTAAAGAATTATTTAAAGTGATCTATTTCTAAACTAGAAATATACCTATTAATAAATTAATAAAGGCGCTTTTATAATAATAATTTATACGCTTTAAAGAGCTACTTAATCTATAAAATATATAGTTACTAATTATTAAGTAAGTAGAACATAGAGAGAAGAAAGTCTATTAGATTTTATATATTCTAAATAAAAGAAATCTAAATAAAAAAAATCTAAAATAAAGAAAATTTATTATAAAAAAAGTAGATAATTATAATTATAGTATAGCTAAAGCCTTATTAAGTAATTTATATATTTACTTATACTTATATCTTTATATTTTACTTAAATAGAAACGCCCGCTTAGAGTCTAAAATAGGTAATAATAATTTAGAGTTTAAAATAAATAAAAATAGTTAAAAGTTTAAAAAAAAGAATCCTAGCTGTAAAGATATAATTTACTTTTTATCTTTTAATACTTTAGTAAATAATTATAATTATATTATTATTATTTTAACTTTATATACGCATCGTAGCCTCTTAAAAATAAATTAGACTACTTTTAGCTTAGGCTTAAAATAGATTTATCTAAATAACTAGTAAAATCTTTCTTTAGATTAATATTCTAGCCTATTATTTAAGTATAATTATTAACTATTTACTACTTAGACAGATAATAGCGGGGTACTAAATAAAAATTAGCAATAGCTAGAATATACCTATAAAGATATATACGAGCTAAATTACTATAACTCTAGCTATTAGGAATAGGATCTAAATATTAATTTTAATTAAAAAAGTCTAATAGACTTTAATTATTTAGTAATACTATTTAGGCGTTTAGTGCTAAAATAGTCTAGTACTACTTAAAAATTTTACGGGTAGTTTTAGAAGTAAATATAATTTTTTTATTAAACTATAATATATTAGTATAATTTATAAAATAAAATTTAAAAGTAAATTACTTATCTTAGGATTTATAGTATTATACTTAATTATAAGTTTAATAAAAATTATATAGATAGTACGGGTACTAATAAGACTATAATAATTAATAATATATAATAGATATATAATTAGTAAAATATATAATAGATTATATATATAGATTATATAATAATAGTAGCGTGTACTTATAGAATTAAAATTTTTAAAATAGGCTTTTATTAAATTACCGGATAGAGTGCTACGTATATAAGTCTTATAGTTTAGAGTAAGCTACTTACTAAGCTTAAAAAATAGCTTTTTTTTATTTTTAGTAATTATCTAACTACCTCTACTTTATTTTTTATTATCTCAGCTTTTAATTATTGCGTATATAGTTTAGTACCTAATAGAGTTCCCTTACTACGTTTGTACCCCTGGATTGTCGTCTAGACATACTTATTACTTTTCGATTATTTTTTATTATTATTTAAGATTAAAGGATTGCTATTATTATTATTTAATTTGTAAGAATTAAATAGAAAAGTAGCTTTTATAAATTAATAATTATAACTATTATAACTACTATAATTATTATAACCGCGACTGCTATATTACTATTAGTTTTAAGTAAAAGAGTAAATACTAAAACGTTTAGAAGTACTCTATAATTAATTAGTAATACTTAAATAGGTAGAATAGGGTAATAATAGTAGTATTACTTATTATAGTAAAAATTATTACAAACTAAAGAGAAGAAAAAAAATTTAAATAGTTATATATATTTATATATTAATTAAATAAAAGAGTGTGGCTGTAGTGGCTGTATAAGCGACTAAAAGGGGTTTTAAAAAAGAAAGAGTATGTGCATGCCTTTATACTTAATGTGTCGAAAAAATTAAATAGTTATTATATCTAATCTAGCGCAGTAGAGCTGCTCTTACTTATATAATTTATTATTTATTTACTACGCCTATAATTTTACCTATTTACTAAATATAAAAAGCACGATTAAGTAAAAAAAAAATAATGGTTAATTATAAAATAATATAAAAAATAAGTCTTATTTAGAATAAACTAATAAAATAAACTACTATAAGTAATTAGTTAAATAGATTATCTAGCTATTAGTTTATTATAAAAATAGATAGTGTCTAAATCTATAAAGGAAAAATCTAATACAAAGAATTAAGTATACTATAATTATTATAGTAGGATATTATGAGAATAGAATTTATTTTAGGTAATTTTTAGACAGGCTTACTATTTAAACGTAACTTACCTAGGGGGTATATTATAATATTAAAATTTATATACCTTTTTAATTACAGGCTAATTACGTAACTAGTTTACCTAATTACTTGCCTATTATATATATATTTAATCTTAATTGTCTTATCTTATAGATCGTATTAATTTATCTTTTACTTTAAAAATAAGTATTATCTAGCTTACTATACTACTACTACTACTACTACTACTACTACTACTACTATTCTTTACTTTAAATAAAAAAGTTTTACTGTTTTTATATTATTATATTATAAAGTCTACTATATTATTATATAATCTAAAGTAGATTTTAATATTTTTATAAGTATTATTAAAGTTAAGAATTATATTTATTTTTAGTAAAAAGAGGCGTGTTAGAACTAAATTAGTTAAAATTAAATTAAAATTAAAGACGTTAACTAAAAAATCTAGTTTATTAAATAGACTAGCCTCTTTTATAGTATTAAGGTAGAAGTTAAAATAGTTTTTAATATAATCTAGCTAGTTATTACTATTAGTAAAAGCCTATACTATATATTAAAATTATCTAGTCTAATTATTAGATACTAGTATAAAATTAAAGTTATAAATATAATTAAAGATTCTAAACTTTATATATATATAGTATTTATAAAAAAAAAAAAAAGTTACTATACTTACTATATTAAACGCGCTGTATATAGTTTTTATTTTTATAGTATTATCTATAAAAAACTATTAGTTATTTTTTTTTATAGGAACGTACTTTTATTACTTATAGATTATTATTTTATAGTTATTACTCCGCCGTTATTACCGCTATTACCTAATAAGTTATAAGTTTAAGTTATTACTCTACTAGCTATAAAATTAAAAAAATTTTATATTTAATAGGCCCTGGTTATAGCGTCTCTATTTTTACTTACTTATATTAAGTAAAAACGTAGCGTATAAAGTCGATATAAGTCTTATAGATAAATATAAAGAAATAAAATTTTTTAAAATTAATATCTTTTAGAATTATAAATAATTTTATATATTTATATTATATTATATTTTAGTTATTAATATACTATATTAATTAATATATTACTCTTTATTATTAAAACTAATTTTTTTTAATTTTAAAGTATTATAAATTTATACTTACTAAATAATTTTTAACTCTTTTTTAAAATTATTATATATTAGTATTTTATAAATATATTAATAATAATAAATTATAAAATAATTATAATTTAATATATATTATTAAGTAATAAAAGGCGGGGTAGCACAGTAGGAGCATATGCCTAAAAATACTAAAATTTCTTAAATTTTTGAGGTCTTCCTACGTATTAGAGGTTTAATTTCTCTTCTTATTATAGTATTCTTTAAACGCGCCTACTTTATATAGTAAAATATAAAATTTTTAAAAGTATAAAGTACTATTTAGAAATTAATATAAAGCTATAGAGAAGCTAAAATCCCTATATAAAATACGTTATATTTAAAGAAATATTTTAAGCTAAATTTCTATCTAGAGTTAGATAAGATAAAAATCTATTCCTAAATAGGCTTAGCGTGGCGAACTAGGCCTAATTAGGTAATAGATTAGTAGTTTAATATAACTTAATTTAGTAATATAACCTAGAATATATATATTAGTTAGGAGTTAAAGAGCCGATTCTAGTTTACTTAGAAGATAAAACACTTTTTTTAAATAGTTAGGTAGCCTTAATATAAAAGGCTTATTTAAAAAAAAAAAAGTAATAAAAATAGTATATACTTTTTTAAAAAAGAATAAAAATTATAAGTTATATAACTGTTTAATTATTTAATATTATATAGTAATTACTTAAAATAAATATATATTATACTATAAACTAAATATTAATAATATAAAATTAATACACTAATAGTAATTTTTTAGTAAAATTATTAATTATTAAAAATATATATTTTATAAAACTTAATATTTAATTACTTTTTTAATACTATTAAAAATTAAATATAACTTTATTATATAATATAATAATTAATATATCTTATTATATATTAATTATTATTATATATTCTTTATTTCTTTATTAAATAATTATACTTTACTTAATAAAAAAGTAAAAATTAGATTTTTTTTTATATAACTTTTTAATTACTTAATAATATATTAGGTAAATCTATATATACACTCTTTATATAGAATTAAATAATATTATAAAATTATATCTAATTTTATATAGTTTTAGAAAAGTTATTAAATTTAAAAAAATTTATAATAATAATTTATAATAATATAATAATTTTAATAATAAATTACTAATAGTATTATAATTCTATACTATAAATATTTAGTATATAGTATAATATATATTTATTTTAAATTATAATTAAATAATACTAAATAATTAAAAAATTATATATTTATATATTAATTAAATAAATAGTATAGTTATAGTAACTTCGGGTAACTAAAAGTGGTTTTAAAAAATAAGGAGTATGTATATACCTTTTTTTTTTTTTTTTTTTTTTTTTTTTTTTTTTTTTTTTATTCTTTAGTTTTTTTTTTATTTTTTTTTTTTTAAAAAATTTTATAAATTTTTTTTTTTTTTTTTTTTTTATAAAAAATTTTATATTTTTTTTTTTTTTTAATTTTTTATTTTATTTTATTTTTTTTTTTTTTTTTTTTTAATAAATTGTTTTAAAAAAAAAATATTATAAAATATTAAAAAATAAAAATAAAAATAAAATATAATAAAATAAATAATATATTTATAAATTATTTATTATATTTTTTTAAAAAATTAATATTTTTTTTAATTATTTTTTTTTTTTTTTTTTTTTTTTTTTTTTTTTTTTTTAGTAATAGCAGCGTCGCGCTTTTATATTTATATACTTTAAAAAAGTTATAAATATTTTAATTTTTATATCTCTTATAAAAAAGTATATACTATTTTTATTACTTAATATTATATATTAAATTATAATTATTTTATATTTTATTATAATAAATGTGTTTAGAAAATAATAATATATAATAATTTTAAATAAAAATAAAATAATATTTAGTAAGGAAAGATTTATATAACTTTAAATTTAAAAAAATACTTTAGTTTTAATAATAAAAAGTAATATATTATTTAATATAAATATATAAAAACTATCTAGAAGTATAAAAAATTTTATAATAAAAGCTTTTATATAGAGCTCTATAGCCTAAAGTTGTTAGCGCGCGCGTTGATGTTGGGGTGCGCATTGACTGTCTCTGCGCACTGACTGTCGCAACACGGTACTATCTCGTGAGTGGAGCTACGTTTTGGTGACGAGTAATGGTCAACTGGTACTCACTGACCAAAGCACTACTTACGCTGGAGTACCAGGAGGCTCGAAATTTTCCTGGCACTGTCGCGTCTCTATCCTACCAACAATGTGCCTTACCAATAAGCCTACGGCAGCTCTCGAACATTGCGACTCACTACGCCCGTCTCAACCGACCAGCACATGGGACAGCCTAGGAAGTTTTGGGAGGATTGTTCCCTGGATCGCTCGCATCGTTCGCACCCGTCAGGTAATCTGGCACCGGCCCACCAAACAAATCCTTGTAGTCTTCAGCGCTGAAGGGACCCTGAGGCTCCACATGCAGCCCATACTTATCCTGCAGGGCAGTCATATTCGCATCGAACTGGTGCTGTCGGTCAGCCTCATAATTCTGCCAAGCCCGCTCCCGAGCAGAAGGTCCACTTGCCTCGTCGCTCTCTTCCGCGAGAGTACGATCGATCAGCGCGACCCGTTCCGGAGTGCTAGACCAAGCAATGTCGATCGGTTCGGGATGATGAGCTAGCTCTACAGCCGACTGAATCGTGGGCGCGAGGAGAGAGGAATCTGGGGGAAAGGGTTGAGGACCTAGGTTGCGAAGCAAAGGGTCCTCCGGATACTGAATGTTCTGACCATTTGCCTGGGACTGTGGAGAAGGAGTCCGGATCAATGCTGGCGTAGGGTACCGTTCCGCCTCCTTCGACATGTACGGGCTGTTCGTACCCGGAACCCGTGGGGCCGAAGGAAGTTCTTCAGATGCTGGAGTGCGCCTGTCAGTTCGAGAAAGAGGGGAGGATGGATAGTGGGGCCAACCAGCTTGGCTCGAAATAACAGCATCAGGCGTCGACTCTGATCCTGGCTTTGTACCGGTCTTGCTAGTCAAGGTTGCTTTCTTGGTCTTCTCATTCGTCTTGGGCATTTTCCTATATCGAAGTGCGATAGACTTGTCCTGGTGATTTTGGGTGACATTGGCATATCCGGCGTGGCTCAGGATAAACAAAAGGTCGTCAGGAAATTTGGGCTCGCGGCGTGCAAACAGCCTCTCTCCCTCCTCGGTGTCGACAAACCTCATCGCGCGAGTAAGATCCGCGGCATCGTCACCCATAGGCATTTGTACTACACCATTCTTAAGCTCACGGAAGGAGACGCTCGGTGGTGAGGTTGCATACGCGCTCCGCTTCAAAATACGGTCGGGCACAAAGTCGTTGATCGACATCTTCGAATAGTCCCAACCCGCTGGCACCTTGTGTGCTTTGCGAGACCATGACGCCTCATTTTGTTCTGCCATTCCATTGTCCCTGTTCGCCGATCGCATCATCGTGTCGCGGTACGCCTTTGCGATAGTAGCAGTCAGCAGGCTGATTGACGGCCGGTGTTGTTCCAGAATCTTCGCGTGCTCGGGGTTCTGTATGCCGTTGTTTACGAACCGCTTCGCAATCGCTTCGTTCATGAAAAGCTTCGGGAGGAAAACAATGATCTCCACGGCCGTGAAATTCACGTTCTGAGGATAGCCTTGATCAATCGCAATCTCTTGGAAGTTGTAATCGAAGGACGGGAGTATATCGAAATCTAAACGGAAGTTAGTATAATGGGCCATCTACGGCAGTATTTGACTTACCTTGGTTCCCAGTAAGGTATCGGGTGGCAACGGTGGTCCGCGAACCAATTGGGAAACCCACCTGCGATTCGGTTGCGAGTGGCGCCAGTTGACCACGTGGAAGTGGTGCAATGTTGCCCGTTTGGTAAATAGCCAGATTTGGAAAGTTTAGCGTCCGGTGCGATTCATTGTTTGAGGAAGTGACGTTTGGATGGACGGGCAGTTGCGATGGTTCCTCGGACAATAGCGCCGGGTCAATGAGTGAAATATCGATCTTCTTCTCCTCTTGGTCGCACTTCATGCCATTCGACACAGAGGTGCCTTCTTCAATGAAATTGCCATAGGCGCCTTTTACCGCATTTTGTAGCTGTTGCTCCAGGTCAGGACCCATCGCAATTTGAGAAGGGATGTTGTCTACGCCCTGCATCTTGGCAAGATGCTCGTCCATGGGAGTGGGTAAAAGATCGTTCGCGTCGTTCACGAAAGATTCGTGCTGACTACCACCTTCGAATGATAAATGAGTAGATTGGTCCATTCGAGTCAAAGGAATATTGGGGAGCGGTCAGTTCATGTGCTTCAGGTATGGTGTGTGGTAACGACGGGGCATAGCGGTGTCGATCAACCACGTGTAACTACCAGGTTGCGGGTGACTAAACGGGTGCCAGGGTCGACGGGTTTATAGAGGATTGGGGAGCTTGGGCCACCCATGAAAGGTAGCAGTCATGTGCTTCTGCCAAGGCTGGCAATACCCCAACAATGGAGCCTCAACTCTGGTAATGTCAACCGCAGGATAAGTTCTCAACGCCCGTCTGACTGTGTCCAGCCTGGAACTGGCCAGTTTTGGTAAGATCAACGCATCTTCGGTGAAAAAAAGTTCAGAATGTATTCAGCGAAAGCGGTGCAAAGGCTCAATTCGTAAGCGTGAGCGGAAGAAAGCTATTCTGGGGGAGGCTAACTATGCTGCGCTACTTTTCGTGCCTGTTATGCTTGCCGCTCACAATTTTCAGGGGCTGAGATAATAGCACCTCAGGTATGGAAATTGGTGGCCACGTGCCATAGTTATATTCGAAAGCGCTCTGCAGTCATTAAATAAAAATTGTAGTACAGCCAACCTTTAAAACCCATACTTCGTAACGATGCATTTTATCCTAGTATTATATTCCAAAAGCTCCGGATACACATTCCCACAAGCTGTTCCGTTTGTGAAGGAACAGAAAGTCCAAGACTTAACCCGAGACTGGAAGCATCGAACCGCCATAACCAGACTGGTTACTTCTACTGGTGCACGTCCTTGTACTCTGATTTGCAGCTCCAAAATGCTCCTGAAGATAGTTCGCCTGCACACGCTGGCCCTTGCCGTCGCTCGCCTTCGAGATCTACCATACGAGGGCGGCGCCTTGCCCAAAGTACGGCACTTGAGACGTTGAGACCGTAACTTGCGCGGCCTGCGTACCAGTCTTACTCTTAAGCATCGCCATTTGTGCCTGCTTCGCCCATCGCGCCTGCTGCTCCATAGTCCCTAGCGGAGCCTCCTCGTCGGCACCCCAGTAATTCAGTGGTGCGTCCTTCGCCGTATTCTCGTGAACTCGCAAGTCGATTGTTGCAGCTTGCGTAAGCAAGGAAAGTGACCGTCTTCCGCCCTCGCCCAACGGCTTAACCCAGGGTTGCTGCACACGCTCGGCCGGTGCCCATTCCGCGTGCCATTCGCTCAGTACGGTCTTTTCGTGTGCTAATATTTTCTGACGGAGCAATTGCATGGTATATATGGCGCCGGGAGTAAGAGAGGCAAATGCGTCGTCGGTGAGATCGCCATGCTGAAGGAAGTGTAAGAAGGTTCCGGGCTCGGCCGGTCCGGGTCCGAGTCGAGCGAGCATGTTCTCGTCTTTGCGAATGATGCCCCAGATAAACTATGATCAGGTTAGTGTTTGCTGGATACGAAAATATGTAGAGCCACTCACTTGGTGGTCGTCCGCCTGCTGGCGCTCCGCCTGGGATTCGTAGCAATAAAAGGCCATTGGCTGGTTATATCCCGGTTGCATATCTTGTGCAGAAGGTAACGGTGTCGGTGATGAGCACGTAGAGGTTGTCGCCGGTCGTGGCTTTTGTAGCGGTTCGCGAAGTAGCAGTCGGCGAAACAGCGACGTTTGGCCTGTTGATTGTAGCTGTCTCGGGGAAGGTGGCGAGCAATCATGTCAGTTTGACCATCGCGCTCGCTTAAATTTGTCTTATCCTTTACGCCAAACTAAAAGTAAAGAAAAGCGTGCACAATACAGTAGAGTGGCTCGTGCACTCACCAACCGTGGATTTGAGCGTCTCTCACCTTTGGAGCCAAAGGAGAGCAGCGATTAGCGAGAAAACAATGCAGATCACACCTCCACAATCCTTAGGTAAAAATCTGAGCCTTGCAGCTGATGACGTCTGCCTGACGATTTGCACGGTGAATGCAATTGGACTGTGCAGTGCAGTGGATAAGCGGGGTACTATAAGTGCTCATTTCGAGACACGGCCCTCGTAGTTTTGATTTTGATAGAAAGATGAGCAAAGTTGTTATTTGGATTGTTTGTGCAGCATTACCGTTGGACATAATGAATGTAACGCCTGAAATGCGGCCTGGCTAATATAACAACCAGTCTTCCACGCTATTTTAGAATCTCAACAGCAGGTCCCACGGATCAGTTATGTTTTATTTATACAGGAGTACCTCTTACAGTTCCTTTCGCGGTTGAGTCAGAAATGAGCAGTGAATTTGTTTTACATAAAATATTGTGAGGAGCAAGCCTTATATTGAGCATTAACCTCCTTGAGTCATCCTTGCGTTTCGGTTCATCATCAATCGCTGCGACAGCATCCCTATATCTTCGACAGTCCAATCTTTCATCCTTTGTGTCGACTGCTGCACGAACCCGACGACTTGAATTTCATTGTGCGGTAAGCTCCTGGTCCTCATGATATAATGGAAGTCCAACTCCCTCAATAGAATTTGTCCTTTTGCATTCAACTTTCTTTTTAATATAATCTTTACATGTTCTTCGTTATCAATCCAGAGCGATTTATCGACGCCAGGATATTGCGCATACCGGACCGCGCAAGCAAAAGGACTGAAATCCGTTGGGTCAGGAGAAAAGTTGGCCAGGAGCTGATCGCTGTAGGCGCGGTCAAGCTCAAAGAACTCGTGCTCTTGGGCGATCTTTAGGACGTTTTCGATGTCTTGCGTTGTGTCTGTGTATCAATATTAGATCTATCGTCGTAAGTGGAAGCGAGGTGGGGCAACGTACCTCTAAAACCTTGGCTCAGGATTGGACATGTCCACGTAAAACGTATGGCCCGGGCTCGAAAGCTGGTATCGCTGGGGTTGACACGCATGTCGCGTAGCAATGGTGGGGCACCACCCGCTGTCACTGTAGAATCTCCATTTGGTCTCTGGACCGGCCTATGTGTAGGGAATACAGCCCCCATTAATGGTCTGTAAGGGGGTGCCGCGGTTTCTCCCCATGTTGTGAGATATGGCGGCACAATGTCCCTCAGAGGCATGGGATATTGCGCGACTACGTGCCCGTCTGCACAATGCTGCAGCTGCCCGGACAAATGCAACTGGGAGGGGGCCATATGGAATGGTGAAAATTGGATGGTGTGCCTTTCTAAACTCATATCCAAAGATGCATGTGACGAAGCCAGATGAGGTGAGTGATGCGACTGAATAGGCCCGGCAAGTGGTGATGGCGTGGACGTAGATCGCGGTCCCTGCAGTCCATCGGGCCAATGCACAGGGTAGTGTGGCATTTGAGTATCGATGCCCCAGGATGGCTCCATAGGGGGCGATGTGTAATTTGGAGCTGTGGTGCGTGTGTATGGTGACCATGGCTCTTGACCGGCGAGCCTAAATTCCGGATTCACGCTAGCTGGGCTTGAGGGTGGAACCATGCCGTCGATCCTTTGCGAAGCATGGGCTAGGCCAGAGCCGCTCCTTGAAAATGATATTTCGGATTGATTCTGGATTGAAGGCGACCATTCTACAGCGGATGTGCGGGCTGAAGAAGCCGTACCACTGACCAACAAACGCTTGGGAGGACGGTTTGGCCCTTTCGGTTCCATGTAGGCAGACGAGGTTGAGTTGCTAAGGCTTTGGGAAAAAGTTCGTTTCTTGCCGTTCTCTGGCACTCGGACAGGTGGGCGTATAGTGAAGCCATGCGCACTGCTTTTTGGTGTGGACGTCGTGATCGGGGTCCTAACAGGCGGAGATGCCACCAGAGAGCTGGAAATTGGCGCACGCGTCAAATCTTGTGGGAGACAGTTCGTCTCATCAAGTGCACCTGACAGACGCCTTTTAAACCCGGGAATTGCTGGGTCGTCGTCGGCGATAGTTTCGGTTTTAAAAAATTCATCACAGTCCGAAACTTCCGCATCGCCTTTTGCAGGTCCGGTCGCTCCCGAAGCGGGCTCGTCTGTTGGAAGTGACTTTTGCTCCAGACCCATGGGTTCGTATGGTTGCGCAGGACGCTCTTCGATGTAAAGCCGTTATATTACTTTATTAATATTATATATAATTATATATAAAGTTAACGCTTATTTAATTAATTTACTACTAATTTACCTTTTTACTATTACTGTTATCTTTATACTACTTACCTATATTTAAGAGATTTTAGATCTATATAGTATTAGTATACTTATTAATTTTTTTTTATAGCCTATTTTATTAAAGTAAGTCTACTTTTCCTTTAGCCCTAATAGCTATACTTTTTAATAATTATTTAAAGAGGAAGGAGTTAACTTTAGATATACTAGTAATTATTTTTATAAAAAGAATCTTTTCCTACCTATATAAGTAGAAGGCCTTAATAAAAATAAATAAATTTATAGGTTTACTTCTCTAAAATTTTAAAATATAGTTTAAAGAGTTTAAACTTTTATTATTTTTTAATAGTCTTTAGTTTAGCCTTTATACTTTTACTAATAATCTTACTTTTTTTTTTTATATACTTAATATTACTATTAATAATATTAGTAATCTACGTATACTTATAGTAACTAAAGGGGTTACTTATAGTATTATTATAGAAGAAAACGAGCTAGAAATTACTAGATTCTAAAATTAAAGAATAGGGACTACTTATATAAAAGAAAGTGCTAAAAAGCCGTATTATATATACGTAAAAAAAAAATAATTTTTTATTTTAAAAAGCTTTATAAACTAGTAATATAAACTTTAAAGTATCTTTCCGTAATATACCCCCTAATTAGACTAATAGAAACAGCTTAACTGTTTAAGTAAATAAAAAATTAATTTTTTTAAGCTCACAGTAGCTATAGAATTAATTTTAAAAAAAGCTTTTTTAAGTAGATATTTAGCAGGTAGCGTTACTAGGTAATAGAGCTTTATAGTAAAAAACTAATTATAGTAAATACGCTAGCGTTAATAGTATAAAAAGCGTTTATATAATCTCTTTATTAATTTTTTTTAAAATAATTTTTACTCTCTTTATACTTTTAATTATTATTTTTATACTTTTTTATACTATCTATACCGTTTCTACGCTCTTTTATTTAACTTTTTTTTTTTTAAATAGCTCCTTAAGCTTTCTAACTATTATAAGTATTATAAATTAATTATTTATATTACTATCGCTGTAACTGTAGTAAGCTATAATATTTTTTTTAATCTTTACTTTTTAGAGTTTATCCGGATTTTTAAGTTTTAATTCTATCTTTTAAAAACTTTACTAATTTTTATTTAATAGTTTTCTAATTCCTTTTATATTACTATAATTAACTGCCTAAATATAATTAAGAAAAAATAGTATTTTAAATATTATAAACTTACTAAAGTTAGTAAGGAGCTAACGGAGCCTAGTTTTTTAGCTTTTAATAAGTTACTTAATATAGTTTTTTAGCCTATTATTACGCTCTGCAAGAAAAAGCAGTCTAAAAAAAAAAAATAAAAAATATAAGAAGCTCTAATAATAGGTAGCTTAAAAGAGTTAAGGCGTTATTTGGTCTTAAATAGGAATTACTATAACTTAAATAGACACTTCTATACTATAATATTTAAAAAATTATCTATTCTCTTTATAAATTAATACGCTACCGCCGTAAACTCGTAAAAATCTACTTAGTTCTTAAGTAGATAATCTTTCTAATTTTTTAGTTTTATAGCTTTTTTAATTTTTAAAAGATTTTTTTATATACTATTACAAATTCTAGATTCGCAGCTCTTTTAATTTATAAAAAATTTTTATTATATACCGCCGGTTAATAATTTTAATAATTTTTTTAGTTTAATACTTATACCGCGCTCTATAATAGTAGTCTATTAGCTAGCCCCTAAGTAACTAAATACTATATAAGAAGTTTAATACTAATAGGAAATTTAGCAGGCTTTTAAAATTATTAATTCTACTTAGCCTATTTCCTCTATTTAAACTTTTTAAGCGCCTAGCGCTATTAGTGCCTTTTTTAATTTAACTCTTTTAAGCTCTACTAAGTCGGGTTTAAAAAATAGGCCGCGCCCTATAGTAGAGAGTAAATCTAAAAGTAAATTTAAAAAAAATAAAAATAGTAAATTATTTATTCCGTAGACTTTATTACGCTATAATAATAAAAATAATATTAGTAAAAAATATTTTAAGCTTTTTAGTTTATAGTTTTTTTAAGCTCTGTTTATTCTTTTATAGTAAAATTAAAAAAGTTAGAAAACTGTTAAATAGTATTTATATAGCTTAATATTACTAACAGTTTATAGAATTAAAGCGTTTTATATTTTACTTTTATTATTTAAATAGCGCTCTGTTTAGTAAGAGTAATAGTAGCTATTTTAATACTAAGACGTAAAACTTTCGTTACTAAATATATAAGAGCGGATATAGCTATAAACTAATATATATATAGATATCTTAATTTAAAAAATTTAAAAAGAACGTATACTTACTATTATAGTCCTAATTATATTTAAGAGATTATTAAGCGCTTTTTATTTTATTATAAGCCGCTCTATAGTAAAAAGGTAAAAGAGCTTACTTATAAGTAGGTATAATTTTTTTTAATCCGCTTTTTTTTAATTTTTGCTAACGTAGACTTTATAGACTATAGAGTTTAATAAATTATAAACTACTATTAGGTAGATAATTAAACTAAATAAGAATCTAGGTAGTAACCCTATAGATAATATTTTTAATAAAATCGCTTTACGCTGCGCTTAAGCTATTTAGAAGTTTAGTAAGCTAGTAAAGTTATTAATTTATTAAGCGCATCTATTAGGTTATTATATAATTTTTATTATTTTATTATTTTTCTACTTTTTTATTATAGAGTTTTTCTAAGCAGTACAGTTTTAAATTATTTATTATAAATAGTAGCTAATAAGCTATTTAATATTTAATTTAAAGCGCTTTGCGCTCTATTATTATATAATTTCTTAAAATTCTAGTTTAGTAATTTTTTCTTTTATATTCTTAAGATTTAGTTACTTTTTAAATTTTTAGAATTACTAAGCTGTAAAAGCTTTTATTAACCTATTAGCTAGTATATTACTTATTTAAAGATATTTAATTTTAAAACTCTTTTTTAAATACTTTTAGCGTAGTTATATATTCTATATATCTATATAGCGTAAATAAGTAGTTATATACTTATTTTTATCTATAACTAGCCTAATTATTTATTAGTTATTATAGAATATGCGCTACGTAGCTCTAAGATCTAAAGTAAGTTTTTTAAAAAAGCGCTTTAGAGCTATTATTTCTTTATTTATATATTTAAGCGCGAGGAGCTTTGTTTTAGTAGTTAATATAGTAATAGTAGCTTATTTTACGGCTTTTTAAATAATTGCACCCCTAAATAATATAATAATATAGTTATATAAAGATTATTTACTTTCTAAATTATTTATAAACGAAGCGTTTAAATAAATTATAAGTTTTAGGCCCTTATATACCCTATATTAGATTACTTAAAAGCGCAATCTGTAAAGGAACGTAATTATATATTTTATTATAGTAAAGTACTCTTTGCTTAAATTAGTTAAGAAATAAGAGAGTCTTAAAATAGTAAATATTATATTTAATTATATTATAATAACTATATAAAATATAAATTCTACGCGCTCCTAATACGTCTTAGTCTTAGCTTTTATTACTTTTCTCTTATTCTTAACTAGCTCTTTTAATAGTAAAGGCGTTAGTAAAAAAAATACTAAATTAGTTACTTTAAATTTCTTTATAATTTTTTTAATATATAAATTATAGATTAGCGTAATCGTTTAATCCTTTTAATTTCTAATTACTTATATTTTAAAATACTATTCTACAGCTTTACGCTTCTTTATTTTATATATTTTTAAAAGTTTATTACGTAGTTTAAAAGCTTCTTATTAATAAATTTTATAGTATAGGAGTAGGATATTATTTATATAAAAAAGTATAAAGATCTTACGATCCGCGTTAAAGAATAAGTAAAACTTTTTTTTTAAGTAGATAAGACTAAGCTTAGCTAAGGTACTAGAAAATTTTTTATATTATAGTATAGGTAAGTCCTGTAGGCTATATAAAACTTAATTAAATTTTATATAGCTGCCTTTTTATTTATAGCTATTAAGTAGTTTACACTATATTAGGTTTAAGGGATTAATTAGTATATTAAGAAATACGCTAATTATATTAAGTTATAAAATCTTTAGGTTAAACTCTATTATAATTACTATAGCTATATAAAAGGAGTGTACTATAAGTATTATAATATATATTAATAAGAGCGTATCTCTTAACTAAAGGTCGCCTTTAATAACTAAATAAGTTTTATACTTTATAAAGTAATTATCCTAATTAAACTTATAGGTAAAAACTTATTTAAGTAAAAGTAGACGTTTAGTACTATTAGAGTATATAACTACTTACTAAGTTTATTTTTTAAAAAGTATAGTCTATTTTTTATATATAGTTTAGTAAAAGAGCGGGCTAAGTAAATATAAAAAAATTATTTTTTATATTACTAGCTTTTTTAAAAGCTTATTACGGTATATATAAGCTTTATTTTAAAATATTATTTTTTTTAGGGCCTTATCTAGTATAGTAGTTTAAACTATAATATTAATAATTATAAACTCTCTACGCTCTTCCTATATAATATTTATACTAAAAATAAATATATTTATAAAATTATACTAAAGAGAGCTATCTACGCTATTTAGTAAAGTGCTTATAAGTTTTATATTATATAATAGCTTACTCTCTAGATTAGGGCTTAATAATATATAAATACTAAAGGGGTTTTTATTTCTACCTCTTAGTTTATTAGGATCTTTAGAATTTAATTTATATTATCTTTAGCTCTATTAAGTAGCTAAACTATAGTTTTTTATAGGTCCCTGTATTTTATAAGTATAGATATTAATTATTTTACTTAATAAGAGGAGCTCTATATCGCTAATTTAAGTAATAGTATTAAATAAACTTTTACCTACTATTTAAGAATCTTATAGACTTTTTACTTTAGGCTATTCTACTCCTTTATTAAAATATATTTTATAAGGAATACTAAAGTATTTATTTTTTTTAAAATTTATACTTCTAAGTTTTTTAGGCTCTAAAGTAGGCTAAGGAGAGATTAAACTAATATTTATATTATATAATATATAGATTCGCGGCTATTAGCTAGCTATACTAATAGTTTATATATATACTGCTTATATAGAGCTTTGCTCACCTAACTAGCTAAAAGAATAAAATAAGACTTACGCTAAAGTACTTTTAAACTACTATTTAGGTTACGTGATATTTTTACTAATTTTTAGTTTACTAAAGTTATAGGCTTATATATTAAAAATTTTATTAAACGCTTTATTTATATCTGCAACTTTAATAGTATATAAAATATTTATAAGTTTTATAGCCTTTTCTTATAGAATAGGCTAATCTTTTTTTTTTTATAAAAAAAAGTTTTATTAAACGTAATATTATGCGTTATAATAACTTAGTTAAGTAATAGTACTTATATTTTATAAATATTAAAAGCTACGTAACTAACTAAATATTTAATATAAACTTATAAATTTATTTTAAATTTATACTTATTACGTCTAATTGCGCAATCCCTATTTAGTAAATATATATAATAACTATAGGTATATATATTACTTTAATTTAGGCGTAGATCTACCGTTTAGTACTTTATAAATTTAAATTTATAATAATAAAAATACTATCTAAACTAGCTGTAAAAAACCTTATTTAAAGATTATATACTCTTAAAAGTTACTAAACTAATATTATAAAGCGCTATAACTATTTTTATAATTTTTAGCTAAAGCTTCTTTAGTAAATTTATACTAAGCTTTATAATAATAGTTTTATTAATAATTTTTTAGCTAGCGCGTTTAGCGCCGTCGTTTAGCTTATATATATAAAAAGGTAGTGTTTTAATACTTATATTAAACTTTTTTATTTATTTTTTAAAGCGCGATCTTCTATACTATAAATAAGTAGTAATATTATTATTTTAAAAGATTTTTATAATTTTAAGTTTATATTAGGTATATATTTACGTAGTAAAGTTTAAAAATACTTTTATAAGTTTTAAAAGTAACTTTATTTATAGACTTTATATATAAACCTTTCTACTATAGTTATTTTTAATTAATAATATTTACTGCTCTCTAAGCCTTTTTTTAGGTATATTAAAAAGATTTTAGAAAATACGCTAGTATAATTATAGTAATTTTTTTTTTAGTTTTTAAAAGATTACCTAAGCCGCGTATATAAAGAAATATTATTTATAATATATACGCTTAGTACCTAAAATATAAATATTTTATATTTTTTAGATTAAAGTATATAAAACTTTTTAATTTAAATATTTTACTTTTTAGTACTATATATTTTTAGTATTAATACGCGGATATATTAACTATAAATAAAATTTTTAATATACTAGTATTACGCTCTAAACTAAGAAATAAAAGAATAGAGGCTTATATTTAATAAATACAAAGTTATACTTATAAATAAGTATTATAAGTATAAAACTCTATTCTAAAGATCCTACGCGTAGTATATTATTTAAGTCTAAATACTAAAGTTTTTTATTATATAGGCGAGCTTTAGATACTATATTTAAGTAAAATTTTTTTATAATAGCTATATTTTTTAATATAAAATCTTTTATAGAGTTTCCGTTTAGGCCGTTTAAAGTATTTTTAATTACTTAAATTTCTATACTAGAAATCGGAAAAGCTTATATTTTAGTTTTAATAGTATAAATACTATTAGCTTTTTTAAAAAATTCTAAAATAAGCAGTAATTTATTATTTACTAAATATAAAGCGGTACTATTATTAAAAATAGTACTTTTAAAAAGTATATAGGTATTATAGTTTTATATAAAATATATACTATTACATTATTTTAATTTACTATTTATAATAAGCAAGGAATTAATAACTGTATATATAAAAGAACTAAGAAATTTTAGCTTATTAGATCCCTTACTCTAAAAAGTATTTTTTTTAAATTATTTTTTTTACTTAAATATATTACAAAGAGCTGTAAATTTATTAAATTTAAAATACTTAAAGAGTTTTTTTATATTTTTTTTAAAGAGCGGCGCAGTCTAATTAGTATAAGTATTTATTAATACTAGTTATAGGTAGCGGTACTTAGTAGATTTTTAATAGTACTTTTTAGGTCTATAAAAATATTAGTATAATTTACCTTTATTTCTTAATTATAAATTATTTAATTAGGGGGACAGGCTTTGTCTATTAAGTATTATAAAAATTTTAAAGCTCTTAGTATATAACTTAGTAGTTTTATTTTATAATACTATTTAGAAGATTTTTTTTATTTTTATTAGAAAGAGTTTTTTACTTTTAAATATTAATTTTTAGACTTAGGTCGTGTGTATCTATTTTACCTAATTAGGTACTAATTTCTTACTAACGGCGGTAAAAAAGTTAGTAATAGCTAGCTTATTTTAAATATTACTAAGCTTATATACCTCTGCCTTTATATAAAGAGCTTTCTATTTATAATACTATAGTTTAGTAGTTATCCTTTTATACTCTACTTTTTTTAAATAAGTATAGTATTATTATTATATAATATTTTTAGCTACTATATCGGTAGTTAAGAGCTTTTATTTAAAAAAATAAATAATTAAGTAAGTTAAAATATCCTTTTTAATAGTATAGTGTATTTAAGTAGCGCTTATAAGCTTTAAAGCTACTATTATACTAATCTAATTTTAGATATTTATTACTTAGTTTGCTTTAGTAGCATAATTAGTTAAGTAGGTTTAATATATAGCTATTTTAGTAGTATAGTCGCAGTAGATTTTTATAATTTTAGTATTAAATATTTTTATAATATATAAAAGCTCTAGTATTTATAGAGGGTTATTAAGATTGTTAATACTTTTAAGGTTAGGATTAATAAGATTTTATACGTAGTAAAGTATATACTATATTTTAAACTATATATATTAAGTTAGCTAGCTTGCCAAATTAGTAAATCTAATAGTATTAGTTAGAAGAGATATAGTAGCTTTAGATATTATAATACTTAAAAAATTATTAGTTATAAGACTTACTAAGTATTTAATAACTAAAAATATAGGTTATTATTTTATATATATAGATAAAATAATACTCGCTAGATCTATAGAACTAAGAGCTTTTAAATAAAGAATTAAAGAATTAATTAGAGCTTTAAAAAATAGAATTTTTAATAATTAGATATATAGGGAGAATCTTTCTTTATTTCTAAAACGCCGGGCTTATAACTATAGAGAAAAATAAGCTAGAAATTACTAGATTTTAAGATTAAAGAGTAGGGACTACTTATATAAAAGAAAGTGCTAAAGAGCCGTATTATATATACGTAAAAGAGAAATAATTCTCTATTTTAAAGAGTTTTATAAGTTAGTAATATAAACTCTAAGGTATCTTTCTGTAATAATTATTAATAATAAAAATTATTATAATCTCTATTTTAGCGGGTTTAGTATTAAATATAACTATTAGCTTTTAAATTATAGTTAAGATATTAGTAAAAAGAATAAGAATAATATTAAATAAAATATTTTTATAGATTACTATCCTCTATAGTATTATAATTAATATTTACTTTTACTACTACCTAATATTATCGTCTCTACTCTTATTAAATATTTATTTCTACTCTAGTAGTAGGCCGCCCTTTATATTTTTATTTAGTACGCCTTTTTACTATAATTAATATATTATTATTTATACTAGTTGTTGTATAATCTATTCAGGTCGGTAACAACAATAAAGGAGAACCCTGGTTACGCAGGAGTATCATCAAAATAGGAAAAGAGGGAATCCATAGTGTATGGTGCGGAAGTTCAAGTACGAGAGGCACACCAGAACTTCGTCCAAACGCGACAACGCAGTGAGGGAACGCAAATGATGCGGAAGTTATAGTAGTACCGGCTGCGGTGGCGACAAGGTCTTGCTGGAAGTGGGCAGAGGCTCGCGTAGTGACTCAGAACCAAAGCTCGAATGGGTAACTGACACTAGAAGTATAGTAGACTGAGCGGGAGGCTGATATGTGAAGCGCCGGTGAAATGTTGACAGAATGGCGGACAGGCAATGCCGAGGAAGGAAAAAGTGGCGAGGTAAGTGGAGGCGCAGTGTTTAAGACAGTTAGTGGTAGGCAATAGCGCAGACCTATACTTCGTCAATGCGGTATGTGACGTGTTGCTGGATCTAAGCTTTATCTAGTGCTAAAACCGCCAGCGCCCTTAACTACCTTAACTAATATTATAACCTATTTTTATCTTTAAAGTATTAACTAAATTATAAATAATATATTTTTATTATAATAGATTTTTATTTTTATAATATTTTACTAATTTTTATTATAAAGAATACTTTCTACACTTTTTTTAATTAATTTATATTTTATAAAGTAAAATTATACTATTTCCTTCTAATTATAATATTTTTATTATTTTTTATTAATTATAGCTATTTTTTCATATTATAGTCATAATTTATAATATTTTAATTTTATATACTATATAATTATATACTAATATATATTTTATCTCTATTTATTTATATTTATAATAACTTTAATTTTTATTTTAAAATCTGGGTAATAATATAGAAAGCTTTTCTTAATTATTAGGACCTAGCGCGCGATGTGCGTTAGTGAGCCCTCAGCAAACCCGCTACCATCAAACAGCAGCCGCGAAACAAATAATATAATTTCGGCGAGCGGGTCATTTGTATCGATTTGCACCGCCGTGCCGAATCTGATAACCACGGTCTCTCCAGGGCTGGTTACTCCATGATGACCTGTAGGGTTCTCACCTCAGTGTCGCTCTGAGAACATTATTTCTGTTCATATCCAAGTTGGTTTTAGGAAGAGGAAGAGGGGTCATTATCGTCGCACCGTTATATCGGTGTTGAGTTACACAGAGGATAAGTGTAAGCAGACGTTTCGGACGAGCGTGTTTTCTTGATAGCTGGCCAGAATAACGAAATTGTCGATGAACAGGCAAGGTGACCAGTCCTTTGGGCACTAGCGCGCTATACCGCGTGGCTTCGAAAAGCCCTGTATCCGAACATCATGGAGCCACACTGCATGGTTGGGCTGCTGTATGTGGGCGCTGCTAGAAGCATCTCGTCAGGAGTGGCTCCCAACCATGTGTACTTGTGACATGTGCGGGTTTGTCGCATGATCTGCTCAGGCCTTTCGCGAGGATAAAGGAGAAGCCGACCCAATGGCTCGTAAAGCGGTCCAGCCAAGAAGTACTCTGCTGGTAAATTATATCTATCCATGGGTTCGCCTTGACGTCAGCGCAGCAAATTGGGTCCCCAAAACCACCAGGCTGAAGCCGAACGAGACATATGTGTTTGGGGAAGGCTTTCCTAAGCTTAGCCGGCTTGTTAACGGGGAGACATTGGGGTTAGAAGTAATATCGTGAAGCGTCCGTCGTAACGATATAGCGTTGGTGAAAGTGAGCTATTCATTTTCGGGACATCAGTCAGTTGATTTGTCCACGCGCGCCTCCCGAACCCACAGGATCATTCGGTACGGAAACATATTTTCGGGACATTAGTGCTGTAGTAAAGGATCTTTTGAGTGATGCCTAAAGCAGCTCACTGACTTGCACGAATCAGGAAGCAGACCATCTGACCATGGTCGTGCCAAGAGGTGGCATGCCAAGAAATGCTAAGAGATTTAAATTAATTTAGAATTAATTTAGAATTGATTTAGTATCTATTTAGAATTAACTTTATATTATATTTAATTTTTATTTAGACTAGTAATAATATTAAAATTTTTAAATATTAAAATAATAGAAAAATATATATTTTATAATTAAAATTAAAAAAATATTTAATTATATAATTTTTCGCTTAGTAATAAGAGTTTAAATTTAATAAATATTTAATATTTAAATATTAATAACTTCGCTATTTTTTAATATTTTTAAAAAATTTAAAATAATATTAATAAATCTTAAATATAAATATAGAAAATATTTTATTTACTATTTATTTATTTTTTATACCTAATTTAATATTATTAATATATATAAAAAAAAAATTTTTAAATTTAAAAGCCGTGTGTCTATACTAAAAAAATATTTAATAATATATAATATAAATTTAAATTTATAAAATACATTCTAATTTATATATAAAATTTTAATATTTAAAAATTATTAACTTTTAATATTTAAGCGCTAATTACTAAGCGAAAAAATTATATAATTATATATAGAGTAGTTAACCTAAATAAATTCGCTAGTATTACAGAGCGTATAAATTATATAATTATAATTATATAATTATATAATCTGTACTAGCGTATAGAATCTTTATTTAACTATTATATAAATAGTAAAAAGAAGAAAAAAAATATAATTAATACTATTTATTATTTTATACTATTTCCTACTTATTATAATATTACAGACGACTATTACTCTATATAAATAAAATATAATTATCCTATATATTTATATTTATATACTAATTAAACAAATAGTGTGGCTGTAGTGGCTCGGGACGACTAAAAGGGGTTTTAAAAAAGGAGGAGTATATATATACCTTTATTATAATTATTCTAATACTAATTAGTAGTTAGTTAATTAAATTATTTAACTACTCTATTACTAGTAGTTAATTAAATTTTTTTATTTACTATAAATTAGTAAGGGCGTATAAAAAGGTTAAGTTATTATTAAATTTATACTATATAAAAATAATTTTATATATTATATAACTCTTCCCCGTATTTATAGATAAATAAAAGTATATTAAATTATATATTTTATTAAAATCTAATTTATACAAAAAATAAAAATAATCTTTTTTAAAACTAAACTACTCTATATAAATTTATTAGTATAATAAACTAAAACTATATAATTAATTATATAAATTAAATAATATAATAGTACTAAGAGAAGCTTTTTTTATAAGAAAAGATAAAGAGCGTATAACAGAAATAGACCTAAATGTATTATAAAAAAAATATATTTAAAAATATAATATCTTTATATAAGTATTTAAAAACTAAACTAAGTTATAATACTAGACAGAGGATTTAAATATTTAAAATAACCTATTTACTAAATAACTTAATACGTATATTAGCTACGTTATTAGAAAACTTTATATAAAATAAAAAAATAGCTAAAGCCTAATTACTTTATACTATAATTTATTTACTAAATAGAATTATTCTTATTTTATATTAATAAGATAAGCATTTCGAAGAGAACTGCTAGGAATTTTATAAAATAAAAGTATATAATCTCTAATAAATAAATAAAAAAAAATACTAATAAGTTTTATATAAACTCTCCTTCGAATTATAAAAGAATATTAAAAAGTTAAAGATTTTTAAACAAAATTAAGAAGTTTAATAAAAAACCTAATTATTACTATAAAATAACTTATATAAAATCTATTAAATTTAAACCTTTAAGTTTTTAGCTAATAGCTAAATATTTTATATACTCAAGCTATACCTCCTATATAGTAAAAAAGCTAACTATTATAATATATATTATATAAGTAATTAATTTTACTATACTAGTATTACCTAAAGAATTTTAGACTTATATTATATAAGTATAAATATAAACTATATAAACCTAAATAACTCTAGACTTTATATAGTTTATATACCCTAGTACTACCTCTAGATATATATAATAGTAGATTATAATACTTAATATATCTACTATTATATAATTCTAAAATATTACTATTTCTTTTAGAAACTAATTATAAAATATTAATAACTAATTACCTACTATCTTTTTAACTTTTATATACTACTTACTAAAATCTAATATTTTAACTTTTATTTATATAGAATATACCGCTAGAGAAACTTATTTTATAAAAAATAATTATATTCTAAAAAATATAGAAAAAAGTAAATAATTATACTAATTACCCGTATAATATTTTAGCTAATAAAACTTATATTTTTATTAAGCTTTACTAGAGAATTAATATTTAAAAGTTATAGTATACTATTATTTTCTTAAATATTTTAAAAGATCGCGTAGGCTAGTTCTACCTATATAATATTAGTCTAAAATACTTATAAGAATAGTTATATAATAAATTAAATTACTATTTTAATATATATATATTAACTATAATTAGTATTAGACTAATTAGACTACTATTACTTTTATATAATTTAAATAAAAAAACCCTAATAAAACTCCGCACAAAGCCTTAGAGGTAATAATTAATAAATTAATTTTAGTATAAAGAGCTCTAGACTTTTAGTTTAAAAGAGAAATACTACTCTATATAGTAATTATATAAGTATATAAAAATTAACTAAAACTTAAATAGGCTATATTTTTAATAATCCTTATATATAAAGAACTACTAAATAATTTAAAATCTATACTATAGATTAATATAAATTATTAATATATATATTATATTTAATTATAGGTATTATATAAGACTTTTTATACAGACTAAAAATATACTAATAATAAAAATAGACCCCTTTAGCGCTAATAATTCTACTTTTATATATAACGACCCTTTTAGAGATTTAAAAATATAATTCTAATAATAATAAAAAAAGTACTTTATCTACTATAACAAAAAATACTAGTTATTAAATTATTTTATATAAGATAGGGCTTAAGCACGTAACTAGTATATTATAATATATAAAAACTTTTATAAAAAAATATTTATTTAAGGTAATATTACTCTCTATATTTAAAACTTATCTAACTAAACTAAAAACATTTTTTATAATCCGTATACACGGCGGGGTGGCACAGTAGGTATATACTTAGAAATACTAAAATTTCTTAAATTTTTAAGGTCTTCTTACGTATTAGGGGTTTAATTTCTTTTTTTATTATAATATTCTTTAAGCGCGTCCACTTTATATAGTAAAATACAAAGTTTTTAGAAGTATAAAATACTATTAAAAAATTAATATAAAACTATAGAGAAGCTAAAATCCCTATTTAAAATACGTTATATTCTAAGGTATTTTAGGCTAAATTACTATCTAAAGTTAGACGAGATAAAAATTTATTCCTAAATAGGCTTAGCGTGGCGAACTAGGCCTAATTAGGTAATAGACTAGTAATTTAATATAACTATTTAGTAATATAACCTATATATATTAATTAGGAATTAAAGAGCTAGTTATTAATTTGCTTAGGAAATAAAGGACTTTTCTTAATAATTAGGTAGCCTTAAATATAAGGTTTATTTTTAAAAAAAAAAAAAAAAAAAATCTATATACACGCTCATTTTTTTAACTGTATCTAGGGGAATAACTTTTTTTAGCTTATACCTTTTTTAGACTAGTGTCTAGACGCTACACTTTACCTCTCTTTATATAATATTTAAAACTTTAAAGGATTCTTATATAATAATATAAAAAAATTAGAAAATAAGACTATATTTAACTTTAGTTCTTAAAAAAGAAAAAAAATAATTTAATATTTTACTACTACCTTATTCTACTATTATATAATAGTAGAAGATATATTCTCTATAAATAAAAGAGAGATAGTTAAATAATTTACTTTTAAAGGAAGATACCGTACGTAGTACTAAAATAAACTTTAAACTATAAATATAACTAAATTTTTAATAGTTAGTAAGGGTTAATTTAAAATATATATTTATAAAAACCCTAGTATAAAGATTAATTAGATTTTAAAAAAAACTATTATTAGTTTTAAAGGTAATATACTAATATATACTTTTAGTACTATATAGATTAAAAACCTAATTAGTATAGTAATTTATTATATTTTAAATACTTTAATATTTTTTTTACTATTTTTAGTAGATACTAATTATATAAAAGTATATTTTAATAATATATTAAATATTATTATACGTAAGTAAAAATATTTATTTTTTAATATAAGCTATATAGAAACTATATTATTTTTTACTAAAAAATTTTTTATAGATTTTATAAACGCTTTAGATACCCTTATATAAAATAATTTTATATGCTATTTTATAATATAGGCTATAAGGTTAATTCTACTATACTAGAGTAGATTAAGATACTATATTATTATTACTAAATATATAAAGTAGCTCTATATAGATTTAAATTCTCTATTAAAAATAATACCTACTTTAATTATAAAATTATTATTAATATTATATAAATTAGTACCCGTAATATCCTTTATATTATTAACTTAAAAATATTATTTTAGACTACTCTCTTTTTTAATTTAATATTTATATAAAAGATATAGACAGCTTTTATATAATACTAAATTAATACCTACTAAAGTTTTTTAGATTTTATTATATATAATTTAGATACTAACTTTATTTTAAAAGAATTTAAAAACAGCGTATAAATTATAGAAGTAGAGTATTATTAAATACTAGTAGAGGCCTACTAGATAGTTAGTAAAATTAAGAAAGTATATAATCTATTATAATAAGTCTTTAATATCTTAAAAAATAAAATTAGATATTATATAAATAATAAAGATATTCTTTATATAGCTATAAAAGTACTAAATAATACTATAGACGTAAATAGTCTTATACTAATATTTCTCGTCTTTAGTACCTATTTAAAAATTAGTATAATATCTCTACTATTACTAAATATTATTATATAGGCTAATACTATCTATAAAACTTTAAAAGCTTTATAAACTAATTATATAAAGCTTACGCTAAGCTATATAATTAATATACATAATAGACTAAATCTATAAAAAACTCTATTCTTTTTTATTAGATTAGAGGTTCTAATTTAGAGAAAAAAAAATAAATAAGTCTATATATATTATAGTTAATTAATAGACTAAATATTATTATAAATTTAAAAAATAGTCTACTAACTATAAAGTAGATATATATAAAATTATACTACTATAAATTTTTTTTATATAATAATCCCCTAGCTGTAAAAGAGAAGGATATAATTATATAACCTAAACCTAAAAAGTTAAAAAAGTAAAGTTGCCTAAAAAAGAACTATATAGTAAAAGCCTTTATAATTTAAAAAGAGAAATTTAATTTTATATTAGTAATAAAGCTATACTAAAATAATATTATTATAATACCTAAAGCCCTATTTAAGGAATCTAATTATACAGAGATTAATTCTCTTATTATAAATAATATTTTTAAGCCTATTATATATAATTCTGCTATTTATATAAACTATATATTTAATTTTAGGATAGTACGGAAGATTAAGAATAAAAATATAATTTTATATAAAAAATTTTACTATATACTTACTAGCTCCTTCCCTCTAGGATTATTACTATAATATTACGCGATTCTGGGCTAGCTGTTTAAACTTCTATTATATTATATTATTAACGCTAACTCTTAATAAGCTTCTTATATAGTAACTATAATAACTTTTTACTATCGCTAATAACCTATAATCTTATTAATAACTATTAAAATATTAAAATAACGCTGTACCCCCTATTAGGCCCCCTAGTTCTTTTAAAATAATTACTAACTTTCCTAATAGTAAGCTTCTATAACTACCTTACAGGGCTATAGTATATCTTTTTACTACTTACTACCCGCTCTACTTTTACGTATATATATAAATAATTTTAACTATTTTTAGAAGCTTTTTTTTTAGAACTACGCCTGTTTTTCTTACGCTACCTAAAAAAATATTTTTTTACCTATTTTTAAATATATATTACCTTCTATTTTACCTTTTATTTTACTTAGTAAGTTCTTAGCGTTTTTAAGCTATTATTTTACTAGCTCTATTATATTATTGTATAAAAAGCCGTAGATATTAAAATTAAAAATTACCTTATATTTAAGAATAAAGAGCCGTACGGTAACTAACCTAAAATTAAAAATATTAATAAAAAAAAATAGCTCTTTAAAAAGACCGGCTTTTTTTATAAGCTTACGATAATACTTTAGCTTTAAATAATTTTTAAAGTAGCCCTGCTAGTTATCTAGATTCTTAATAAAAATTAAAATTATTATTAATTTCTAGCTAGAGTTAGTCGTAATTATTAGGTACCTAAAAGCGAGTTTTAAAGTCCTCCTAGCTATAATAATCTAAAAAAAAAGAAAATATTTTAGATAGTATTATAGGAAAGTATTATATACTTACCTTTTTAAACGCGCTGTATATACCTTCTATAATTTTACTTTACTTAAAATAACGACCTATAGATACATATTCTTATTTTATAGTTATTATTTTACTATTATTACAGCTACTGCCTAATAAGTTATCTATTAAATTATTACTCTACTAGCTATAAAATTTAAAAAATTCTATATTTAATAGGCCCTAGTTATAGCGCTTTTAATTTTTACCTACTTTTATATTAAGTAAGGACGTAGTATATACTAAGTCGATACAGCTCCTACAGATAAATATAAAGAAATATACTTACTAGCTACTTTAATAATAATAAATCGTTTATCCTTATATAGTTACTAACTATTTAGAGAATAAACTAAAGACTTATTTTAATTTTAAGTATAATATTTCTTAAATTATATAGTATAAAGTGTAAATTATATAATATTACCTAAATTTATATATAATTTAAGGACCTACTATTCTATACGCTATATATAAAACCTTTAAAAAAGATAAACTACTTTTTTTTAATATAATTTTTTAAGTTATACGCCCCTTATATAGTATAGTTAAATTAGATTTATATTAGTTTAAAATATACTATAACTATTATAGTAAAAAGCTAAAAATATTTTTCTCTACGTACGATTTATGCCTACTTATAATAATAAAAAGAGTAGAAACTTTTAGCCTAATAGGTATATAAATAGATAATACTTTAAGTATTATTTTACTTACTTTTTTTAATAGAGAAAAAGATAAACTATAAGCTATAGAGTTTTATATAAAAAATAAATTATTTCTTTTTATACACGAACCTCTAAAGTTTAATAAAATAAAAATTACTTTAAAAAAAGATAAAATAATTACTATAATTTAAAAAAAATAAAGTAAAGATTTTATATACTAAATCTAACTAATCTAAAAGCTTAATAGTAGTATATTAAGTAATATATAAAAAATATATATATTATTTCTATCTATTAACTAAAAATTATATTTAATCTTTCTATAGCTATATAAATAAGAAAGTTTATTATATTAGAAGTAAAAGCACTAAATAAGAGAATTAAGTAGTAAATTAAAAATATAAAAAAAAAGTTTTATATATTTTACTAGACTTTTAACGTACAAAACTCTTTATTTTTATAAATAAATTTTTTATAAATAACTAAGATTTTAACTTATAGCTTAGGTATTTTATTATTTTTAAAATTAAAAATTATATAGATACTAAGTTTACTATATATAGTAATATTATTTATTAAAGCTTAACTAAATATAAATAAGTTATATAAAGTATTCTTACTAGTAAGTTATATAGAATAGTTATAAGCTTTAATATAATTATTACTTTTAGTACTACTATTAATAAAATCTTTTATATAATTAACCTTTTATTAGCTTTTATAGTAGTCTATATAGATTTAAGATTTTTATATAATTATTTTATTAAGCTTAGTACGATAAATAAAAAGAGACTTATAATAAATATTATATTTTTTTACTAATTATATAAGAACCGTAAGATTTCTAAAGTATAATAAAAAAAAATAATCTTATAAATACTTTTATAAAAAATAACCTAAATAGTTTTTTTATATAATTAGTATTTCTAATACCCTTTTTTATAATATTAAAATTTTAGTTTATAGACTAAAGCCTGTATAAAAGGCCTAATAAAATATTATATATATTTTTTATATTTTAAATTAGAAATCCCCTATTATATAAATTATTTTTTAGTACATTTTTTTTTAATATATTATATTCTTTTACTTTATCGCATAAAAGTTAAAAGGAGAACTTTTAAAATATTATATTTAAAGAAAACCTTCTACTTTTTTTATATATCCCTAATCCTCCTCTATATTAATAAAGGAAAAATAAATAAAAAAATAAAAAAAATATTTTTATATTTTAAATATAATATTTACACTAGACCTTATAAAATTATTATATATAAAAACTATATATATTACTCTAAAATATTACTAAAGTATAATACTTTATAAAAAGTAAAAATCTAGTATTACTACTATATTTTTATATATATAGCTGCGGCTCTAATACTTTATATAATTATATAAAGAGCGTATAAAAGTAGCCCTTATAGTAAATAATTTTTATAATAAAAAGAGTTAAGTTAGTATTACTAAGTAAAATAATATTAATATTATATAAAGGCAACTAGTACGCTATATACTTATTATTTTATAAAATATTACTATACAGAAAGAATTATATAGGAATATATATATATATTAATATAAAAAACTAATAAGAATACTCTATTAGTAGTAGTTTTAGTAAAAAAAGTAATCTAAATTTAATTACTAGATATAGAAGCCCGTATAAGGGTAAAACTAAAATTAATTATAATTTATTACTATTACTACTACTACTAACTATGCGGAATAAAAGCTATTTTAAAAATTTTATTAAAAGTTAACTTTATATAAAAGAAGATAGCTAAAAAGTTAAAAAAAAGTAGTATCTAAAACTACTTATAAAGATAATAATAGATAAAGAGTATAAAAAAAAATATTATAAAAAGGAAAAAACTTTTTTTTATATACTATTATTCTATATAGCTTTAAACTAATTCTCTTTAACTATTAGGTAATAACTCCTTACTTTTATTTACTATAATTTTACTTCTTACTTTTATATAATATATAAAGTTATTAACTTCTTATTTTAGTTTACTATAATTTTAATTAATAAGTAGTAGTATACTATATTATTTTACTTTTTATTATTATATAACGCGTAAATAATAAACTACAATTTAGTTATATAAAAATATATTAAAATAAAGGGATACTTATATAAAAAGAAGAACTACTTATTTATATATAAAAAGAAATATAAAAAAATAAAATATTTATATAATATTACTATAAAAAGAAGAATTACTAGTATATATAAAGTAGTTAATCTAAATAGATTCGCTAGTAATACGAAGCGTATAAATTATATAGTTATAATTATATAATTATATAATTTATACTAGCGTATAGTATCTTTATCTAGCTATTATATAAATAGTAAAGAAAAGAAAGAAAATATAATTATTACTATTTATTATTTCGTACTATTTTCTATTTACTATAATATTACAGACGACTATTACTCTATATAAGTAAAATATAGTTATTTAAATAATAATTAAATATTTTTTAAGACTAAATTATAAAACACTTAATTATTTAATAGTTTAATATTTTAAATTTTAGATTACTAATAATAGTTAGTTTATACTATCTTTTAGCACGACTATAGTTAGATAATCTAAATACTACTACTATATAAATTTATAGTAGTAGATTATTTAATTATAATTATTTTAAGAAGTAATATAAACTAACTATTCTTTTTAAAAAAAAAAATTGACGCTAATTTTTAGTATACCTACCTAATTAGGAAATAGTTATATATATACCCCTTTTTTAAACCTTATAAACGTCTCTTTTTTTTATCCTATTTTAAGCTATTATTAAATTAAATTAAATTAGATTACTAATTTATTAATCTATTTAGGTCTAGTTTACCACGCTAAGTCTATTTAGGAATAGATTTTTATCTTATCTAACTTAAAATAGTAATTTTAGCCTAAAAACGCCTGTTTATACCTATAGATATTACAGGGGAGTGAAAAAAAAGACTAATTAAAAAAGATAACTTTTTTAAAATAATATAACTTTGTAATTAGTAAGCCTAAAAATACAAAAAAAATACTGTTTTAAAGAAAAAAACTAGTAGATTTTATTTACACTGTTAGGGGCTGCTTACTAAGGGGTTTAGGGGTAAAAAAAAATTAGTAAATATAGAAAATTTTTAGGACCCTACTTTAAGTTAGTATAACTTTTTAATTAACGTATAAAATTAGCTTATTTTTATATATATAATAATAGATGCTAAGTTTTATTAGTATATTAAATATTTTTATATATTTATATATTAATTATATAATTATATATAAAAGTTACATTTTTATATTTTTAATAATAAACTAGTAAATAATAAATTACTAATATTTAGTATAGTAGTCTTTAGCTTCTATAACTACCTTATAACGGTTAGGAAGAGATAAAATATAGTTATTAATAACTTCTTATAGTATATTTTACTACTCTTTATTAATAACTCTTTTAAAGGCCTTTATACTTTATATACTAAATCCTACACCTAAACTAGCCTCTTTATTATTATTTAGCCCTTATTTTAAATAACTCTATATATTTTTTATAGGGGCTAAATTAGGGCTATAGGCTGGGTAAGGAAATAGTTTAATTTTATTATTTTTAAACTAGTTTAAAACGTCCTTTATTTTATAAATAGGGACGTTATTTTATTAAAATTACTAACCTAAATTAATATTAGTATAAAGTTTATAATTATAATATAATATAATAATATATATATATATATATATTATTATATTAAAAAAAGTACTAAAAAACCTATTAAGTTACTTACCCCTTTTTACAAAGGGTTTAACCTTAGGTATAAAAACTTTATTTATATAGTTTTTACTAGTAAAAGAAGTAAAAGAATTAGGTATTTTAGTAAATACTAAATTACTTCTACCTCTTATCTAAATTGTACCCTAAACTTATAGTTTAAGGTCTTGTCCTATAAAATAGTTAATATAATTAATATTAAAATACTAAAACCATAACTTAAAAATATATAAAAAGTTAAATATTTTAATATTTTAAAAAGTTAAAATAACTTACTTTATAATTAGCTAACAGCCAGTTCTTTTCTAACTCTATTATTATCCCTTTTTCTATAATATTATTTATTTTATTGTCCCCTTTGTATTACTAACTTATTAGAATATATAATCTTTTTTATATTTATATTTTTTATATTTTTTTCTAGTCTCTTTAGCGTATTTTAATCTTTTTTAGCATTTTCTTTGTTAATTATTAGTTTTTTTTTACTTATATTAATAGAGTAGTCCTCTTCTTTTAAAAAGGATTATAAAGTCCTTTTTATAATCTTTAGACTATTATTTATTAATAGTCTTTATATTTTTTTTTTAGAACTTCTAGTTAAGTCTCTATTAATAATTTTTTTTTCTCTTAGAGTTAACTTTAAAATTCTACCCTTTTTAATCTTTTTTATATTATAATTATTATCTTTTTTTTTAATTCTCTTTATAGTGTTATAAATACTTTATTAAGGCTTTTCTAAAGTAGTAGCAATTAAAGAAGGAGAATTATTTACTTTTAAAAGAAGTTTAACTTTAGATTTAAGTTTTAAATAATTTGCCGCTATTTTAATAAAATAGGAGTTTAGGTTTATAAAAGTAAAAAAATATTATAATATACTATAATATTAATAATATATTTCGTAAGTAGTAATTATATAAGCCCTAGCACTATTTTTATAATTAATATAATTTTATTATTAGATTACTAATATACTTCGAAAAAATAATCACGTGACCTATACTAGGCCTAAAATAGTATAGTTAAAATTTTAGTTAAATATATTTACTAACTAAAAAGTTATAGGAACCTAAATAAGGGGTTAAAAAAATAACTATGTTTAGGTAATTTTAGTTTATTACAGGTAATATATATTACGTAACTAAAATTCTAATAAGAATCCCTATAATTTTTTTCTTAAAACGGTATTATTTACGTATTTTTAGGCTTACTAATTAATTTTATATAAATTTTTAAAAAAGATATCTTTTTTAATTAGTTTTTTTTTTTTCACCCCCCTGTAAAGCTTTTTAGCTAGAATTTTAGGTTTCTATAGCTTTATATTAATTCCTTAGTAGTATCTTATACTTTTAAAAAAACTTTATATTTACTACATAAAGTAGACGCGTTTAAAGAATACTATAGTAAAAAAAAAAAAAATTAAATCCCTAATATAAGGAATAATAATAAAAATTTAAAAAATTTTATAAATTTAAAATATTTCTAGGCACTTACCCACTATACTACCCTATCCTAAGTACTCTTAGTAGCATAAAAAGTTTTTATATTAATTTAAGTATTTAGTATTAGTTAAATTATATATAATATTTTATAATAAAATTAATTTAAAATTAATTTATAAGTATGTTTTATTTAATTATATTATAATAATATATATAGATCTAAATAAGATATAAAATAATCTAATACCTAATTCTTTAATAAAAAAAGTAATAAGTGTTGTTAAAATAAATAATAATATTAATAAGTACTTTTTAAGTTATATCTATAAAAAGTATATTAATTTTTAGTTAATTTATAATAAAATTCTACTATACTTATTATATAAAATAAAAAGAGATAAAGTATAGCGTTAAGATACTAGTCCAAAAAAGATATAGACTAAAAAAGTTATTTTTTTAAATATAGTTAAAAAAATAAGCGTGTATAAGAATTATAAAAAATATTTTTAAATTATTTAAATTTAAATTTATAGCCACCCCGTGTGGTATATTATACTTATAAAAAAAATATTAATAGTAATACTCTAAAAATTTATATTATTAAATATATTCCTATTATTTTATAGTATTTAAATATATATTATAAAAATTTATACTTATACTATTTATATTAGTAGAGGTATAATACTTATAAAAAATTAATTTAAAAAAAGTATATATAGTAGACTAAAAGTATAGATAATTTTAAATTAATTATTAGTTAATTTTAGATTAGTTTTAACTAATTACTTTTCTAGTTCTAATATATTATAATAAGTAAAATTAATAAAAAATAAACTATTTTTAATATATATATTTTATATAAAATAGTTTAATAATTTAGTATATTATAAATTTATTTAGAATTAATTATATAATATTTTTTATATAGAGGTTACTCTAAAACTATATAATAAGTTATAAATAATTAAAAGTTTTTTTTTTTAAATTTAAAATAATAATAAAAAACTATAGAGTAAAGGACTACTATAAAATTTTTTATAATTAATTTTAAACTAAGTATTATATTCTAGTAAAACTATTTTATAACCTAAAGTTATATTTAATAAATTAGCCTATAATTCTTATTTAAATATATTTTAAATTAATTCTAAATTAATTTAAGCTAATTATAAAATTAGTATTTATTTATATTAACTATATAAATTAGTATCTAATTATTTTTATAAAGTATTTTTTTTAAAATATTTTTATATAAATAAATATTAAATATTTATATAGTCTTTTTACTAGTTATATAAATATTATTTAAAATATTATAATATTATTAAGTTATAATATTTAAGGCTTAAATATTATAATAACTATAATATAAATTAATTTAAAATTAATTCTAAAAATATTTAGGTATAGATTATATTTAGAAATAAAATATATTTAAATTAATTATATTATAATATTATTATTTTATATTATTATTATATATTTTTTTAAGTACTATATATTCTGCTAGTATTAACTAATAAATATAATTATATATATATTTTATTATAGCTTATAAATTAAAATTATATAAATAATATTTTATATATTTTAAAATTAGTATTATATTTCGAAATAATATAATAGAAATTTTAAACTTAATTATTTTTAGATTTATTTTAAATTAATTTAATAAATTTTTTTTAAAGTCTATAGCCCTTTTATTATTTTTATAATTTAAAAAATATACTTTTATTAAATAGTTTTATACTATCTTTATAAAGAAAAATTAAATTATAAAACTTATATATTATAAAAAATCTTTTAAGTTTTTATATAGGGGAGGCTTTTAAAATATTATAGTTAAGTAAAAGAAATACTATAGTTATCTAATAATAGTAACTAAAAACTAATATAGAATTAATTTAATATTAATTTTAATATATTTTAAATATATATTTAAAAGATTCTCTATATAAATACTAGTAATACTATTATCTACTTTTTTAATAGTAGATTATTTTTACGCTGAATATTATTCTAAAAGTGTTTTTCCACGAGCAAGTTTGATCTTACCAAAATCATCATCTCTTTTGAATTGGTGATCTGCTCGAGCCGAGGGAAGATAGCTGTCCAATAAGAGTGCTTGCATCAGCTGATCGTAATGCTGATATGTTTGCTGGAACCTTGCGAGGCTTCGAGGGGTAATGGAGGGAATGTCAGGGTCCAAGGGAATGAATTTCCGGCCAGCTTGACCGATGATTCTCTCGCAGCGCAGGCAACGAGGGGTTCTCTCAACGTACAATGGACGGACATTACCGATCGTCCACCTTGCGTGGGAGTCAATGTGTACAGACTGACCAGTCGTAGTTTCGGTTAAGCCCTTACATACCATACACCAAGACTCAACTACTTCAGGGTGACTTGGGGTTTTCGCTGGGTCCCGAAGCAAAGATAAAAATATCTCCCCATCAACTCGAGGAGATTCTTCAGCTTCCAGAGTAGGTATGCTCGCCCGGACAAAGTCAAGCCTGTCTGATACTGGTCGTAAAATTACTTTTGTACCCTGTCTAATGGACTTCAGGTTGCATTTAGAAGATTTGCACATTCGCTCGCGGGCCACATAGGCGCTAGGCCTTGCGCAGGAGAATGTCGGCTCTGTGTCAATGGTTGCAATTGATCCACAAGGACAACTCACCGTTACTGTGTTTCCTCCTATACGGCTAAAAACAAGATGGTCATGTTTGTACTTTTTAGTTCGATCAAGGTGCTCTTTTTGGGCCAGCATGAGTTGCTCCAAGCAATGTCTCAGCGTCGATCGGAAAGGCGTATAGTCGCTGTGCGCTTGCGCTCCAAGGTTCCCGGCACGACTGTAGTCATTTTCTACGACAAGAACTATGTCACCAGCAGAGCCAATATTTCGACCATGAAAGAGAGCTTGCCTCTGCCCTTGAAGCCACACTGCAACTGCAGTGGGTAATTCAGATGGATACCTCCATTCTTCATTTGTCTCAGCCTGGATGGTATCGATTGCGGCAGGAAGAAGCGTGCGGGTCGATTCGTTGCTACTTGGTTTGCAGTCAAAAAATGTACTCCAAGAATTCGGTTTCGCGTTGAGTTTCGAGCTTCCCTGGGTATTCTTCGACTGCAATTGACCATACGTAGGCTCCTGTAAAGAACATAGTATCTCCCTCAGTGCGGGGTCGCCCAAGTGTCTTGCTCTGTAAGATGCCGATACCACAGGCTCCCAGGCTCTACTTTGGAAGTAGATTGGGCTGAACTTGATAGACGGGTCCGTCATAAGAATAGCAGCTTCCAAGGTACGGTCCTGGTTAAGAGCGGAGCCGGACCGTTGGTACAACATCCATTGCGGATGCGCGGCAAAGAGTAAGATCTTCCGAAACATGAATCGTGAGTCTTGGTTCTCAAAATTATCTTCGTGGAGTAGAACTAGAAAGACACCCTTGAATCGGTCCCAAAGAGGGATGGTAGTCGTTTTCATCATTCGGGGTAAATGCTTTTGCACTGGTTTCCCATAAGTGACCTCGACCTTAGCCGCAGATGATTCCATGATACGACGAGTAAATTGTTCGTGAACAAGGAGTACGTTCTCTGGAGGATAAGTCCTCAGACCTTCCGATCGCTTCGACCGCCGATGTAGATGATCGTATAGTAGCGTTTCACCCTCTCGAAAAGCATTGGCCATGACCATCGCTATGCAAGGATTGGCTCTGTCTGCCACTTCCGTACTTGCCGGCGTGGAGGTTGCAAATGAATGTTGATGGAGGTGGTGAGCTAAAGGAGCGTCCAGAGATCCTGACGGAGAAGTCAGGCAGCTTCCAAACTCGGGTGTGGTTCCGGAAGTTGTCCAAGCGTGTGTTTCCTCTCTCATAAAGCTCTTAAAAGCCTCAGATAGGTCGGTCAAGCGGGGATGTAGACCTGATATAAAGAAGTCAGTATCGTTGTGACCTCGATGATGTGTCGCGGTAGACTCACTACGTAAATCCCGGGCGTGGAGCTGGTGGATGTGAGGAAGCAGCTCGCATATCCGCTGAACCCATCCCTGCTCTTGTGGGAAGTGGTCGCGGGGATGTGGGAGGATTAAATTCCCTAAGATCGACACCGTTTCGAGCGATTCCGAAGGGTCTGGTAGGCACTGAGCCATCGGAGAACCAAGAGAACTCATTTTTGTCGCCAATAATGGTATGTGGTTCCCGTGGATAAGTATAGTGGAAAAGCCTATCGTAGGCGTAGGCAACACCAGACACTGAGCTATCGCTGCTTGTTAGCGTTAGCTTACAGGGGGGTGCAACAAAAAAAGAGTACTTAAAAAAGTTACCTTTTTTAAAGTTATATAACTTTTTAATTAGTAAGCTAAAAAATATAAGAAAAATAGTATTTTAAAGAGAAAGACTAGTAAATTTTATTTACCCTATTAGGGGCTGCTTACTAAGGGGTTCAGGGGTAGTAAAAAATTAGTAAATATAAAAAATTTTTAGGGCCCTACTTTAAGTTAGTATAACTTTTTATTTAAGGTGTAAAATTAGCTTACTTTTATATATATAATAATAGATAGTAAGTTTTATTAGTATATTAAATATTTTTATATATTTATATATTAATTATATAATTATATATAAAAGTCACTTTTTTACATTTTTAATAATAAACTAGTAAATAATAAATTACTAGTACTTAGTATAGTAGCCTTTAGTTTCTATAACTACCTTATAACGGTTAGGAAGAAATAAAATATAGTTATTAATAACTTCTTATAGTATATTCTACTACTCTTTATTAATAACTCTTTTAAAGGCCTCTATACTTTCTAAACTAAATCCTATACCTAAATTAGTTATATTAATATTATTTAGCCCTAATTTTAATATACCCTATATATTTTCTATAGGGGCTAAATTAGGGTTATAGGCTAGGTAAGGAAATAGTTTAATTTTATTAATTTTAAACTAAGTTAAAACGTCCCTAGTTTAATAAATAGGGACGTTATCTTGTTAAAATTACTAACCTATATTAATATTATTATAAAGATTATAATTATAATATAATATAATAATATATATATATATATATTATTATATTATTAAAAAAAGGGGTAAAAAAGTATTATAAAACTTACCCCTTTTTATATAGGGTTTAACCTTAGGTATAAGGACTTTGTTTATATAGTCCTTACTTGTAAAAGAGGTAAAAGAATTAGGTATTTTAATAAATACTAAATTACTTTTACCTCTTATCTAAATTGCACCCTAAACTTATAGGGTAAGATCTCGTCCTATAAAATAATTAATATAATTAATATTAAAAAACTAAAACCATAACTTAAAAATATATAAAAAGTTATATATTTTAATATTTTAAAAAGTTAAAATAACTTATTTTATAATTAGCTAACAGCTAGTTTTCTTCTAACTCTATTATTACTCCTTTTTCTATAATATTTTCTATTTTACTGTCCCCTTTATATTGCTGACTTATCAGAAAATATTATTTTTTTTAAATTTATCTTTTTAATATTTTTTAGATTATCTTTAGCGTATTTTAATCTTTTTTTAGCGTTTTCTTTATTAATTATTAGTTTTTTTTTACTTATATTAATAGAATAGTCCTCTTCTTTTAAAATAAATTATAAAGTCCTTTTTTTAATATTTAGACTATTTTCTATTAATAATTTTTTATATTCTTTTTTAGGACTTCTAGTTAAGTTTTTATTAATAACTCTTTTATCTCTTAGAGTTAACTTTAAAACTTAGCCTTTTTTAATCTTATTTATATTATAATTTTTTTTTCTTTATTTTTAATACGTTAGATAGTATTATAAATAGTCTTTTTAGGCTTATTTAAAGTAGAAATAATTATAGAAATAGGAGTATTTACTTTTAAAAGTAAGTTAACTTTAAATTTAAGTTTTAAAAAATTCGGCGCTATTTTAAGAAAATAGAAGTTTAGGTTTATAAAAGTAAAAAGATATTAATATATACTATATTATTAATAATATATTACGTGATTAGTGATTATATAAGCCTTAGTAATATTTTTATAATTAATATAATTATATAATTAGATTACTAATATACTTTAAAAAACTAGTTACGTAACCTATACTAGGCCTAAAAGGGTATAGTTAAAATTTTAGTTAAATATATTTACTAACTAAAAAGTTATAGGAATTTAAAAAAGGGGTTAAAAAAATTACTATGTTTAGGTAATTTTAATTTATTATAGGTAATATATATTACGTAACTAAAATCCTTATATAAATCTTTACTATTTGTTCTCTAAAACGATATTATTTACGTATTTTTAGGCTTATTAATTAATTTTATATAATTTTTTAAAAAAGATAACTTTTTTAAGTACTCTTTTTTTGTTACACCCCCCTGTAATGTCTTGATGCCTTTGATTGACCGACGAATACGATACGTGGCGTGCGTCGCTAAGAGGATCGGGTGCGGGACTGCCTAGTGCGGTAGGCGAGCGCCAAGCCTCGTTGACATCATCGCTTCCCCACTTCAAACGATATTGGAACATCATTCCATGACTGCATTTTTGAATCAGTATATATACTATAGAATTTTCAACATATATCAAATCAAGCAAGGTGTGAATAGGCACTTTGGCGGAGTGGTTATCGCGCAGGCCTGCTAAGCCTGTTCCTTCGTAGGTTTTCCAAGGGAAAAATCGAAGATGCACAACTAACAAACGCAGGGGAGCCAGGCTGCGAATCCCTGAGGTGTCGCATATATCTACCGATTCTTTTTACGGACGAATACAGCAAATCTTATTAATATATTTTTTTTAAAGGGTAGAGATAGGCTAATAACTAAAATAAGTAAATAACTAGTTTAATATATCTATAAAGTATACTAATATAAATAAAATTTTTAAAAATATTAAAATTAAATTTATATTATAATAGTTTTTAATTTTTAAATATAATATAAATAAAATATAAATTTTTTAAACTAGTGTGACGTTATAGCCGTCCACCCGCACTTTACCGTTCTAGGTTAGTGTCGTAGCTAGACACACGTCATCTCAAACTAACAAGATTTGTTACAGTGGTTGCGGTACATATTACACGCTCAAAGGATCTTCTCGTACGATTGTACTGTGCTCATATAACCCAGTCTTTCAAGAAACAGTCGAAGAGCCGGAAATGGGACACATCATGATTTGCCTACTATATCCAATGTGCGCCTTCCGGCAGGGATCCTTTCACCAAGGTACGCGACACGGCACGGCATAGTAAGCAGATGTGTATAATTCTCAATCTAGCCATGAACTCTGGCGTACAAACCGAGATAGAACTACATGATGAGGATGACCGCTCCTCAGCACTCATGTCGATAAAGCCATGCCAACGTCACTCGATCTTTTCCGTACAGGCATTCTCCATGACGCATGTACCCATCGCAATGACGGGGAGGAAAATACCGGTAGCGGTAATGACCACAAACCATGCTCAAGCAACAACCCACCCTTGAAGTGTCGCCACGAAGAACGTCGTGAGATCGCATTCACCGTGCGGCTCGCCCATAACCGTTAACGCCATCGTATCGATACCCGGCCGTTTCTTTGAAGCATGTTGTACCCAAACCTCTGACCCTAGGCTGATCAAGGCCGCCCGACGATCAACGGCCCTGGTCCGTTCCCGCCTTCTTCTTCTTCTTCTTCTCCTCCTGCTTCTCCCGAAACACCCACACACCCGTCGCCTTAACCAAGCGATCCATATCCTCGAGGTCCAAATCCGGCTTGTTCAAATCCAAGCCGACCAGAAGGTCCACGTGCTCCGGGCAGTACTTCCAGTTGATCTTCTTCTGCAGTCCCTGCTTCGCGAAGGCGACCAAGCGCGCAAGGACGTCACCGCATTTGTCCTCGGACAATTCACGTAGCAGCGGCCTGTCACCCATACCGGCACCAAGTTTGCGGTTCAGCTCCTGGACAAGCGCCCCGTGGAGACCCTCATACAGCATGCCCCAGTGCTCGGCGAACGTGAAGTCGGTCTTGCGACCAGCCTGGCTGGCAGCGACGCGGTAGATCAGGGCGTCGGCGGAGTAGTCGTTGGGCGGGGGTGCTACGCCGTCGCGGATAAGGCCGCTGGCCGGGTAGGCGTTCTCGACGCCGTATTTCACCGGAGGGATCGTGCGCTTGGCCTTCTTGCGGGGTGGCTCATCCGTGGTCTGGCCGGGTGGAGCCTGGGGCCGAGCAGCGGGTGTCGTAGGCGCCGTCGAGTTGTTGTGCCGCATGGTGTATCCCGTACCGGGTGGGCCAGGCTGGCTGCCGTTCTCGTTGACCTTCATGAAGTACGTGTTATTGCCCTGGGTGGCTTGGTAATCGGCGTCCATCTGCGCAAGATCCTTGGCGGAATGCGGCACGAAGTTGTTCTGGGCAACAATCGGGCTCGTGTAGAGCGCATCGATACCGGTCAGCTGCTTCGGCGTCCGCGCAAATGCAGACCGATCTGGACCGCCTTGTTGGAGATTCCGGGCGAAGGCGGCCATTTGTGCCAGGATGGTTGCGTCAGATGAGATATCAGACTCAAGGCGAGAGGCAGCCGCCGTAGGAACCACGTGATCATGGGACTGCGGGGGCTGATCGGACGAAATTGCAGCGCCGTTGGTCAAAATGCTATCCTCCTTGGAAGAAAGATCAGTCTCCGGAGTCATCGACCCGGACAGAGCAGTGAGAGAGTCATTGTCCTTGGGAAAATCCGTAAACGGAGTGAGCAGACCCTCATGCTGGAAACCGAAATCGAACTCGAAGTTGGAGGCCGTCGGCTCTGTGGGAACGGCGCTGGCGTCTGAGGGCAGGGCCGGGCTGCCTAGCATCATCCCTTCAACAAGCAAACTACCTTTCAGGGGCAACAGGCCGTCTGGCCGGGCAATAGTATGGATGTTGGGACCCGATAGCTCTGGAGAAGCAACGGCATTGTAAGGCTCTGCGGCTAGGGCGGCCCACATAGGGTCATTAATGGCGAAGCCCATAGCTGAGGGGAACTCATTGTCTTGCTGGAACGTCGGCGCAGTGTTTGCCGTGTGGTCCCATGACTCCAAGGCTGGGTCGATTGGCATCACAGGTTCGAGGGGACGCTTTACCCCTGAAGGTGAGGTGCTGTCTTCCCGGAGAGCAGGCTGGATATTCAAATTAGCTGGCACCATAGACGTAGCGTGCTTGGGCTGGCTCACAACTAAGGATGCAACACCGTCTTGCTCGGGGGCGAGTTCATGGTTCGGGCGAATGCTGGCGGAAGCCTCTGGCGTTGACACAGCGTTGCCATGGTCGAGCTGGCCTGGACCCATGTCCTTCCCCTGATCAGTATCGCCGGTGAGCGGACGTGTCGAGGCGATCTTCCGAGAGCGTTTGGTGGATGCACGTCGTAGGGGTTGCCGCAAGGGACGGTCGAGAGGAGAAGGAGTCCGCATGATTAGGGCAGCACCGGTCTGCGTTGAGGTAGACACTTCTATAGTGCAGTCGGTGTGTTGAAGCGAGTGTGGTAATTGTGCTTGAGCGGTGAGTGCTCTTATAGTCCCAGGTGGTGCAGGGCGGAGAGTGCCAAGGGGAGGCGGCATTGTGTAACCACGACAGTGAATCAATACACCAGCCACAGCGCGGTACACGAGATGAAAATGATTGGCTGTTTATGATTGGTTCAAACGGATTCTGCTCGCCGCGGCGGTGTATCACGGGCGCATTCAGTCACTGTTCAGGGGACCGACAAACGCCGCACCACATCACATCATGACGTCTCTGGCGGTGAGCACCCTGCTAAAACATTTCCCCAACCTTCTAGTCACTAAGAGGCACCTTGTATGGAAGTTTGCTATTCCTCTCTTCCAATGAAGCCCCCTTGCATTCGAGCCATGCCGCTCAGCGGGATCCCCTCTGGGGCCAGCATAGTTTAGCAAGCAAGCACAACGTAAACTTACCATGTTAGATCCAAATTCGACGTATGTAACTTGTTATCCCACATCGTCCTCGCTCGACCTCGTCCCACGCCTCAAACTCGCTACTCCGTGCGAACCTTACCTTCTCAGCACGATAGCATGCCATACTCTCGTGCGTTTTCTACCTCACCATCGCGACGTCCGATCCTAGCTCTTGACAAACAAGCAGCAGCTTGCCCACCAAAGTCATCTTTCGTCTTCTAGGGGTAGCAATAGGCGTACCTGCTTATGGCAGTTTTCATAATTGCATCCACACGGGCGCGTGATAAGAGATGACAGAATGTTAGGATAGCGGAGCAGACGTTAGCATTCGACATTGGAAGATGGACAGGGAGGGAAGGAAGGAAGCTAGCTAGTCGAGATTGCGCGAAAGAAAGTCGTGCTCATGTGCGCGTCCCCAGCTCCTGCACGCCTGAACACCATATCTACGATACCTTCGGCACAGATCGGAAAACATATTACGCGCATCGAGGACCCCGGAATCCTCCTGAACAAACAAGAACGCTCCGTGCATTATAGCACAACATATCCTGCACTCCCTCGACATCTGCATCACGAAAGGCATCTATTGTACGATGCCGACGATTTAAAACATTAAAGTACAATATCGAATGCCAGGGCGTGAAGACATTAAATAGGCGTGTGAGAAACGAAGGCAAAGAAATCGTAAACAGCCTGGGAGAACGCAGCAGACGTTGTCCACCGAACGTACCTTCCCCCACCTTTTTAGACGTCTTCAGGAGTAGAGAAAGAGGCCTTCTTCGAGTACCTAGGGAGCGAAGATAGGGATCCAAATATTTCCACCTATACCCGTTTCCCTCAGCATCTTTCCCATCATAGCAACAGCTTTCTTCCATGCTCGAATTCCAACATCATTTCCCCTCCATCCACCACTCCTCTACTCACCCCACCTTCGTCTCCAAACCCACTAATTACGGCCGCCGTTGCGACCTCCCGCATATCCCCACCCCCTCTTCACAAGCACGGGCGCCGGTTCGAGCTCCGGCGCTACCGTAGCTTCAGCCCGCTTTACCGCGCGTGTTATAGTACGGGTAGAAGTAACACGCGCAGTAAGCGTTGTCCGTGCAACGGTAACAGTTGCCGTCGTTCTTGCGATCGTGCTTGTCGTTCTACTCGTGACCGTTGATCGCGCAATGGTTGCCGTCGTGGTGACGGACGTGCGTGAAGTCACTGTTGTCGGTACGTTGCGGATCGCTGTGCTTGTGCTAGCGATTAGGAACAAGGTTAGCGAGTTGCATCCAGAAGGGGAATGGGGAAGTTAAGCTGAGGCCTCAGGTTTGGTAAAGATAACGATACCATGCTCCAGAATGTTAGATAATGGAACGGGCGGAGAGGTTGAAACATGTGGACAAGAGCGTAAGGTGGAAGCGACCATGGCGCTCCCAGAAACTACTTACGTCGTTCTTGTCGATGTCGTCCTTGCGATTGTACGGGTGAAGGTGAAACTGCTTGTAGATGTGGTGCTTCGGGTCGAGGTGCGTCTATTACAAGTTATGTGAGCGACTTCCGTGAATGACTTGGGCGTCCTTTCGGTCGGGTAGAGATGACTCACGTGAGAGTTTGCGTGACCGTGACCGTGACCCCAAAAGAAATCCTTGTCGTCACCTAACAAAGTCAGAACCATGTTGTCAAAGACGATACCCGAAGAAGGTATCCAGTATATATCTTACAGCGGGTAGCCTGGTTGTAATTGTACGAGTGCTCGTAACTGCAGGGAGGGTGGTTGTGAAGGAGCTTGTAATCGTGGTCATGACAGTTTCAGTTGACGCTGGCGGTGAGACAGTGATAATAGAAGTCACAGCACTGACGTAGGGAAAAGTTAGCATAGGCAGCGGCACTAGGCTAGATAGAAGGGCACCCACCTTGTGGATACCGACACGGACGTAGAAACAGATGTGGATGTAACAGTCGACATGGATACAGGTGTCCTAAAGTAATGTTAGCTTTACTACCATATCTGGCGCCTTGTAACAGCAAGAATTGTTGATGGTGGAGGATGGCAAAGCAGAGGCCGGAAACGCCCTCCAAAAACAAGCTCAACAGCCAGTCTTTAGACCTTGCTGAATCATACTTCGCTGCCGTGGGCTCGCCGCTATGACCTTAGCGAGATATACTTACGAGTACCGGGTCTCAGTGATGGTTCTGTCATTTGGTTAGCTTCTTTCGTTGATTGAAATCATGCGACGTACACATAAATGGGGCTGTTAAAGCAAGGCTGCGAAATGTAAGCAGTAGGCCCATTTGTAGTAATATACAAAGTCGAAGCGCTTTGCACGACCGTCTGAGGCGGAGGCGTCACGGTTACGGTCTGGATCACTGTTGATGGTTGAATGGTCTTTCCGGTGTACGTGTAGGATCTCCCGGTGGTGACATAGATGGTCTGTTGCTGGAATTGGGTTATAGTCTCAGGGGCAGCCATCTCGGTAACAAACACGGTGCTAGCACTCTCATACACGGTGGTCGGATCTAAAGTCGGACATGTCTCCTCGCCTGCGACCGTAATGACGGCTGTAGAAGCAGGAACAGTTTGAATGGCCGTGATTGTTGTCGCGGGTAGCGTGTGCACAGATCTACGTTCACGTTAGTGGGCCTGGGCATCGAGAAGAGGTCGCATGGTGAATTGACTTACCCGCTCAGATACACGGTAGAAGCCGGGAGAGTTTCAGTGATATATACCGACGAAGCAGGCAGAGTTTGCACAGATCTACGTAAGTTAATGGGTCAGGACGAGAAACACGCATGAAGTATGGCCTTACCCGCTCAAGTATACAGTAGACACCGAACCGCTCAGGAACACAGTAGAGGGCGGGAGAGTCTGTACAGACGTCTCATACACCGTAGCGGCTGGAAGAGTCTGAACAGATCCGCTAAGGTACACAGTGGAAGGTGGAAGAGTTTGTACCGACGTTTGATATACCGTGGAGGCAGCAAGAGTCTGTATGAATCCACTAAGGTATTCCGTGGAGGCTGGTATTACTTGGGTAACAACCGACGTGATGTAAGCGGTTGAGGCAGGGAGAGTCGCTTGTTCCTGGGTGACGTATACTGGCGACGTGATAGTCGGACCCGTCTGATAAATAGTTTGCGCCTGCGTGACGACGGTGGTCACGGGGGAGCCCGGCTGCGTCAAAGTAATAGTGACCTATATATGTGATCAGAGAAATGCTGATATACCAAGTCAATGACTTACAGCACTGGCAGCTGATGTTATGGTGATGACATTGGTGACAGGCGCAGGGCAAGTGAGTGATGCGGAGGTTGAAGAGCTTAGTAGGCTACTGGAGGGTGTAGAAGAGTCTGCCGTGCTCGGCCCTGTTGACGAATACGGTGTAGATTGAGTAGACGAGTCAGGGCTGCTAGATGAGTAAGACGTGATCGATGGCGTGGGCGAATAAGATGTGCTCGTCTGCTGCGTCGATGTCTCCGAAGGAGATGCAGAGCCATCGGAGATGGAAGACGACAAAGTTGGAGAAGCGGTCGTGCTTCCCCCGCTGCTCGTGGATACGCCCTATAGAGAAAGATTAATGACCTTAAAACTTGTAGTCGGGCAAGCCACGACTGAGCGATACAACCCTACGCCAACTACCTGCAATCACAAGAACACCGACGAGTGTCCAAGTGATGACGTCGTAGAACATCGGGCAATCATTGCAGGAATTCCGAATTAATAGAGCTTACCGAAGTGGACGATGACACCGAAGGAGAAGAGGAGGACGAGACGACTGATGTAGTACCGGGATCTACTGAACTGGAATCTGAAGTCGTTTGAGCGACGCTGGTGCTCGTATCCACTGAGCTTGAGCTGAAATCACTCGGAGACTGCGAAGATGACGCAACAGACGAAGGAGGGGTGGTCGTAATTGTGCTTAGCGTCGAAGGATCGGCGCTTGTCGCACTGTCACTGGAGGAAGAAGATACCTGAGTCGAAACAGTGGTTAGTGGGACGGAGAACGTTGAAGAGAATGAGATTATGGTTGCAGAAGTATAGTACGTGCTTGTAGGCGGTGTAATACTCGGAGCAGTAGAATCGGTGCGTGCGAGGGTGGAAATTCCAGAGCGTGCATTTATAGTAGGTGCAGGGCTTGCAGTTGTAGGCCTTCCAGCGCTTGCGACCATGGGTGTTCCAGAGCTTGATGTGGAAAAAAGTATTGGAAGATGACCATACAATAGAAGAAAAACTCCCAAGGCTGCGCGTTATGGAGGTGAAGTCCAATGCGCGTCGTCAGTTATCGATGGGAACACGGCGGAGCTGCTCAGCGTAGACAACTTGGTACCGTCAAGTGTCGTGATTGCCGTAGACGTCGGGACTGCCATTGGCGAGGTTGTTCCTGAAGCTCTGGATGCGGACGCAACAACGCTTGAGCCGAGCGTCACGCTTATGCTAATTACAATTGTGCCTGTTAACGATTGACTTGAGGACAGCGACAACCAAGTTGAAGATGTGAAGCTCTTCGTCGTCTGGGAAAATGACGACAATGTTGGTGACAGTTTTTGCGTCGAAGGCGAAGAAACCGGTGAAGTGGTGTACACAGCGGAGGTTGAAGTGGCCCCGGAAGTCAACTTAGAAAGTTTGAGGAGGTAGAGCTTCCAAATATCCCGGCACGGGAAGTAGGCGTGTCGCTGTGACCCACTACACTCGAGAGCGTGGTCGTCTGTGGGTCGTTATCAGTCGCACTAGCCGACATGCGACGAGGCTATGCTTGAGCTTGACATGATGGTTACCTAGGTTGTCGTCACTGAACCAGAGCCCGTAGACTCAGAAGGGGAGGTTCCTGAGCTGGAAAACACGGTAGTCGAAGCAGAGCCGGCTCCAGAAAATATTGAGGCCGACGAAGAGTATATCGGCGAAGTGGAAGCTGTGGCCATAGACGACGAGGGTGCGGTTGTTTGTGGGCTGCTGCTAGTCGCACTAGCCGACGTGGACACAGGTACGCTTGAGCTTGAGCTGCTGGTTACAGAAGGCACACTTGAGCTCGTTCCTATAGACGAGGCGCTTGCACTATCGGAGGCCAAGGAAGGGCTTGCGGCGCTCGACGATAGCGAAAAGTATGTGCTGCTGGATGCCGACGAGGAGTATGACGCCGAAGTGGGAAATGTGGTCGTAGACGACGCGGCCGAACCCCCGGACGAGATTGTCGAAGAAGAACTAGCCCCAGAGAAGGTTATTGAAACACTTACACTTGACGGAGATGCAGGTAGGTTCGCTATTGAAGAAGAGCTGCTACTCAAAGTCGTTTCCGCGGGCAAGGTGCTACTGGACCCAGTTTCCGAGGTGCTCGATGTCGTCGCGTACTGCGATGTAGTGGCCGAAGGCAAACTGCTCAAAGAGGAAGACCATGTATCGCTTCCGAGCAAGGAGGATGCGGATGAGCTGGAAGCAATGGATGTAGCAGAGGAGGTGGTGCTGATCCCCGAAGAAGTAGAGCTAGAAAGAAATGTGCTGCTGCCTTGTTCTGAAGCCATGCCGTCCGACGAGGGCACTGTATTGCTGGAGCTTGACGCGAGACTTGACTGCATTGATGAATCGATGCTGCTCGGTGACACTGTCGATGTGGTAGAGGCAGTCGATATCGGACTGGTGCTCGCCGGAGAAGACGAGGAGCTGCTCGCAGCCGTTGTCGAATAGTCGCTCGCAAACGTACCAGAACCGCTCAATGTCGTCATAATCAATATAGAAGCAGGAACACTTGTCACGGAAGAGGAAGTAACGCTGCTCTGGATAGATTCTGAAGCCCCGCCGTCCGAGATGGAAACTGTGATGCTTTGTGCCGGCGCGCTCGATGGCTGATCGACATGTTAAATGGATCCGACGATTGGCTGCTGCGCCTTAATCTAGAAAGTCAGGTATGAAAAACGCAACTCACCAGGGATGACGAGGATGGATTATCGTCCACTGCGCTGGAACCGACCGTCGTGGAAGAAATTCCCAGCGATGAGCTAGATGGGGGGAATGAAGAGAACGCGCCGGACGAACTGCTTTGCGTGATGCTGCTCTGCACCGTACTGGCCTGAGCATCACTGGAGGTCATGGACAAAGTCGACTCGGGTATTGAACTGCCCTGATCTGTGCTGGATGTCCCGGATGAAGACAATGCGGTGTCAGAACTGCTCAGAACTGTGCTCGACGCCACGGACGTAGACGACACTATTTCGCTGCTACTCTGCGCTGTATTGCTCTCTATGGTGCTTGATGAGACCGCGGCCAAGGAACTGCTCTGTACCGTGGGCACAACCGAAGAGGAAGACGTCTGTAATGCATCGGAGCTCGATGTTGTCGCACCAACACTGTCTTGTGTGGACGACGAGATTCCGTCCGAAGAACTTTCCTGTGCGCCGTCGGACGAAGTCGCGGGTGCCAACGAGGACGACGAGCTAGGAAGCACACTGCTCGAGGAGCCGGAGAGCTCGCTACTTTGCGTGGAACTGCCAATCGACGATGAAAATGGCACTTCACTGGACGACGATATCGAGGACGATGAGGCCAAGCTAGAAGAACTCACCGATGAAGGCGCCTCTGCGGCGGATGACGACGTAGAGCCACCGTCAGCGGCTGAGGATGAGGCAACCGACGACGTGGATGTCGCTGCATTCGACGGGGAAGAATCCGGTAGCGAACTCGACGCGGAAGAAGCGGCCACAGAACTCGACGAGGAACTTGCCAGGCTGGGATTCTGTCCACATTAGCGCATCGCAACGAGAACGAAAATGCCTGTGTGCTGTGCGAAACAAATGGAATCCGTTATCTTCAAAAACATCAACGACGTGGAAGCTTGCGGTCCTCCTGAGATGGTTTCTGGTCCGCAAGCCTCACACACGTCGGGTGCAAGGAGAGATATGATAGCCTGTGTCCTTGTGAGCAGAGCATGATGAACGTGGACCTGTGTGTTGGTAGCATCCATGGGAAGTCTGCACGCGAAAGACAATGAAGGAACAGTTTGATGACGGTAGATGTGAAAAGCTTGAGGGTCGACGCGTTTGACGCGTCGCAAAACAATGGCACAAGAGAGGAATGCACCGCTAATGACCTAGAACTGTAAGCGTGACAGTAAGGAAGGAGCATTGGGAACGCCCCCTTGGTCTGGGAAGGAGCGGTTCCCACGCAGGCTACAACCTCAACACCATGTCGCCAAATCAATCAACTCGTGTTATCATCGCCTGGAGAAGGCATAGGAAAGAGGCCTCTCATATCATTCAGGTGGAATACAATATTGGAAACCTGCCACTTCGTTATTAGTAATTACAAACGCCGCGTTATAGACGTTTCCAAGAAATAATAAGTACGCCCAGATCTCGATCCAGGGGTACAAACGCAGTCAGGGCACTCTGTTAGGTGCTAACCCGTGTACGCAATGAGTTATAGACGTTTATCCAGCTTACACGTCGTCGACGTCGCCTAACTCGCGTCGTGACGTGAAGATCATCCGTCCCTTCCTGCTTACTAACGGACCCACTTCGGCGGGCTGACTGACCGGCCGGGCGGCCTTGGGCTAAACATGCCAACCTCACAACACCATAGCAGGAGAGAGCCTCAATACAGACACAGAAAGGGAGCTCCACCCCGCCGACCAGCGTAGTGTCTGAATAAAACGACGCGGTATCTCACACCAAGGCACACGTTGCAAAATGCACAGCCCAGCACGCGCTTCAACGGAGCATGTTTGCAGACTATCTACGTAGTACAATGCTTGCTACACCCAGCCTTTTATGCCACGGGGACGGGGAAACAGGAATAGCGGTAGATGGACACAGCAAATCACGTTTCTCGTGCGAGGGAACCGACCAACAACGCCAGTGCTATGCTATGCAGGTATACGCATGCGGGAATCTAGGACAAGGAAAACCAGTGGGACGCGCGGACGGCGTAATGATACAAAGGTAAGCAAAAAGAGAGAACTGTGTACAGTAGATGGTAGGTAGGTAGGTAGGTAGGTAGGTAGGGGTGTAGGATTCATCTCGCGACGCGCTCGATAAGCCTGGGCGAAGGTTAGTATATGCACATAGATTCAGTAGGCTAGGGGGTAGCGAAAGAAATAGATAGAAAAGTACCTCATGGTGCTGATGGCAAATGTGGTGAGCCATGCGATGAGGGCAATCAGTAGCGTGGCCGTCAGCGCCTTCTGCCGCGTGCATATGCTCTTGACGTAGGGGCAGCCGATGGCGCTGCCCCCGCTGAGCCCGGTGCCGTCCCGGCAGGCCCACCGGCTGTCCGTCAGCGCCTGGAAGGCCAGGCTCAGATTCGCCGAGTCGAAGACGATGAAGGCGAGGTCGAGGAAGATGAGGCGCATCTTGGCGTAGTGGGAGCGCAGCCCCAGCGGCTTCGACGTGTACTCGTCGTAGGTGATGTACACGGTGTACACGATGGCGACGACGTCGACGATGACGGCCATCCACGTCGACGAGTTGTTCTTGCACGACTGCGTGTCGGAGCGGTGGAAGATGGAGCCGGCGAGGGCGAGGGCGAGCACGGAGAAGGTGAGGACGATGAGGCGCACGACGAGCGGCACCATGGGGTGGTTCAGCAGCACCTTGTGGAAGCGCGCGCGCTTGGCAGAGCTGAACAGCCAGAAGCCCGTCAGCTGCTCCTTCTCCTGCTGGTCCATGGGCTGCCACGGCTCCTCGAGGTCGGGCATGTTCTCCTTCATCCACGCGTCGTCTACGATCTGGCCGCGCGAGGACGAGGGCCGGTCGCGGTCGTAGTCGGAGGCCTTGGCGAACTGCTGCCACTTGGAGGCCTGCTCGGCGAGCGGCGTCTTGGGGGTGACGGGCGCATGCTCCCGGGCGTGGTCGAAGCGGCGGCCGGGGACGTTCGACTTGGGGGTGGGGAGGTAGTTGTGCGAGGCCGGGCGGGCCGACGTGGGCGTGCGCGGGAGCAGTAGCGAGGCGGCATCGGCCTGCTCGTCGTCGTCGTTGTTGTTGGGCGAGTGCACCCAGGGCGGGAGGGTGCGGGCGGTGCGGTGCTGGTCGACGTGCGTGTCCTTGGAGCGCGACGACGCCAGCGTGTGCGGGTTGGACGAGACGGACTGGCTGTGCGACTTACGCACGTTGTTGGCGCCGTCGACCTGCAGCTCGTGGCTGGACGAGGCAGCTGAGCCATTGCGGGCTTCGACCATGGGGTAGTGGGCGGCATGGCCGGCCATGTCTCGACCAAGGAAGGGATGCTCAGCCAAGCGGCGGGCGGTTACGTGGGCGCAAAGTAGCAGTCGGTGCACGACGACGACATGCTCATGCTCTTCCGCCTGTACGCACTCGGAGCCGGCTGTCGTGGGCGTGAGCGTGAGCGACGGTCGATGTGCCGTGGTGGTGAGGCTGCGCCTCGAGGGAAATTGGCTGGCGATCGCAGGACGCCCATGCACAGCGCAGCATGGCGTCCCCGCGCGTCATCGCAATTCCGTGTCCACCGCTAAGCACCGCCCGTGCAATTCCATGTCCATGTCCCGCTAAGCTTGCTCCCCCTCCCCACTCGCCGCCGACGACATGTTTCACGAGTCGCGCCTCTGAGAAAAAACTCCGCACCTACGCCATTGTGCGCGACAACCACCCGCACCGCCCGACCATGCGCCTCTTCCTGCTCCCCATCTCGACGCGCCGGTCGCTCATCTACTGCGAGAAGCTGCACGAAAAGGCCGCCAGCGAGCGCGGCCTGTTCGACCGCATCACCAACAAGGCGAGCGAGACGTGGGTCGCGTGGGAGAAGGACACCAAGGCCCCGCTCAACTGGAAGAAGCGCGTCACGCTCGCCGGCAACCAGGCCCTCAAGCGCATCCCCTACGAAGAATGGGGGCTCAAGACCATCCCTGCGCTGACGGCCAGGCGCAAAGCCGCCATCGTCGACGGGCGCGAAAAGTACCACGTCATCTACCCGGGCCTGTACCTGCAGCAGGGTAAGGTGCCCGAGATACTGCGGAATCTGGCGACGGAGAAGCAGGGCATGTACCGGAGCAAGATGCTGTGGAGCATCGTGGCGATGCCCTTTACCGCGCCGTTTATGCTGATCCCGGTGTACGTATACCAGCCTTTCTCAGCGCTGATTTCATGCTGACGTGACGTGAAGTATTCCTAATCTCCCCTTCTTCTACCTCGTCTACCGTGCCTACTCCTACTGGAAAGCCCTCACCGGCGCCAAACACCTCGAGTTCCTCCTGCAGCACAACCTCCCCACGCCGAACCCCTCCTGGGAGCTCGACGAAGTCTACACCGCGGGCCTCATGTATCCCACGCGCGACATCTCGCGCGCCGCCCCGCGCCCGACCAGAGCGCAAGCCCAAGAAGTCGCGCGCGTCGTGCAGGCGCAAACCAACGGCGGCACCGAGGACGTCATGGTGCTGCAGCGCTGGAACGGGAAGCTCATCGCCGAGCAATTCCACCTGCCCGACATGGAGGCCGAAATCGAGCGCGCGGTCGAGCAGGTCGAGCAGTCGATCAAGGCGAAGGACGAGCTGATAGAAGAGAAGCTGGAGCTGGAGAAGGCGACGGCGAGGCCGGGGCAGACGGCCAAGGATGCGCTGCCGAGGGACGTGTTACAGCCGCTTGAGAAAGCGGGCAAGAAGATCCATAAAGAGGCCGAGAAGATCGCTCACGAAAAGGATGGGCGATGATGGCGCGTGTACGACATGGTTGAAAACATTTGTATGATATAGGGACGGTACGTGGCGCATTGGGAACGTAGCCTCGTATGTATGTATATGTATCATGACAGCGACATCGATGGGAGGCGCGGATTCTAAACTCGATATACAGACTTGGACACCCTGGATAGGAAAAGAAAATGCACGCGGGACCATGCGTGTACCCAAAAGCCATGAATTGCTTGCCTCGCGTACCGAAGAAATACACGGGTTGCGACTGTCAAGACCCGGGAGGGGATGCATAAGCAAATGCTCAAAAGCGGGAGCTATTTCAGATGTAGGTGCCCCGCAACTCCGAATGCGCGGTGTATGAAGTTAGAAGTCATCAGCATAGGTGGTTGCTGGTGATTGTGATTTTTGGTCATAGGGTGATGGATCATGCCCTGTATTTGTGCCTTGTGAAGGACCAAGGTCGGACTATTCTGACAGCAACACAGTAGGCGGATATCTCATACTGCAAGGAGGCGCTAGATGCTCGGACACCCAAGGGCGAAGATTGCGTGGTTGTTGCGAAAAGCTGCAGATAATGATGAGAGGGTAGTCGATATTCTCACCAAAAGGATCCTATATTGTCGCCAGCGAGACTCAAAGATTGCGAGATGGTACGAGCGCGGCGTGCTTGCCCTTATTTCTCAGATTCGAACTTGTCTGGCTTCCTCGATAAGGTTAGCTCAGCCCAATAGGAAAGAACGAACGGCGACGTCATTCTCCATTCATCGTCCATTGGCATCAACACCAAAAATTTCCCAACCCCGTTCCATATTCGCATTCGCGACACTTAACAGCAGCATCTGGGCTTTTATGCGCCCGAAATTGGGTCTGCATTTTACCCAAGTTTCCGTTACCAATAGAACTCGCAGCTACAGCCGCAATCATTCGGAAAATATCAAAACTGAACATCACCACACCATGCTTTCGAAGGACGACTTCCCATGGCACCTCGGCGTCTTCGACGCGCACTGCCATCCCACAGACATCATGTCCAGCATCCCTTCCATCCCCCACATGAAAGCCCGCTGCCTAACCGTAATGGGCACCCGCGCGCAAGACCAACACCTCGTCACACAAGTAGCAGACCAATACGGCGTAAAATCCTCATCCCAACCCGAATGGACAAGAGAAGAATGCATGATCCCCTGTTTCGGCTGGCACCCCTGGTTCGCCCACATGATGTATCTCGACGACGGCGCCTCCGACGCTCAACCCCTAACCGGCGAGTCCAAAATCGCACACTACCGGCAGGCCCTGGCACCAAGCAAGCAGCACCCCAGCGACGACGACGCGAAGATCTATCTCTCCCTGCCGAACCCCACGCCCTTTTCCGTGTTCCTCCGCCAAACGCGCGAGAACCTGGCGCGCTACCCGCTCGCGCTCGTCGGCGAAATCGGCCTCGACCGCTCGTTCCGCATCCCCGAGGCGTGGGGCCCCGAGCGCGAGTCCTCGCGGCAGGCCGAGCTAACGCGCGGCGGGCGCGAAGGGAGGAGGCTGACGCCGTTCCGCTGCAGCCCCGCGCACCAGAGGGCGATCTTCAAGAGGCAGTTGGAACTCGCGGCCGAGACGGGGCGCGCAGTCAGCGTGCACGGCGTGCAGGCGCATGGACTGGTGTTCGAGACGATTAAGGAGCTGTGGAAGGGGCACGAGAGGGAAGTGCTGAGCAAGCGCGAGAGGAAGAAGCGCGGGAAGGACGATGCTTCGATCGCGGATGAGGTCAGTGGAAAGCAGGACGATGGAGGGCCGAAGCCGTATCCCCCGCGCATATGTCTGCATTCGTACTCCGGCTCCGCCGACGCGTTTAAGCAGTACCTCCACCCTTCTATACCGGTGGCGTTCTTCGCGTCGTTTTCGACGGCGATTAATCTAGGTGATGCGGTGGATGAGGAGACGCCCGAGGCGTTTGTCGAGGTGGTGAGGACGGTGCCGGATGAGATGGTGCTGGTGGAGAGCGATCTGCACGCCGCGGGTGACGAGATGGATAGGCGGCTAGAGGACATGGCGAGGCGGATATGCAAGATTAAGGGGTGGGAGCTGGAAGAGGGCGTGACGAGGCTGGGCAAGAACTGGAGGCGGTTTGTCTTTGGGGTGGAGGAATGAGAAGAGTCTCCAGCGTTGCATAGCGCCAATGCAGGAATGCCAACCACTGGTCTGCGCCGTGGTAAAGTGTTGAGGGGATACATGAGATGGTGTATTTTAGGATAATGGCCATGTAGAGGTCCATTATACAAGACTTATAAGTCATCTTAATATTACACCCACCGAGGTATAATAATCTTTCACGATCCATAGATCCCATGACAAAGTAGGTAGAAAGGTATCTATTAAACGATGAGGTCTTAGCAAGCATGGAGTTCTCGATGTATTTTGTGTCGCGGCTTCAACAAGCTCGCGAACTACTCCGGTTGACCTAGCAAGAAATAATTATAGAGGACAATATACATGCCCATTAAGGACTGGCGACATCTAGCTCGCACTCGCGGGCGCGTCTCCAAGCTTCGTCCACCGGCTTATGAAAGCACATCATGGTAGTACACTTATCAGTAATATTAACGTTATGCCTAAGCTAATATTTCTAAGTCAAGTAATAGGTACGCCTAGACCCCGTCCGGGGATACGAACGCAGTGAGGGAATTCTGATAGGTGTTATCCCGTGTTCGCGGTGATCGAGGGCTGAAAATATTTCCCAAGTATTTTATCATTTAGTAAACTAGGCAAAAAGATGGATATTAATTTTATAATGCCCTAGCTGGAAATGACCCTAGAGGATGGTGTTGTGCCCACTAAGGACTGACAACATTCAGAACCAGTATACAGGTCGCACTATCTCCAGTAATCTCCATCACCACTACATCCGCGTTAGGTTGAACTTCTGAATGGCTACTTCGAGGGTTGCATTGCGCGCGGCCTCAGCCTGGTGGAACAGTTAGTACCCACCGTTCTCAAGAGCAACAATCAACACATACCGCTTCCACGATTTCCCGCTCACCCAGACCACGCAGCGAGTACCTCGTCCCATCCGCCAAAACCAACGTGTCGACAACCCTACAGTCTCGGTCCTTCCCACGTTTCACCTCGTCCCTCTTCCCCCGTCCACGGAACCAGTACTTCGCGGATAAGAATCGCTTCTTATACAGCTCGTCACGTTCACACCATGACGCGAGTGCGTTCCCGGGCCTGCCACCCCATCGATCGCTTGTCTTAGAGACTTGGAATTCACCTTCGCACTTGGGAACGATGTAGCTCTCCATTTGGATCTTCCAGTTTAGAGGAACGGCTGCGAAGGAGACAGTCAGCCAGCCTCTAGTCCCGGGGATATATGGGTCTTCCTGCTTGGGGACAGTGCAGCATTTTCCCGGCTGTTGGTTTGGACACGTAAGGTACCACCCTTCGCAATTCTCGTCTGAGAAGCGGATGTCGATCGCGGCAACAGCGAGAACGAGGCTTAGAAGGGAGGATAGGAGCTTCATGATCGAGATGATGGATTCGTAGGGAAGCAATCAATTATCGTGGTGTTGGATATGTTGCGGAGTGGTGTGTAGGAGAGCGTAAGAATCTTACAATATATACATTTCCCGGCGAAAAATTCTCCCTTTGCGGGATTAACTAATTTCACAGTTTTGAAACCGATGTTGGGCATTGTTTAAGGAGCATGTTTCGGTGACAGGCTACAGTGCACGCCCACGGACCAAGTGGGGTAGCCGTGTTGGGCTCGTGGTGGCAGGCAATATCATGCCTTCGGCAAAGCGGCCTGCGGCGAGACTATCCAATAGTTTACAATAGTGGATGTGATGATATCCCAGGTATGTGGGCACGCGGTAGGTAAAAGTGGCCACTAACAAGGTAAGTTTGGGTTGGAGTCATAGATGGGTTACACACTGGAAGATTGACCTCAGCTCGAGGTTGGGTCGGGCGAGCTTTGAGGGCCAATGCTCAGTGTTTGTGCAATGGAAGGTACTCGTTACTGTGGAATAAAGCTGCCGGTATCGCAACGAATCAGGCACCCAGCGGACCGATATTTTCTAACTGGTCCGCTTTCTCTCGAAGATTCGCAGTGACCATTTGCTTTACATATTAAGGTGCTGTCAAGGCATACCAAGCCCACGGAAGATGTCTGGTCACCACGAAGTTCTCCATGAATCTTCTTGTCTGTGTGTAACGGTGAGTAATCCAATCGTAACCAGAGGTTTGAAACACTAATAGCGGCACACTGACCATGCATTGCCCGGAAGTCTCACATCTCGCTTGGTGTGTAGGCAATCCTAGCTAGATACCTATAGATTCCTGCGCTTGACATTCTCACTTGGCAGGACACCGCCGACATCCCCACTTTTGTAATGCTCTCGCGAGAGCCAATGCGTCTGGCCCGCGGCGTCTTCACAATTTGGGCCGCCGGCTCCCGGTGTCTCCTATGGTGGCGCGGCTTATGACTCCGGGTACGTTCTGAGCTCGGCTAGGGTCCATGGCGGCACGAGCCCAGGGCCTAACCGGCGGCCCAAGGGTAGTACACCTGGCCAGAAGGCAAAAAGTGAAGGTCGTCAATCAGTGCTTGCCGGAAAAGATAGCAGTGCTATGCGAATGTGTTCTCAGGTTCTCCTTTATGTTATGCATGCGCTGGGCTACGGCGTATCTTTATCAGATAATAATTTTCCTATAATAATCTATATAGTAATCTCGCGATCTATATTTAATATACTAATTATAAATTATAGTAAGTTATTTTTTAAAATATTTTACCCCCTTTAAAAATTAAAGTATACTTTTTTTTTTCTATTAGTATTATATAATAAAAAAAATTTATAGGTTTTTTATATAGCCTTATTTATAGTTTTATATTAAAAAGCTTTTTAATTTTAAATAATTTATTTTTAATATACTATACTTAAAGTCTTATTAAAGATAGTTATTTATTATAAGAAAAATTACTTATCTATATTATATTTTAATTTAAATAATAGTATAGTAGCTAAACTAGTATAAAAAAACTAAATATATAGTATAACTATAGTGGCTTAAGGCAACTAAAAAAAGTTTTAAAAAAGGAGGAGTATATATATATCTTTATATACTAAATTTATAATTTAAAATTATTATTATTAAAAATAAGCTTAGCGAAACGTATATATTTATAAAAATCTTTTTTAATTTATTAATTCTTATTTTTTTTAAGGAGCCCTAGATTAAATAAAGTATTAGTATAAAGTTTATAAAATTATTTATTAATATATAACCTTTTTAGATAAAGTAGTAATATAATTATATCTAAAACAGTTATTATTATTAAATATAATAATTATAGAAATAGAGAGAGAGAATATATATAAATAAATATAAATATAGTAATAGGTAAAGAAAATAATTTTTATATATTCTTTTTTACTATTAACTATAATTTATACTTTGGGACTATAATTTTAATAATACTATTTTATTAAATTTATTAACTTCTATTAGCACGGTTACCTTGGGTACGTATATTATTACCGCCTAGAGAGGTATCTTTATCGCCAACCGGTATGAACGCCTATCGTTCTTGCAAAAAGAAGGATGTCTGTTCATACTAATGGTTGTGGTAATTTAAATATAACCTTCTGAGTGTCAGCAGGAGGAAAATATAGGCTCATGTCCTTTGATTAGGTTTACTGCAAGAATCTGGAATTGTCTTCCACCAACATGGTCGGCGTATTGAGACCAGAAATGTACGTCGCCTTCTGCAAGTTGAGAATTCTTGAAACAAGAAAGCGCGCATCATTCTGGGGAATCACTACATGGTAGATGACAATCGTACAGTGTTGATAGTAAAGCCGGCATCATTCATTATGTGGACGTAGAGGTAGTTGCCGTTATGCATAGTGACGTCATCCTCCCTAGCTTCACCAGCATTACCTCATAATCGGGCCGTCAAAACGCAAATGCAACAAACGTTCGGGTCTAAATTACCATAAAGCAACGCACCTAAAACATCACACAATTTTGCCGTATGTGTAGGCCCGTTCTCCCAGATACCATACCAATCAGTGTACTTCGCAAGCTTCTTGAAGCCGCCGCACAGCACCGCATATACCATACATCGCCTGGTACTACCCTTGAATGCTCAATTCGCAGGCCGAAAGCCCCTCGCTCATCCGAGGCCGCCCATCCCCACTTCAGGCCTTATTACCTCCGATGGATTTAGAGATACCGCCCTTGCTGTTGATCCTACCACCCGTGCGCTTGGCCGTGGCCGCAATGCTGCCCTTCATCGCGTTTGCGGTTGCCCTCTTCCCTGTGGTCGCAGTCTTGGATCCGAGTGCCTTCCGGTACTGGTCGATCGCATCTCTATGCCTCCGGAATGCTGCATTATCCGAGTCGTTGTCCTGCCAAAAGGCAGACTCACACTTCAGGCGCAAAGCCTTCACCGAGACAAAGTCTTCCAGGTCGCTCAGCATCAAGTCAGCCTCGAAAGGATGGTCTAGAACGTGCTCTATCGCCCAGGTTAGAGGCCCCTTGTCGTCCCCGGTGGGAAATCTAGACCGACGAACGCCGGCAGCGAGGTCCTTGACGTAATAGTCCATCGGCTTGACCTTGACCCTAGTGTACTTCGGCGGTTCCCAGCCCCAGCAGGTGAATGTGATTACGTTCGAGCGATTTTGGATGAACCTGTCCTGACCTTGGTCGTGATTATTCCAGTATTTGCTTCCGGTGCTATTGTGGTTCCAGGGTATAGCTGGTCCAGTCACATCACGAGCCCATGCCTGGCAGTGTTAACGATGCACTCAAAGCCACAACGGAGCTGCTCACCATGGAATAAGAGATAAATTTTCGAGGACATCCCTTGCGGCGATCAACGAATCGTTCAGCGAAGCCACGCCACCTCCAATGATATGGAAAGAACTACTCGTACGTTAGAGGCACACATATAACGAACGATCGAGCGGCGCCTACCGTATAGATCTCGACGGCAGACACTGGTATCGATCCCAGGAACCTGATGTCAACATCTTCGGGCGGCGCCCAGCTAGCCAATTCGTGGCAAGCTGTGGGCTGCTCGTCCGCGGGAACTGGAGTGCCTAGCTTCGCCCTGATCTTAACCTCTCCGGGTGCCAATCGCCGGTGGCGCGGGTCGACCTCATTGACATATTGGATCGGTCCCTGTATGTTCCAGGGTCCGTCGGGCTCGCATTGAGGGACAGCATCTTCTTTGAAAAGCTGCTGTGAGAATTGTTGCCTCGTCAAACCCCACCGCTCCACCAATTCATGATCGGTGGGCAACTGATCGCGGCGAACCATTTCCTGCCAATATAGCGTAACCATTTCCGGATGGGCGTTGAAGAGTTTCTTCACGTCCACACCATACCCCGCATCCAATTGTTCCAACCAAGCTGGGGCGATAACGCGTTGACCCCACGGTTTTGTGATCGTCATTGGTTGGCCATTCAGATCCAGCAAGGCTACGTCGCTGTACTCGTCTACCTTAGGGATGTCGCCATCTTGGGATGCCGTATAAGCCTCAACTGCTTCAACGCCCATATTGTAATCAGACCCTCCGGAACCTAGCGTGGCCCGACGAACTGCTGGAGTGCCCGTGGGATGGCCCCATCGTGAGCTAAAGTTGTCTCCCAAGAACCCTGGAGAATCGACCATCGAACTCTCCATATCTGTCCTGAAGAAGGCATCTTTTTCCCGAATGTCGGCTGCTTGCGATTGCGGGTGCCATTCTCGGTCCTGTTGACTCCACCAGTCTGTGGACTGTTTACCGTTTCGTCAGCACTCCATAGCGAGGAAGGCGTATCCTATCGCCAATTTAGGGGAGGAGAGGAAGTCCTACCAATGGCTCGTTGTTATCGGCGAATGCTGTGGGATTGACGACTGAGTCATCCATATCAGCGAACTGCGAACATGCGAACTTGCCTTGATCAGGTATTGAAGCAGCACTGGTACTAAGTCAATGTCAGTATTCCCGACGTGGCGATGTAGCTGATATCACGTACGGTGTAGTCAGTCGCCATTGATTGCTAATATCGGTGTCCATAAAATCATAGGACTCGCCAAGGCCAAACGAAGGTAGAACTGCCTGGCCACCCACCACTTGCCGCAAGTCCGAGTCTTTGTCGTTCCGAGGGAAGAAGCTCGCCAAGTACGGAACGCGTCCCATATTAGATCGAGGAGCTGCGGACAGTTCGCGATTGGACGCTTCTAGGAATGCGGCGAACTCTTCCTCGGGTATCATGGGTAGAACAGGGTCGGGATCGTGAATCTGTCGGCCCGTGGCGTCAGTCACATTTTAATAGAGAGGTATGTGCCATTTCCTGCTATGGTTACCGAGCGGTTGGAAGTTCGTACTGGTGCTCCTCCGCGATCCGCAAATGTTGAAGGACCGACCGCGCCATCACCCATAGCGATGTACAACGGAGTAACAGCAGAAGTTTGGTCGCTCATTGGATCGTCCTCTCGCCTAGAAGATACAGTCGTCAGAAATAAGTGGCGAGCCAGTTTGGAACCTCCACATACTGTAAGGTGTCACCGGTTTGATTGTTCCAGTCAGCCATGGAAGCCTCCTGTCCTCGAGGTACTGCAATCTTCCAATCCATCACAATTATTTTCTCGAGGTGAAGGATCTCGAGTCGCTCGTTCGAAAGTGAAATGTATACGTCATGTGATGGGGGCGTTGAGGCCTTTATATACATACCATGCGCGGGGCAGTTCACAGCGCGGGCCACTGACATCGCTATGGAATCGCTATGGTGCCATCGAGTAGTAGCACCCCACGTACGATTTCCATTCAGAAACGCTCGTATTTCCTTTGTAATGTGCAGACACGAGTCGAGTAAGCTGCACAATGTGTTTTTCGAGCGGATTCGAGCCGCTACCTCATCAGGTTGATTCCCATCACTATGCTTTCACAATCCCATATACGATCGAATTATGCACACAAGCTCGGATCAGTCTTACTTTGTGTGGGGTGAATGTATCTGGCGATACGCTTCCTCTCACTTTAAAAACACCATCGGGATCTACCCTTGGTTCTCTCCACAACCGACTCTAAACAGTGAGAGACATCACAACAATCGAATCCGATCTCCCCCACGCCTATCTGACAGCCTTCGTTCCAGCCCTTCTTCCGGTCTTGAGCACTCTTCTGGCGGGAACAAGACCGACATGCAGAACAACAACGTCTCGGACAATCAGTCAATGAGTAACTCCACTACTGCACCATCCGCTATGGGAGGCTATTCAACAGAGCATTCGAAGGCAAACACATCCAGCACCATCGACCTCACAATGGATGACGACCAGCGGACGGTAACCACACCCAGTGTTATGGACCTCACAATTGATGATGATGAACAAAAGCAGACAATTCCTGCTGGCAGCGACGCTGCAGTCACCGACGGGGAGATTGTGGATATGGAGAACTCCGGCTTCTTTGGTTTTGAATCTATGGCCGAAGTGCAGGACTATCTTAACTGTGTTTCGCAAAACTACTTCGTCTCTTCCGTGGTCACCGCCGAAGTCCACGGTCCTCATAATACGGCCCGAGTAAACTCTGTTCTTGCGGGACCGGCAGAGTGGATGTTGATTCCCACCCGAACTCGCGGTAGAATTCTGGCCGCACTGCCTGAAAACTCGCCTCATGCGAGGGACGTTCCGGCCTTTCTTGAGCGACAGGCTGACGAGCGGGAGCGGGCTACTTTTGCAGGTACTCCTATACCAGTTCAATTATCCTTTGCAGATTGGTGGATCGCCGAGGGTGGCAAGTTCCATATTATTGGCGTGGACCGGCGTGTGCAGCAGGGGAACGTCAATGAGAATACTCCCATCAACATAAACACCCAGTTTCCGCGCCGCTCCGCCAATAACACCCAAGCAACCGAGCAGAACGTTGACCACGAGGGTACTCCTACAAGTGCTGGTAGTAATAAGGCTCACGACTATGCAGCCACCCTGTCACTCAAGTTTGACCCCCCTACCGGTGCGTTACGGATCTGGAGCGAAATAAATCTGAGCCTCCCTATTCTGGTGAAGGACACCATAGGCGGCGCGCAACACCCTGTAGCCAATCATGCCCCACCAGCCACCGTAGATATTCGACTCCTACACGACATCTACCTCACGGCGTATGAGCTGCTCACTTGGTTCCCTGAGCACGGTCCGCGCTGGCCCGACTTCGTCAAGCGGTTCCGTGGCGCGGACTGGGGTTCTACGGAGATGGCTAGGTTGGTTTACATTGTGCGTGGATTGACTACAGGAGAGGTAACTGAGGAAGTCCGGAAGTTGATTTACAACGACGCATCGCGTTTCTACAAGGGTCGAATCAAAACAGAAATCGAAATGCGCGCCGTTCCGGTCTATCGTCCATACGACGATTTGACTTGCGCCAACTGGACGCCTCCGGACCGTGATCGCAGCATTTTCAGAGCATATGGCACGGACCACGCGGATAATTTCCTCACAGACTATTATGTGTCTGACCTCGCGGATGGTGTACCGCGCAACCTTTTCCCCGTTGGCTATAACGCGGGCCCGCTCACGCTCGTGATCCAATACGTCCAGGATCATATGGATAACGCGGAGTGCCGAGCTCTGAAGCTCGGCGGTGTGCCGGCTTTCGCGAAGAAGATGGGCTTCTTTCGTACACCGGCACAAGCTGGAGTACAAGTTTCGGGAAATGCACATGCGGATGTGGTGTCTTTGTACACCTATCGCAACGCGGTGGGAGAGGCGCGCAAGCCGACGACCATCGAGTACAAGGGTTACTTGCGAGAACTTGGTCGGCGGAACAATAATCAGTTTACCGCGCTTTAAGAGCTCCTTGCACCCAGACAACGCTTTTTGAGCGTGGAAGGACCTTGGACTCTGAATAGTTTTCCCAAGGATGTATTTCCTTCCACCGGTGAACGAGCGACCCGTTTTTCCAATACTTTCCCCGTATTTCTAATATATACAAATACACTTATATGTATCACGTCATTCTGTGTCAGTTTTAATAAATTTCTTCATTGATTCACTCTCGTTATCGGCGAAGCGGTGTACATTTGTTTTCGCGCGCGCGGCGGACCATGACCTTCATCGCTGTATATTTCAAATTCGACGGTTAGCAAAGTTTCCTCTGAGTTTAGTCGTTTATATACATATAAAAAATCATCCAACATCTGACCCAAATCCAAGCTAACCATAACAGACGAAGTGGACAATACAAGTCTACCACGTCTAGTGCCTTAGCGGCGGCCTGGGGTGGGGCTTATATTGTTAAGCGTACAATTATCTACAGTTCTTATATTATTTCTTTAATTATTATTAAAATTTAGTACTAAGTTATATACTAGCTATTTATATAGTTTATAAAATAAACTTTATAATTCTTTTTTTATTAAAATATTTTCTACTATAAGTATAAATTCTCTTACTAATAATACTACTATAAATATACTATACACTAATATATATATATATATATTTCTTTACGTTTATCCATAGGAGCTGTATTAACTCAGTGTATACTATATCTTTACTTAATATAAAGGTAAGTAAAAATAGAAGCGCTATTATCTAGGACCTATTAAATATAGAATTTTTTAAATTTTATAGCTAGTAAAGTAATAATTTAATAAATAATTTATTAGATAGTAGCTATAATAACAGTAAAATAATAACTATAAAATAGTAATAGAGTATTTATAAGTTATTATTATTTTAAATAGAACTATAGGTAGAACTATAGGCTATATAGCGCGTTTTAAATTACTAGTATAATAGCTTTTTTTCATTTTTATAAATACTATATAAAGTTTAGAAATCTTTAATTATATTTATAATCTTAATTTTATTTTAGCGTCTAATAATTAAACTAAGTAATTTCTAGTATATAGTATAGCCTTTTACTAATAGTAATAACTAGTTAAATTATATTAAAAACTATTTTAATTTTTATCGCCGCGTAGTACGCTAAGCTAGCCTATTTAATAAATTAATTTTTTTAGTTAATATTTTTAATTCTAATTTAATTTTAATTATTTATAATAAGTTTCTAGTAATTACTACTAAGGTATAGCCTATAGTAAAAGAAATATATATCACTCTAAGAGTTTAATAAGAAAAACTATATTATAAATAGCACTTTCCCTAAAAGGACTTATTTAGAAGGTTTCTAAACGGGAACCTTTTAATAATAAATAGCTTAGTTAACCTCTAGTAACTAACGTTTTTTTAGGCGTACTAGGATATATACTATATTAAAATAGATTTATATTTTAAACTTTTAGGCTTTTTTATTTATACTCTAATAACTCTATAATTATTAAAATAATATTTTATAGTTAATTTTTTTTAGTATACTAGTCTTTAATAAGTATTATTACTATATTAACTATACTATTAATTATTTTATTACTACTACTAATCTACTTATTAGTAATACCCCCCTATCTATAAATAATCTTAAAAACTTTTTAAATACTTAAATGGCTAAAAAGAAAATCTAATTAATAAAAATTATATTTATAAATTTTAAAAGTTATTTTAATTTAAAAAGTATACGTTTTAAAAGCTCTAAAAAAATTATAAAAAATAAGTTAATTATATAATTTTCTAATATATTTTAATATATTTTAACATATAAAAGGTTAAATTAGTATTTTTATTAACTTACTATATTTTATATTTTATTAGAATACTTTTAGTTATATAGCTAGTTTTATATATTTTTAAATTATTTAGCTTTTAGTAGTTATAGTTATAGTTATACGTATAGTACTTACGTATTAAGTTTTATTTTTATTTTTATTTTTGTTTTATTTTATTACTACTACTAATATTTACTATTATAAATCTAACTAGTATAGTACTAAAAATAAATCTTTATTTAAATAAACCTATATTATTTTATATTTTAGTAAAATAGAGCGGTTTTTTTTATTTTACTCTTTGTACTTATAAGCGTAGATAATAGTTAATAAAAGTAATAGTAACTATGCTTAATAAAATTTTATACTATTTAAAACTATATATACTACTCTCCTTTTTAACTATATTTATAAACTATTACTTTTAGCGTAAGGGTTTATTTAGAGTAAGTTAACTATCTTTCTTACTAACGTAATTAAGGCGTTTATTTACCTCTAGCCAGACTTAAGTAGTAAATATTTAACACGTAATTCTGCACGTGGATATCTTATTACCCCACGCGGCAAACATTGATCACACATTATGCAGTTACGGTCCACAAGCGAAAAGTTCTGAATGTAAACAGAATGACTATTTTACAATTAACGAAAATTAATTCGCGTACGCCGGCGAAAGTGAAGTCTCCTGCTTTCAACACTTGATATGCGTCCGAGCTTGTCTGCGGCTGCCTTATGAGAATCCCAATAGCGTGCAGCATACCCGATGAATTCGGGAGTAAGAATTTCATCCCTGCCTACAACCGTCAATAAACTATCGGCAGACTCGAAAGAGTTCCTTTTTGGACCCTCCATTGCACCATCGATGCTTCGAAGACAGGTCTCTGAAATGGTGAGATGCGCTTTCCTCTCGTCAATGGGCCTAGCATTTCCTAGGAGGTAATCCTTCACCGTCTGGTGGCATAACCTTATATGGTTGTTGTCTAAACGCACCAAAGGTCCGAAGAGACGTTCAAGGTCACCGAAAAGATCGACTGGGGTGTGACTGTAGAGCGATTCGGTAAAGTCCGAGTCTACATCGGGGTCTAGGTTAGAGGAACTAGTTTTGTTTTCCTCGATTATCCTTTGCCACGCGATGGCGATGGATAATTCTTCGACGGTAAGAGGCCGGAAGGCACAAACAATCCATCCCATGATCTCCCTCGCCCTTTTCCCTCCCCGTTTGGACACACCGGCCCAAATTTGGTCGTACATGGCAGACAGAGAGCGAGGCAAATCGTCCAACACTTTGCGAACTGCGATTGGAGAGGAATCGTCCAATTCCGGCATGACGTATAGTAGCAGTGAAACAAGTAAGTACATCTTGTCAGCCCGCTGTTTAAGGCTGTCAATGATCATCTGCCTGTAAGGCCGGTATCCAGGCCGCGTCACCATCAAATCGTCTACTCCCGCAATAATGTATGTTGTGAGGTCGAAGTCCATGGAACGCTCTGAATCTAGGTCGATTGAGTATGGAGAATAGCGGTGGAAACGAAGATCGTGATACGGCCTGTTCAGACAGATCAATTTGTTCTTTGCGCCGATTTTCTCAGCAACCATTTTCGATATGATTCCAAGGAGATCCTTCCTCTCCGGCCCGGATTCGCATTCATCGAGGGCGTCAAGAATACAGACAAAACTGCGTCGTTGGCTTGAAACTATCCTTTGAAAGATCCTGGTGAGCTGTTCGAGGTTCCAGCGAATATCTTGTTTACCAGGCCCAATATTTCGTTCTCCTTGCTCCTCGTAGATATAATCAGGCACTTCTTGACCTTCCAAAAGTTGTTCTATAAAGCAACCGAGGATGCTTTTCACTGTTCTTTGCTTGTCATCATTATCTTTACAGGCAAAGAATAAGAGTGTGGGATGCAATTCGGTTCTCTTGTCCATTTCCAATTGGTCATTGCAGTGCGTGTACAGAATTTTTGCAAGAACACTCTTTCCACAACCGGGTTTTCCAGTGATATGAAGGATTTTATGATCGTGAGCTGCGAATTTTTCGTATTGTGGGTGTCTTAAAACCCATTGAAAAGTGTTCGATACTGGATCCAACACTGAATGGAGATACTGATCAGTGCTTTGCGAGAAGAGTGATGAGAATGATAATCGATATTCACGCTCGCGACGCCCTCGTGGTGACGCTTCTTCGAGGATTGACTCTTTCTCGCTTTAATTGTTGCGTCAGCTCAGCTACCGTCATCTTAATGAGCACACAAACCCTGCATCGGCTGGTCCTCTCACTGTTTCCTGAGCCCATCTCTTCAGCTCAACAACAACTTTCCTGTAATCATCGTTCCTCTCAGCAAATTTTGTCATACCAATGTGATCGCTGTGGATTGTTTTGTAAGGGTAACCGTCGAGAATAGCTGAGCGCTGTGGAACAACCTAGCAGTAACATTTAAGTTTAACACACCTGGAAACTTGCACTGCAACTTACTATGAATGTTTTACCCATCTTTGAGATTGCTAGTTCTTCTGAGTAGCAGGTCATACGGATCGTAGCCGTGGGATCTCGTTCTCGAGATCGAAGCATAGCGTGGAACTCCTGGGTCACAGATTCAAGGATCTCAGAATTTGGTTTCAAGGTTCCCAGGATATCTGTATTCGCCCGTTTTACTACATTTACGACATTTCCCAAGATCGTAGCCCAATTGGCTAGATCAGATCCCTTATGTGGTGTTCCCAAGAAGGAAATGGCTTTGGTACAATCCAGAATGCGCTGTTGGTGTTGCTCGGCATTGACTGCTATTGTCAGGGCCTATGTTGTCAGCCAAAATGCTTCACGATGAAAAGGTAGGTGCTTTCGGAACCTACATTTTTACAGACAAGCCCACCAAGACTGTGCACTACAAAGAAGATCGGCAAATCTGTCTGCAATCCCTCAGTATTATTCGATCATTATATCGAAGGACATGGTCCCTACCATCTTCGTTTCGAATCGCATATCCGCCAGCCCCGCCAGAAGGTTTGTTGCGTGCTGTCTGATCCTATTCTGCCCTGCCTGTTCCAGAAAGTTCACAACGTCCGCATCGTAGCCGAAAGCAGAAATTCTCGCGTCTGGCATATCCTTGGGGAGTAAATGGCTTGGCCAAGGAGCGGAAGCGGTTTCTGCGGTCCATGTTGACAGCTGACCACCAGTCAAACCATGGACGAAAACGATACTGTGGTATTGCTTAGAGTCTACGACGGGTAAATCGCAAGGGCACGACATCGATGGCGTACTCGACACATGGAAACTCTGGACTGTGTATAACTTTGATACCGTATTCGTCTTCTCGGACAGCCCTTGCAAAGTCAGGTCCAGCTGAAACCGATTTGACGTGCCAAGAGCCTACTTACAGTGGATGGTCGAGGTCCCCTGGCTGCAACGATCCGTCACGTTTAAGTGAGGACTGTGTTTTTGATGGTTTCGCTGGATGCCCTGCACTATTTCCAAGAGAATCTCGACACTTGTGCTTACGAGGCCGACCAGCACTACCGTTTGTGCTCTTGAAGAAAGCCTTGAAAGCCTTGAGCAGCTTCTTCATGATGCCGAACTCTTCTGGATCGAAAACGGTGATATATAAGAAAGTAAGAAGACCGCTTTCTTACGGGCAACGCAAAATGAAAACCAAGTGTGGGGCGAGCCGTGTTGGGCAGGAAATGGGGTTGGTAAGGAATGCGGGAGCAGATCAGCGGCGGTGAGTCTTCTCGATCGTGAGGCAGTGCAGAGCTGAAATCCCTAATGAGTTTCTCTGCGATGCGCCACGACGCTTCGGTATCACACGCGCTGCACCAGTCTTTCCTCCTTCTGTCTCTTGTGACCGCTGCTGCCGCCTATCATACTGGTAGACGCAAGGTTTGTTGGAATGGCAGCGCGAGGAGCGGCATTGTGATAGGTTGCCCCACCATGCATCCCTACACGACCCTCCCGTGAGCGGGCGACTAGCGTGAGCCACCGCACCGACGAAATTTGTATGGAAAACAGTAGATTTGGAGAGAAGAGCACTGACGCGCGCTAGTCGCCCGCTCATGGGAGGGCCGTGTACCACGCATCCCTGCAACCCTCTTGCACAAATCGGCTTCCGGTTTTTGTGCGGTGCTTTGTCTCTTGAATTCGATGGTGCGGCAGAGGATTTGATTGGATGCTGCTTCCTATCACGCCTCACGCGGAGAGCATCCTTTGCGTAGCGTTTAAGGGAAATTGGTTCTGAGTTGTGTGGAACTCCGACAACATCCAGCAACTCTGCCCACTTCACAACCTGCATACCTACCCAATATTGACATTTTACTACGGGTGTCAAATGTATTATATAGTGTTGGTAATTGTTTATGCAAATTAGTAGAAATACATGCAAAAACAGCCTTGTTGTGGACAGCTTCTGACACCAATGAGGAGCGTAGTTGAGACAGGCGTTGTCGCCACAAAGATGGTATGTAGATATGCACTTAGAACTACGTATTAAAGGCTCGCCGCTTAAGGCTTATTAGAGGTAGATGAATATCTTAATTACGCTAGTAAAAAAAATAGTTAACCTACTTTAGATAGACTTTTATACTAAAAGTAATAGTTTATAAATATAGTTAAAGAGAAAAATAATATATATACTTTTAAATAATATAAAATTTTACTAAATATAGCTACTGTTATTTTTATTAATTATTATTTACGCTTATAAGTATAAAGAGTAAAATTAAAAAAACTACTCTATTTTACTAAAATATAAAATAATATAGGTTTATATAAATAAAAATATATTTTTAGTATTATATTAGTTAAATCTATAATAGTAAATACAGTAGTAGTAATAAAATAAAAATAAAAATAAAAATAAAGTTTAATATATATAAATACTTTTTTTTTTACTAATATTAGTACGTAAGTACTATATATATAATTATATATATAATTACTAAAGACTAAATAATTTAAAAATATATAGGACTAACTATATAACTAAAAGTACTTTAATAAAATATAAAATATAATAAATTAATAAAACTATTAATATAATTTTTTTTAAAAGTATACTAGAGGATTATATAATAAACTTATTTTTTATAATCTTTTTTAAAGTTTTTAGAACGTATACTTTCTAAATTAAAATAATTATTAAAACTTATAAATACACCTTTTATTAATTAAACTTTCTTTTTAGTTTTTTAAGTATTTAAAGAGCTTTTAAGGTTATTTATAAATAAAGGGGTATTACTAATAAGTAAATTAGTAGTAGCGATAAAATAATTAATAATATAACTAATATAGTAATAATACTTATTAAAGACTAGTATATAAAAAAAAATTTAACTATAAAATATTATTTTAATAATTATAGGGCTATTAGAGTATAAATAAAAGAGTCTAAGAATCTAAAATATAAATTTATTTTAGTATAGTCTATATTTTAGTATAGTCTATATTTTAGTATAGTCTATATTTTAGTACGTCTATAGAGACGTTAACTTTTTATTAATTATATTTATATTCTCTAAACCTAAGCTAATATATAGACATTAATTTTTAGTATTATTATAAACGTTTAATAATTATATAGTTATAAGTATTAAATTTAATACTTAAATTAAGAAATAATAAAAAACTAGTTTATAAAGAACTAATAAAATTATAATTAAATACTATTGTTCTAACGATCCCTATATAGTAAAAGATAAGTTAAGTCTATTAATAATTAAGTTAATAAAATTTTAAGTAAGTACTATAACCGTAGTACTTTAGTTATAAAAATACTAATTTTATAATTTATATAGACTAAAAACGACTATATATATTTTTATACTAATAGCTTTTTTCTCTTTATAATTTTCTTAAGTTTTATAACTACCGTTTGAACGAGTTTGTTAAAATTATTAATTAATAAAATTTTATCTTCTCTATATAAATACCAAATATTTTTACGCTAATAATATTCTTTTAAATAGTAAATAATTATTTTTCTATATTTAAAATAGTAGTCTAGTTTTATTAATAAAATAGAACTAATAGTATTAAAATAAAAATAAAAGATAATAAAATTAGTCTTATTAAGATTTATTATTTTCTAATATATTTAATAAATAAGATACTTATTTTTAATATTATATATCTCTTTTTACTTAAAATAAATATAATTCTTTGCCTTAATAATATCTATAAAAATATTAAAATTTACTTTAGATTATACGACAATATAATAAATTTTTTAATATAATAATATAAAAAAGGTAAAACTCTTTTAATTAAAATAAAAAATAGTAGTAGTAGTAGTAGTAGTAGTAGTAGTAATAGTAGTAGTAGTAGTAGTAGTAGTAGTAGTAGTAGTAGTAGTAGTAGTAGTAGTAGTAGTAGTAGTAGTAGTAGTAGTAGTAGTAGTAATAATAATATTTTAATAAAAAAAAGACTTTCTTAAAATAGTAAAGAAAGTAAAGCTTTAGTAAAAAAAAACTTATTAAAATAATTAAAATTATTTAGGTATAAGGATATACGTATACGTAAAAGTAGAGTTTTAAAATAAATAGTAGGTAGTAAAAAGAGAATACGCTACAGCGCTGTAAGATAGTTATATAAAAGCTTATTATTAAGAGAGTTAATAGTTATTTTAAGAGGACTAAGGGACCCTATAATAGATTACGATATTATTTTAATATTTTAATAGCTATTAATAAGATTATAAGTAATTAGTAATAGTAAAAAGTTATTATAGTTACTACGTAAAAAATTTATTAAGAGTTAGTTAATTATATAATATAGTAGAAGTTTAAACAGCTAGTCTAGAGTTATATAATATTATAGTAATAACCCTAGGGAAGGGGATATATATATATATAAAATATAATATAATATAGAATTTAAAGTAAGTAATAAAATAATAGCTATAACTAGCGCTAATATATTATAATTTAAATAAAGATATATATATATTCCTCCTTTTTTAAAACTCCTTTTAGTCGCCCCGAGCTACTACAGCTACACTTTTTATTCAATTAATATATAAAAAATATATTATAATTTAAAGGTTATATACTATAACTTAAGAAAATAGTATCTAAAAAGTTAATTACTTTTAAATATACTATATACGTAACTATAGTAATATTAATTATAAAATTAATATATATAGTAAAATTAAAGAGTGTAAAAATAATTTTAATATATATTTTTAACTTAGTTTAAGCGCGTCTAAATAAGTATTATATAAAAAAAAGGTAAAGTATAGTATCGAGACACTAGTTAAAAAAAAAGGTATAAGCTAAAAAAAAATTATTTTTTTAGATACCGTTAAAAAATAAACGTATATAAAAATTATAAAAATTATTTTTAATTTAGTTAAATTTAAGCTTATAGCTGTAGTATATAGTTTAATATATTTTTGGACTAGTGTCTCGTCGCTACACTTTACCTCTCTTTATATAATAGTTTAATATATAGTTTAATATACTAAAGTTTAGTATATTATTATAGAGCTACTATTACCTTTACTTTTTTTTTAAACTAGGTACTATAGTACTAATAATACTATAATACGTCTACTCTACTATATTATTATTAAAATTATATAATAAAATTTAATATATTAACGTAAATACTAATATAGCGTTTATGTTTAATAGTATATAAAATATAGTTAGTTAATATTTATTATAACTATACTAATAGCAACTTTACGTATTATAATTATTTTTAAAAATAAAACTATAATAACTATAAGTAGAGCTAAGCCTTATATATTTATTTATAAAAGTATATCTAATAATAACTTATATATATAAGTAGTAGAAGTAGCTATAATATACCCACTATTAAGTATATAAATATACGCTAATAAAGTTATTAATATTATAAAAGCCTTTAATATACTATAACGCTACGTACCGTATACTTACTAAAACTAAAAGAAATAAGTATAAAATAGTAATAATAGTAAGGGAAAATATTAAACTATACTTACTAATATAGTATATTTAAATATAGTATATTATAAATAATACTAGCCCTCTTCTAGGGTTATTACCGTAATATTACGCGACCCTAAACTAATTATTTAAACTTCTACTACGTAATTAACACTAACTTATTTTAATAAGCTTTTTACGTAGTAACTATAATAACTTTTTACTATTACTAATAACCTATAACCTTTTTAAATAAATAGTAATTAAAATATTAAATAACGCCGTACTCTCTATAGAGCCCTTTAGTCCTTTTAAAATAATTATTAACTTTTCTAATAGTAAGCTTCTACAACTGTCTTATAGCGCTATAATATATTCTTCTACTATTACTATTTATTTTAAAGCCCTACTCCTACGCGTATATATATCCCTACGCCTAGATAATTTTAATTATTTTAATAAGTTTTTTTTACTAAAGCTTTACTTTCTTTACTACTCTAAAAAAGTTATTTTTTTTATTATTAAAATACTATTACTATTACTATTATTACCGCTACTACTACTATTCTTTATTTTAAATAAAAGAGTTTTACTTTTTTTATACTATTATATTATATAGCCTACTATATTACTGTATAATTAAAAGTAAGGATTACGTCTATCTTAAGTAAGAAAAGGTATATTAGGATTAAATTAAAATTAAAAATATTAACTAAAAAATTTAGTTAAATAAGCCAGCTTACTATACTACGTAGAGATAAAAGTTAAAGTAGTTTTTAATATAATTTAGCTAGTTATTACTATTAGCGAAAGCCTATACTATACGCTAAAGATTACTTAGTAAACTAATTATTAAACGCTAAAACGTCGACGTTGTAAATATAATAATAATAAAAAAACATAAAGGTATATATATACTCCTCCTTTTTGAAATCCCATTTAGTCGCCCCGAGCCACCACAGCCACATTATTTATTCGATTAATATATAAATATATAAATAATAATAAAAGATTTCTAAAGTTTAAGTATATAGTATTTACAAGAAGAAGAGAAAGCTATTATACTTACTATTTTAAACGCGCTGTATATTAAACGCACTATATATTAAATATACTATATATAATTTCTATAGTTCTATCTATAATAAACTATTATTATTTTATAGTTATTACACTGCTATTATTACCACTATAATCTAATAAGTTATTAGTTTAAGTTATCGCTTTACTAGCTATAAAATTTAAAAAATTTTATATTTAATAGGCTTCAGGTTATAGTGCTTCTGTTTTTATTTATCTTTATATTAAGTAAGGACGTAGTATATATAAAGTCAATACAGCTCCTACGGATAAATATAAAATAATAAATAATACTAGTCTAGCTATACTATAAGGTACTAAGCTATAATAGTTTATAGAGAAGTTATATAAAAAAAAAGTAATAGATAAAGAAAAATAAGAAATAAACTTTATATTTAAAATAATAGACAGCGTATAGGTATAAAAAGTACTTAATATAGTAATAACTACTAAATTATACTAAGTAATCTAGTAGGTAGTAATATATAAAATTAATATAATAGTTACAGCGCGTTAATAAAAAAAATATATATATTAGATTATATAAGTATATATATATATACTTAAGTATTAGTAAATATTTATATATTAATAAAATAAATAGGCGGAGAATTTAAAAAACTATAACTATAGGTAGGTAAATAGTAACTCTTTAATACTAATTATACTTAGTAAAAAATTAACTTAATAGTTAGATATAAAATAATAACTATTATTTATAAAAGATAAAGCCGTAAAAACGCTACTATAAATAAGTATTTTTTTTTTAAAAAATTTAAAACTTTTATTAAGGCTACCTAACTATTAAGAAAAGTGCTTTATCTTTTAAGTAAACTAATAACTAGTTCTTTAATTCCTAAATTAATATATTACTAAATAAAGTTATATTAAATTACTAAGCTAAATTTAATTCGGTCTAGTTCGCTACGCTAGACCTAGTTAGGAATAAATTTTTATTTTATTTAACTTTAGATAGTAAAATATACCTAAAAATATAATATATTCTATATAGGGATTTTAGCTTTTTATAATTTTATATTAATTTTTTAGTAGTACCCTATACTTTTAAAAACTTTATATTTTACTATATAAAATAGATACGCTTAAAGAATACTATAATAACAAAAGAAATTAAATCCCTAATACGTAGAAGACCTTAAAAATTTAAGGAATTTTAGTATTTCTAGCCATATGCCTACTGTGCCTCCCCGCCATAAATAAGTATAAGAAATATAAAAAGTATAATAAAGTAATATAATAATAAATATAGCTTTTTAATATAATTACTTATTATATTATTATCTATTCTAAAAAAATTACGTTTTTTAATACTACTTAAAAATAGTACTAATATTAGTAGAATATTCTTTATAGAACTACTAAAAATAAAAAATAGTTACTATAAAAGTATTCTAGAAAAAAATTAAAAATAGTAAAATCTTTAACTATAAGGAGTTACTATATATAGACTAAATAAGAAAAGTATTTAGTAACTTTACGCTATTTAAAAAACTAGGTTTTATTTAAGCGTATATATATTAGGATCTAGTATTAACTTTATTAACTTTCTTATTATATAACTAGACTGTAATATATATTGCGTCACAAACACACAGAGCCACATATTGCTAGGTACCGAAATATAAGACTAAGTCCACCAGTGGGCGGACTGTATAAAGACGATGCTCTAGATACCATACCTTTGGCTCGCGACCTCGCTCATAGTTTTTTCTACTACGACCCGAACACACGTTGACCTTCAACAACCCGCATCTCATCATAGACAGTTTACAAAGCAACCTTCACCCCTAAGCGCAGTTGAACCTTCCTATGCATGGCTCCTTTTATAAATAGCATGCTCCCATGTTCTTCTCCAATCTTTTCACAATCACTCAATTCCCGAGAACACTAACTTTTAACGGCTCATTTTCTATAGAAGCCTCGCGTTCACATTTTACCCTGGCACATTCGGTGGCCATGGACACGTTCCACGACCCTTCTCAACCTAGTATGAATGAACGCCAGCAACTCAACCAGCAGCGGGCGCCGCCGAATCCATGGCTTGACTACAAGATGGGGAACACAAATCCAGATGCTCTACCGAACCAATATGACCTTGCCAACATGGAGCTATCCGGCTTCTTCGGTTTCGCGTCTAGAAGCGAAGTAGACGATTATATCGCCGCGAGGGACCGAATATTCATATCTTCCGTCATTGTGGTCCAAGCACGGGGCCTTCACAACCAGACGCACGGAGCAGCCCTCACGATTCGCGCGCGCATCCTAGGCCCTATCCATTGTATTTTGCTGGGGCAATCGCCACACGCGAAGGATATCCCGCTCTTCTACAAGCAACAGGCTGAAGAGCAGGCTGACCTGGATGAAATGTTGCGCTCGGGCATGAGTATCGAGGGAGCCGATATGGTCCTGGAATGGTGGCGTACGCATTCTGAGGGAGAAGATACTGACGAGGCGATTGTTGATGCCTTGACGGCCCAGGGTGCAACTGTGCGAAAGACAGGGATGCTGTTTGCAGACTGGTGGCTTGCTCCGGGGGGGAAGTTCCATGTTGTTGATATGGACCAGTACCTCGTGGAGCGCGCCCATAGGGACCAGGATGAGCCGAACATCCACGGCCCGATCAACGTCAATGTCCAAAAGCCGGTGAACAATGTTCAGGCTCCAGCGAACTCCAATATGAACGTGCCGGCCCCTAGCAGCGTACAAATCCCGGGCAGTGCTACACAGACGAAACAGCCAGCCAACCAACTAGCCGTCGTCCCGGGTTCCAGCAGCGGTCTACTGAAGAAGCCGCGTGCTCCTCCCCTTCGTAGGCCGGGCATGTACATGGGCCGTCGTCTCCCCGCAGGCGCTTTTCGCATCTGGAACGAGATGGGAGCCGAATACAAGAAGAAGGCGCTGGCCGCTCGTGACCGTCTGGAGCACCCCATCTTCTCACACGCGCCTCCTTATACAGTCGATCTCCGCCTGCTCGGCGACGTGTACGTGACCACGCACGAGCTCCTGACATGGTTCCCGGACCACATCGCGACGTGGCGCGACGCCGCGATGCGCTTCGAGGCCGCGGGCTGGGCACGTCGCGACATGTATCTCTTCGTGTACATTGTGCGTGGCCAGTTGGTGGACACCAAGGAAGTAGCGGGCATGATTTATCGCGACATCTCTCGGTTACGCCACTTGTATGACCGCCGCAACATCAGCCAGGTCACGTGGCGGAGCAGCGCGGCGCGCCAGCAGCACGGCAAGTTCGTGGTGGAGCCGTATGCCGACCTCACGTGCGCGGGGTGGGCGGATCCAGCGACGGACGTGTACCTTGGGCAGCTCAAGGACTTGATGATCGATTACTACGTTTCTGACCTCGCGGACGGGGTCCTGCCCGCGATGTATCCAGCTGATGAGAACGCCGGGCTGCTTACGCGTGTGATTCGCTATGTGCGGGACCATCTGGATCACCCCACTTGTCAGGTTCTGAAGTTGAGCGGCGTGTCTGCGTTTGCGAAGCACATGGGCATGTTCCACACCGCTGCTCAGGCTGGCTTACAGACGGGTGTACAGGCAGGTGTATTGCATGCGGATCAGGCTGCTGCTTCTGCTGCCGAAGCGCTCGTCAATCAGCCTGCTTACCGCATTGATGTACACTTGGCGTACGCCAAGTAGCCGTCCCAAAAGCGTCTTGATTAACTAACTTCTGCTTTCGCACTGTGGAGGTTAAAGTCTTGCGGTACATGACTCAGACGAAGAGCGGTGCGTTCTTTTCCTTTCAACCATATCAGCAATACGTGTTCCATCTATTTAGCAATTGATCCACTACGGTACTGCCACGGGTAGGTCTCTCTTTTATTCGCTGATGTCTCGTTTTCTTGGGATAACGTCTTCCGTCCTGCACGGAGGCATAGCAATTCGAGATATTTTATAGATCCATGTTTTGGAACGATGTGAGGTACGGTGAGATATTTTCCTGCGATGTAAAGTAACCACGATTACGCGATAGTAAACAAAGTCTTAAACAACAAAGTTGCCATCAGAAGGCGTTCCGGAAGAGGACTTTTCTATTACTGCGCTCTATGTCGTTACCATAGCTTTCGTATGTGTAGACCAAGCCGCTTAAGAACCCACACTCGCCCTCTCCGATCACCCAGCCCACTCTCTTCACTACGGTTGAAACCGAAGATCGAAGAGTAGACCGGTTATCATAAGAATGCCACACAAAAGCTTACGCTATGGTGCAATTGCGGTAGCGTCTTTACGGCTTTACCTACCGTAAACGATAGTTATTACCTTATATTTAACTATTAAGTTAATCTTTTTCTAGGTAATATAAATAGTATTAAAGAGCTACTATTTACTTATACGTAGTATAATCCTCTAAATCCTCTATCTATATTTTATTAATATATAAACGCCTGCTGATACTTAGGCGTATATATAACCTAAACCTAAATATATACTTATTTTTTTTCTATTAACGCGTAGTAGTTACTATACTTACTAACTTAGTAGCTATAACTATATTAAGTACCTTTTATAATTATACCTTATCTATTATCTCTAATATAAAGTCTATCTTTTATTCTCCTACTATTTTTTTATATAACCTTATTATAAGCAATTATAGTTTATTATTTTATAGTATAACTAAACTAGTATTTTTAGTATACTGTATTTAGATATACTATACTAGTAAATATAGTTTAATACCTTCCCCTTTTATTAATACTATATACCTATCTTTTTTAACTTTAGCAAGTAGGCGGTATAGAGTATTATAATATATTTTTTTTAGTATATTAAGGCCTCTATACGCTAGTATATATAATAAATACTTTATAGTTATCTCTATTACTTATATATAAAGATTATTATTAGATATACCTTTATATATAGATATATAAGACTTAGTTATTTTAGTTTTATTTTTAAAATTAATTATAACACGTAAAGTTACTATTAGTATATTTATAAATATTAGCTAACTCTATTTTATAAACTACTAAGAATAAATACTACGCCGGTATCTATAATATACTAAATCTTATTTTATATAATTTTAATAATAACTTTAATAATAATATAATAGAGTAGGCGTATTATAGTATAATAGTACTATAGTAGTCTAGCCTAAAAAAAAGAAAAAAGTAGAGGCAATAGTAGTCTTAGTATACTAAACTTAAATACGCTAAGCTATATATTAAGTTATATATTAAGCTATATACTATATATATTTATATATTAATTAAATAAATAGTGTGGCTGTGGTGGCTGTGTAGGCGACTAAAAGGGGTTTTAAAAAAGGAGGAGTATGTGCATACCTTTATACTTAATGTGTCGAAAAGGTCAGGTAGCTATATACTATAGTTATAAGTTTAAATCCTATACTAACTAAAATAAATAATATTTTTTTTATAATTTTTATATATACTTATTTTTTAACTATATCTGGGGGAATAACTTTTTTTAGCCTATACCTTTTTTAGACTAGTGTCTCGGCACTACACTTTACCTCTCTTTACATGATGGTGCAATTGCAAAGACGCCAATTGAACGAATGCTTCCGTGACCGGGAGCGTTAATCGAGGCAAGTATGAGTACAGCAATACCGGTGGAACATCGTCTCGTAGACGCGGTGCTAGGCAGCGTGTGCACAGAGAAATGTGCCAACCAAACTGCGTAATCGAAAATTAAGAAATGAGACCATCGACCGACTGGTCCGAACCAGCGATGGCGGTCTCGGGGCCTGCTAGTGGTTAGCGAATGAGAATGTGTCACTTGATGGCGGCGTACGTACCCTTTATGGCGATGCTGTCGTCTGGTTCAGCGCCGTTGTCGATGTTGCCGGATTGCGCGCCACCGCCGTCAGGCTTTCCCACAAGTTTGGCGGGCACATAATCCGGGGGCTGTAGACGTCCGGGCGGCAGCGTGGGGACCGCATCATTGCGGCCAGTGACTGTATGCTAATTCAGTATCCGGTTTATAAAAAGGCAGGAACATGAGCGTACCCTTGGCGTCCCGCTTCTCGCCCACATCTCCATCATCATCGCCCTCCGGAGATTCCTCATCCTCAAGAATATCTCGCGCTTTGGTGACGCTGTTGTAGTAGCGCTTAGTATTCCATTTGTGACGGCGAGACGCCAACCTATCCTGAACCCTGCAATCATACTCGTTGTACATCTCGGTAATGTCGAACAGCTTGTTTGCCTCGACATACGCGCGAACTTGGCTGAGTCGTACCGTCGTATGTCCCTGCTGCTGCGCGTGTCGAATAGCCGTCGTCAAGGCCAGGTTCCCCGTCGGTGGATGGTTCACGACGCCCTCGGCCAAGTCGACGAGAAAGTAGTCATGCAAGTCCATGCTCAAGTTGTGCGTCTTAGCAACCATTTTCGACGGTACCGCTGTGATCGGAGAGCCGTCGATGTTCTCATCGTACCACTTCTTGGCGGGAGGGTGTTGTTTCTGAATCGTGTCGCGCCTGCAGGATTTCTCGTCTTGGAGTTGGCGAGCCCAGTAGACGTAATCGCGTATGCCGACTCCGTGCCACTCGTGCTCGAAGAGACGGACGACCACCATGTACCACCTAGTATGCAGCGGGAAGTATGTCAGGATCTCTTCGGCACTGACGGGGAAGTCGCAGAATCGTATATCGACGGTTGCTGGTGTACAGTTGCTGGCTAGCTCGTGGCGCGGTGTATTCTTGGATGCGCGGGATGGGAGAGGCTCTTCGGGTTGAACCGCCAGCAAGAAAGCTATGTACTTCTCCGAGAGACGGCATGTCTGAATGTCCACGCCTCTAGTTGGACCTTTGGCCTTTCGCTGTTTCTTTTGGAGTCGCTGGGACATGGGGTCGCCTTTCTGGGTAGAGATGGGCGTGGATTGGTTGATGGCCTTTGGAATCTCAGGTGATTGCTTCCTCTTTTTCTGCAAGGCACTCTGTGAGCTTGCCAGGGTGTCCGACTGGGAGCTTATCACGCCGGAACCCTTGAAAGAACTCTGATTAACTGGGCTAACATTGGGAGGTCCCATCTTGGGCGCCGGACGAGAAACGGCGGGCTCCTTCGGCTTTGGCGTCTTACCCGTAAGTTGAGCTACCTTTGAACAGAATACGTCAATCAGATGGGAGTTGTATTTGTACATCTCGTCAGCGAGACGCTTTGAAAAATCGTTTTGGGGATACATGGTTTTTGCTGTGGGTCCAGTTTCTCCAGTACCAACCTTACGAAGGGATGAAAGCGGGTTCGTGGATGTGGTTGCGGAAACAGGTCGTTGCTGAGATACGATTCCTGTCTGATGGGCGGTACTCTTGCGCAAATGAGGCATAGCAGATGTCTCCGCAGATGTCGAAGAGACATGTTTTGATGTATGGGACATCGGCTTTGTAGGCCCATCCATCAGCTTTGTAGGGCAGGGTGTGCCAAGGCTCCACAATAGACAGCCTCCAACACACACGCGTTCACGACGGTAACGGAGTACATATTCATCCCACGGTACTCCATGAGCTTGTGTGGTAAAGTCGGCGGGGTAGCCAAGTGCCTGGGTCATAGAAGTAGCGTGGAGGAACTGGTCGCTCGGTAATCGTGAATACGCTTTGCGCACTGCGGCCGGGGCGCGTTGCAGAAGCTCCGGGGCCCCATCGAACAATATTATCCACTCTTGCTGGAAAAACGCATCAGGTCCTTGGGTCACAAATTTGGCAAAATCATGGCAGAACTTGCGCAAGTATTCGCGGATGACGGCGAAAACATGCCTGACGCAGTAATTCGCCAGAACAGGCTTAACACAAGAGTCATCCACCTGCAGTGTTCGATCAAGAATGCAGAACAACAGTTCGAATTCGTGATGGTTGGAAGCAGTTGGAGGCATTTGAGGAGGAAAGCGGTTGTCGTGGTAGGAAGAGATTTCGAATGAGTGCCCATCCTTGGTATACGTGTCGGTCAGGATTGCTACGCCGCTACGTTCAGCTGGCTGTTCAGATAGAAGGCGAAGCTGGTGGTCAGAGGATCGTCCTTCGTGAGGATGCGCTGCAACATGTGTGTTAGCCTGATGCCATACGTCTGTAAGAGCACGTGGCTTTGGTGCTGAAGAAATAGATAGCATACCACTATCTGCACCTTGCGAGACCGCTAGTTTCCCGCAAAGTGAAACCTTTTCACCAACTTGAGTGGAGTCCTGATTTGCGACGTTGGCCGTCGATTGTGCATCTAGATCGTTCAAGGTGGCGAAGGTCCGCTTCCCATCGATATTGAATCCACGGAAATGGTCATGTTTCTCATCCAAACTCTTTATGACTACCATGCGTTAGTGGTAGTTCCGTCTGTAATCATAGCAATCCATGTGTGCTGGAGTTAAAGCGGAGCTACAGAAGTGAATGACTTACGAGCTTCTTGGTCCTTCATTAACTCCTCTTCACGACCTAGTCGTGAGATGGCGTCGGTGTCAAGGGGCGGTGTGCCCGGTCGTGTGCAGCCCTGCTCAACTTCGAGGGATGCCGACGGACCCTCGACGGCGCCGATGTCACCGCCCGAGTCGGTATCACTCGCATCACTCATGCTCGTACCCGTCTATACGCTATAGATGTTAGCCAGTTCTCTACTTTACAGGACGCTGCGTGGTGAACTCACTGTGGTGTGGTCGATACTTCTTGTTGGTTTTCGTCGTGTGTGAGATCCGCCGAGTTGGGGAGGGGCAGGCCTTTCACTAGGTCACCCGGAGTGGCCAATGCTTTCCCATTTCCTCATTGAGCCTAGTCACTGGCTTGGGCTCCGTTTCCCGGGTGAAAGCACGTGGTATGAAGCTATGGCGCCATGCGGACTCGGAGAGCTGGAATGTCCGCCGAACGAAGGCTCCAGATCGTCCATCGGGTCTCAAATTTTGCGAGACAAACGTAGCTTAGAACAAAATTTATAACCTCCCGTCTACTGAGACCCTTTAGAGGGAAGGCGCATCTTTGAGAATGGCCACTCGAAGTTGGGCTCCTAAGTTTGTCGGCGCCATACGAGGCCGAGGAGACACGAACATACCTCTACCAGGAAACGCCACTATATTTTTCTCCGCCGTACACAGCCTAAAAGAAGCTCGGCTAGACTAATAAATATAAAAAAGATAGCTAAAATACTATACTAGTACTTTATTAGTATATAAAAAAAGAAAATAGTACTACTAAGCTATATTTTTCTTATAATAGTAATATAAGGCGTATTTTAGGTATATCCTCGTAATTATAAATAAATAAAAAAAGGAATAAACAGTAGTAACTAACGTTATAATAAATAAAAAAAGTAAATAGAAATAAGACCTTATCTTAGTATATAAGTACTATTTCTTACTACGTAGCGAGAACTACACCGTAGTAAAATAAATCTACTATTTATTATTATAAGTCTTTTTTACGTAGGTAATAACTTCTATTACTAGTCTAGTTAACTTTTTAGCTATTTCTATATATTATTCTAGTATATAATAGAAAAATTACTATTATATTAGTATTACTATTAATATTACTATTATTACTTTAAAATATATATTTAATACTTTACTCTATTTAATAGTAACTACTAATACTTATTTAGATTTTAAAACTTAAATACTTAAACGCTATTAGTAATAATTTACTTACCTAAAGTTTAAATTAATAGTTATAAAACTAAAAAATCTAAAAGTTTTACTAATTAAAGTGTTATAATTTAGGTATTTTTACTTTAGAGAAAAGCGTACTTATATAATAAGAGATATATAGTCTACGCTACAGGGCTTTAGCTAAATAGTAATTTATTTTTTTACTCTTATAGATAATATAAATTTAATTTATTTTATATATTATACTATATTACTATTCTACCCTAACTTTTAATATTTAAATTACTCTTTTATTTTTAAGAGTAATCTAGTATAATATAGTTCTATAAAAGTTTTATTACCTTATTATATATAATACGTTAGTTTTATAAAATACTAAAATTATTAAAAAACCTAAAAAAAGTTTTTAATCCCTTTTTAGTATTCTTAATATTTAAGTTTTTTTTAGAGTTTTATATAAACTATAGAATCGCCTCTATTAGATTTATTAAAATATAAAAAAATATAAATAGCTACTAATTATTATAGTTAAACGCCTTTATTTTAATTAAAACCCTTAATATTTATTAATTTTAAAAAAGTACATGCTTAGCTCTGATAAGTTAAAAATAAAAAAGAAATAAAGTAATTACTTAATATTTATTATTATTTTAATATAGGCGACTAAACCGCGATTATAAAAGACCTAATTATATTATAAGGTTATACTATTCTAGCTTTTATTCTAGCTATATATTTACTAACGCTAAAGGTCCCTTATATTTATAAAAAAAATAATAGACGTAACTTTAACTTTTAAAGAAATAATTATAAGCGCTATTTTTACTAATTATTAACTTATTTCCTAATAGTAATTTTAGAGATCGAATTTATTATTACCTATATTAATAATCCCCTTTAAACTATTTAAAAGACTAAAATTATTTTAAAACTTAGCACTAATCTATTTTAAAAAAAGACTTAAAAATTTTTAAAAATTAAAATATTAAATACTTTTAGAAAACTACTATAATAGTCTAATAAGACTAAAATTAATTTTAAATAAATTATTTAGCTACCTAAGTAGTCTTTTACAGAACTTTTAAATTATATTTATATTTTTTAAAAAGAACTAAATATACTTAAAACTATTAAGAAATCTTAATAGGTCTAAAATTTTATAAACTATTTTAATAAAAATCTTTAGGCTAGACTATAAACTTTAAAAAAATAATAAATTAATACTATTACTAAATTAAAAGAGAAGACTAATTTATTTTAGTTAATATAAAAGATTATTAATTCTAATAATTTTAAAATATAAAGGCCTAAGAAAAATATATAAAATATTAAAAAATCTACAAAACTCTAAAAATATTCTAAATAGAACTAATAGATATAGTTAGGTACTAACTAGTTTAATAGGCTACTAACTAGTTTAATAGGCTACTAACTAGTTTAATAGGCTACTAACTAAAATAAAGTCTTCTGCTATTATACTAGTATATTACTATTATAGTAAAAAGGGCTTCTATACTTTTAACTACTAATATAAAAATAAGCCGGTAGCTCCTAGATCTAAAAAAGTAACTAATAAGACTACGTTATTAATCTAAATAGAAAAATAAAAAAAGTAAAAGTGATTATAATATTTACTACCTATATTAAAACTATTATAAGCTATTTACTAAAAATACTTAAGGTTAAGTATATTAGTAGTTTATTTAACTAATTATATAACTAACCTAAGGGGATAGTTACCCTAAAGGCTAAAGTTATAAATAGAAGCTATATTAAAGCTCTAGTAGACTTAAAGTTTACTTTAAATTTTATAAGTACTAAGCTAGTAAAGAAGATAAGCTTAAAAATAACTACTTTTAATAGATTATTAGTATAAGTAGTAAATAATTTTAATATAATTATTTATAGTACTAGTATTACTATAATAAACCTAACTAACTTATATAGTTAAAATTAAATTTAGTTAATATTATTTATAGTTACAGATCTCCCTTAATATAAATTTTTTAGGCTTATTTTAATTTAACTAAAAAAACTCGAAAATAAACGTTACTATTTAAAAAGTTTTCTTTAAAAGTAATTCTAAAAAAAATAATACTTTTATTAAAAAAAATCGCACTTAAAAGTGTAAAAGAATTTAAATATACTATACGTAACCTAAGTACTTGAATATATATATATTTAGTAGACTTAATAGAGATTTTAGTTTAAAATAACCTAAATAAGTATAAAAAATATTCTATACTGTCTAAATATTTTAATCTTTTAGATCTAGCCTTAAATAAAGATTTTAAGATCCCTATAGACTACGGATTAAATAATTTAAAAATTAATTTTAAGTTTAGTACTAATCCTCTATATTATTTTATATATAATCTCTTCGTTACTAAACTAAAGATTCTTAAAAAAATATAAAAAAATATTTTAAATATAAGTAAATTTAGTAATTAAAATTTTTTAATAAAATCCCTGTTCTCTTTATAAAAAAAAAAGGTAGTTTTAGGCTTTATATAGACTATAAAAGCCTTAATAAGATTATAATTAAAAATTATACTACTTTTCTACTAATTATAAAATTACTAAACTATGTTATAAAAGTATAAATCTATACTAAACTTAATTTATAAAAAGTTTACTATTATATCTATATTATAAAAAGTAATAAATAAATAATTATATTCTATATAAGGTACAACTATTTTAAGTATATAGTTATATCTTTTAGTTTAATAAATATATCTACGCAGTTCTAATAGCTTATATTATAAACATTAATTAAATTAATTAATATAACTTATATTATATACCTTAATAATATATTTATTTTTTTAAATACTAAAAAAAAATATAAAAGTTATATAAAAGAGGCATTACAGCGTTTATACAAAGTAAAGTTTAACTTAAATCTAAAAAAATATTTTTAGTATACTATATCTATAAAATATTTTACCTTTATTATTTTACTTAAGAACCTTTTAATAGACCTAACTTAAGTTAAAGTAATTTAAAACTAGCCTAAACCTACCTATATATATAATATTTACGTTTTTATTAGTTTTATAAATTACTATTATAGATTTATAAACTAATTTTTTTAATTAGCCCTACTACTTACTAAATTAATTTAATAGGCGCTAGATAGCGCTAAAAGTAAACTAACTATAAAAGAAAAATATTTATATAAATATAGATAATACTAGTAAAAAAGTTTTTAAAAAGCTTTAAAATATTTTTTTTAAAGTACTACAGGGGGGCGACATTGGGAAAAGAGTACTCCTATAAGTTACTATTTTTAAAAATTAATATAAAATTAATTACTAAGCCTAAAAATACGTAAATAATACCGTTGTAAAGAGAAAATAATAGAGATTTATATAAGAATTTTAGTTACGTTATATATATTACCTGTAATAAATTAAAATTACCTAAATATAATAAATTTTTTAACTCCTTTTTAAGATTCCTATAACTTTTTAGTTAGTGAATATATTTAACTAAAAATTTAACTATACTCTTTTAGGTCTAGTATAGGTCACGTAACTAGATTTTTAAAGTATATTAGTAATCTAATAATAAAATTATATTAATTATAAAAATATTACTAAGACTTATATAATCACTAATCACGTAATATATTCCTAATATTATAGTATATAGTAATATCTTTTTAATATTATAAACCTAGACTTTTATTCTCTCGAAATGGCACCAAATCTTTTAAAACTCGAATATAATATTAATTTACTTTTAAAAGTAAATACTCCTATTTCTATAATTATTTCTACTTTACAAAAGCCTAAAAAGACTATTTATAATACTATCTAACGTATTAAGAATAAAGAAAAAAATAAAGAAAAGAATTATAATATAAAAAAAGTTCATACAGGGGGTATAAAAAAGCTAACTTAAAAAAATAAAAAAGCTATTAATAGAGACTTAACTAGAAGTCCTAAAAAAGAAAATAAAAGAATATTATTAGAAAATAATCTAAATATTTTAACTAGACAATTAGAAAGAGTTTTAAAAGAGAATAGTTATATAATTAATATAAGTAAAAAAAAACTAATAATTAATAAAGAAAGCGCTAAAAAAAGATTAAAATACGCTAAAAAATAATTAAAAAATATTAAAAAGATAAATTTAAAAAAAATAATATTCTCTAATAAGTTAGTAATATTTCTTTACGTTTATCTATAGGAGCTATATTAACTTAGTGTATACTACGTCCTTACTTAATATAGAAGTAGGTAAAAATTAAAAGTACTATAACTAGGGCCTATTAAATATAGGATTTTTCGAATATTATAGCTAGTAAAGTAATAACTTAAGCTAATAACTTATTAGACTACAGTAGTAACGACTGCGCGTAAATAGAACTATAAAACAATAATAGAGTATTTATAGGTCGTCGTCTTAAATAGAACTATAAATAAAACTATAAGCCGTATATAGCGCGTTTAAAATAGTATACGTAGTATCTTTCTTCTTATAACACTATTTAAAATATCTTCTTTTTTAAATTATTATAGCTAAAAGGACTTCGAAGCTCGCTTTTAGGTGCCTAATAATTATAACTACTAACTTTAGCTAAAAATTAATAGTAACTTTAACCTTTACTAAAAATCTAGACGACTAGCGGGGCTATATTAAGAACTACCTAAAATATTATTATAAGCTTATAGAGGAGGCTAGTCTAGGACTGTCTTCTTTTTTTAGTATTTTTAATTCCAGGTTAGTTACCGTACAGCTCTTTATCCTTAAATATAAAGTAATTTTTAATCTTAATAATGTCCGCAGCTTATACTTATATAATAATATAATAAAGCTAGTAGAGTAGTAACTTAAAAGCGCTAAAGGCTTACTAAGCAAGATAAAGGATAATATATACTTAAAAAAGGGCGAGGAGAAGTTCTTTAGGGCAGCGTAAAAAAAGCAGGTACAGCTTTAGTAGAAAAAGTTTATTAAAATAGTTAGAATTATTTAGACGCGGGGATATACGTACGTATAAAAGTAGGGCGAGTAGTAGGTAGTAAAAAAAGGGCGTACTATAGCGCTGTAAAGTAGTTATATAAGAGCTTACTATTAGAGAGTTAGCAGTTATTATAAAAGGATTAAGGGATCCTACAGGAAGCAGCTTTAATTGCTATTAAAAAGGTTATAAGTTATTAGCGCTAGTAGAAAAGTTATTATAGTTACTACGTAAGAAGCTTATTAAGAGTTAGTTAATTACGTAATATAGTAAAAGTTTAAATAGCTAGCCTAGGGTCGCGTAATATTACGGTAATAACCCTAGGGGAGGGAATAAGTTAGTAATATAAAGGGGTAAAACTAGAAGGCAATACTATAGAAAAAGGGGTAATAATAAAATTAGAAGAGAACTAGCTATTAGCTAATTACGAAGTAAGTTATTTTAACTTTTTAAATTATTAAATTATATAACTTTTTATATATTTTTAAGCTATAGTTTTAGTTTTTTAATATTATTTATATTAATTATTTTATAGGCTACGATATTACCCTACAAGTTTAGGGTATAATTTAGGTAGAAAGTAGAAGTAATTTAGTATTTATTAAAACACCTAATTTTTCTACTTCTTATACTAGTAAGGACTATATAAATAAAGTCCTTATACCTGAGCTTAAACTAAGTATAAAAAGGGGTAAGTTTTATACTATTTTTTTACCCCTTTTTTTATTAATATAATAATATATATATATATATATATTATTATATTATATTATAATTATAATCTTTATATTAATATTAATTTAGGCTGGCAATTTTAATAAGATAACGTCCCTATTTATAAAACTACAGAAGTTTTAACTTAGTTTAAAAATAATAAAATTAAACTATTTCCTTACTTAGCCTAGAGTCCTGATTTAGCCCCTATAGAAAATATATAGGGTTTATTAAAATTAGGACTAATTAAAAATAAAAAGGCTAATTTAGGTGTAGGAAATAGTTTAAATAGTATAAACGCCTTTATAAAAGCTACTAATAAGGAGTAGAATAAAATACCTTAAAAAGCTATTAATAATTATATTTAATTACTCCCTAACCGTTATAAGGCGGTTATAGAAACTAAAGGCTATTATACTAAATACTAGTAATATATTATTTACTAGTTTATTATTAAAAATGTGAAAAAGTGGCTTTTATATATAATTATATAATTAATATATAAATATATAAAAATATTTAATTTACTAATAAAACTTAGTCTCTATTATTATATATATAAAAATAAGCAAATTTTACACCTTAAATAAAAAGTTATTATAGTCTAAAGTAGGGCCCTAAAAATTTTCTATATTTACTAATTTTTTTATACCCCTAAACCCCTTAGTAAGCAGCCCCTAATAGGGTAAATAGAATCTGCTAGTCTTTCTCTTTAAAATAGTATTTTTTTCGTATTTTTAGGCCTTATAACTATATAGTTATATTATTTTAAAAAAGATAATTTTTAGAGTACTCTTTTTCTAATATCGCCCCCCTGTAATACTTTCGTACTTTAAGTATAAAAAATAAACTTAAATAAAAATAAATGTCTTTAATAAAGCTATTAGTACTATATTAAGTTAATTAGATTTTAAAAGGGACGAATTATTTTAGTAATAACTAACTAATGTTTATTTAAAAAAGTTAGGCCGCGCGCAGTACTATTATAATATATATAATAAAAAAACTCTTTACTATTATAAAAAGTATTAAGTACTAAAAATAATATCTATAAAATACTCGTTTTAAGATTTTTATAGATTATAATAATCTATAATAATTTATATAGCCAGTATACTTATCTTTTAATTAAGCAGCTGTTCGAATAGACATTATCCTTAATTAACTTTTATAAACTCAGCTTTTAATTATTGCGTACACGGTTTAGCACCTAATAGAGTTTCCCTTACTGCGTTCGTACCCCTGGATCGTCGTCTAGACGTACTTATTACTTTTCGATAATTTATATAAATAAAAACCCTATTACTATATTAGGTATAATTATACTTACTTCTTTTTAAGTATAATTTTAACGTATTCTATAGAATAGAGTTAATAAATCTAGCTAATACTTTATCTCGCCGCTCTAATTATATACTAAAATTTAAAATAGCTAAGGATAAACGTAATATAGCTTTTATAAAATTTATAAAAAAGTGTCGTAGAAAGATACTTTAGAGTTTATATTACTAGCTTATAAAGCTCTTTAGAACTAAGAATTTATTCTCTTTTACGTATATATATTATAAGTTTTTAGTACTTTTTTTTATAAAAATAGTCCTAATTCTTTAATTTTAAAATCTAGTAATTTTTAACTTATTTTTCTTTTATAATTATAAGTCTAGTATATTAAAAGTAAAGGAAGATTCTCTCTACGTACCTAATTATTAAAAATTCTATTTATTAAAGCTCTAATTAATTTTTTAATTCTTATTTTAATAGTTTTTAGTTTTATAGACCTAATATATAATATTTTATTTATATACTAATAATAATCTGTATTCTTAACTATTAAATAATTAATAAGTCTCGCGACTAATAATTTTTTAAAGTATAATAATAACTAAAGCTATTTTATTTTTTTAATTAATAATATCTATTTTACTAATTCGGCAAGCTAGCTGACTTAGTATATATAGTTTAAAATATAGTATATATTTTATAGTATTTAAAATCTTATTAATTTTAACCTTAAAAGTATTAATAATTTTAATAATTTATTTTTTATACTAAAGCTTTTACGTATATTAAAAGTGTCTAAAATAAAAATTATAAAAATTTACTATAATTATACTACTCAGATAGCTATATACTAAACACGCTTAATTAAACTTATAAATAAAGTAAATTAAGTAATAAATATTTAAAACTAGATTAGTATAATAATAGTTTTACAGCTTATTAGTACTACTTAAATATATTATACTATTAAGGAGAATATCTTAACTTACTTAATTATTTACTTTTTTAAATAAAAGCTGTTAACTATCGACGCGGTAGCTAAGAATATTATATAATAATAATATTATACTTATTTAAAAAAAGTAGAGTATAAAAAAATAATTACTAATATATAATATTATAAATAGAAAGCTCTTTATATAAAAGCAGAGGTATATAAGCTTAGTAATATTTAAAATAAGCTAGTTATTACTAACTTTTTTACCGCTATTAATAAAAAATTAGTACCTAATTAAGTAAAGTAGATATATATAACCTAAGTTTAAAAATTAGTACTAAAAAGTAAGAATCTTTTTTTAATAAATATAAAAAAAATCTTTTAAGTAATATTATAAAATAAAACTATAAAATTATTTACTAAGAGTTTTGGAATCTTTATAATACTTAGTAAATAAAGCCTATTCCCCTAATTAGATAATTTATAATAAAAGAATAAAAGTAAATTATATTAATACTTTTATAGATCTAAAAAATACTATTAGAAATTTACTAAGTATTATTACTTATAGTTAATATTAATAAGTACTTATACTAGTTATACTATGCCGCTTTTTAAAAAAAAAAATAAAAAAAGCTTTTTAAGTATTTTAAATTTAATAAATTTATAACTCTTCGTAATACACTTAAGTAAAAAAAATAGTTTAAAAAAATATTATATAGGGTAAGAGGTCTATTAAACTAAAATTTTTTAGCTCTTTAGTATATACAGTTATTAATTTTTTATTTATTATAAATAGTAAATTAAAAGAAAGTAATAGTATATATTTTATATAGAATTATAATACCTATATACTTTTTAAAAGTACTATTTTTAATAATAGTACTATTTTATATTTAGTAAATAATAAATTACTGCTTATTTTAGAACTTGTTAAGAAAGCTAATAGTATTTATACTATTAAAATTAAAATATAAGTTTTTCTAATCTTTAATATAAAAATTTAAGTAATTAAAAACGCTTTAAATAGTCTAAAAAAAATTTTATAGAAGACCTTATATTAAAAAATATAGCTACTATAAAAGCCTTTTATTTAAATATAGTATCTAAAGCTCGTCTATATAATAAGGGACTTTAGTATTTAGGCTTAAATAATATACTACGTATAGAATCTTTAGAATAAAGTTTTATATTTATAATACTTATTTATAAGTATAATTTTATATTTATTAAATATAAGTCTTTATTCTTCTATCCCTTAGTTCAAAATATAATGCTAGCCTATTAAAAGTTATATTTATAGTTAATATATTTATATATTAATACTAAGGCTATATAGTACTAAAAAGTAAGATATTTAAATTAGAGAGTTTTATATATTTTTATTTATAAAGTATAAAATATTTATATTTTAAATACTAAATATATATATTACAAATAATATTCCTTTATATACACAGCTAAAGTAATTTTAAAAAAAAAAAATTATTACTATAACTATACTAGCGTATTTTATAAAACCTTTTTAATATACCTAAAAGAAGACTCCGAGAGTAGTAAATATTATTAATTAAAAATAACTATAATAAAAAGATTTATATGTAAACTTTATAGGCGAAGTTACTTTTAGAGTTTATAAAAGTATTTTTAAATTTTATTACGTAAGCATATATTTAGCATAAACTTAAAATTATAAAATTTTTTTAAAATAATAATATTATTACTAGATTATAGTATAAAAGATTATATTTTAAAGAATAAGTAAAAAAGCTTAGTATAAATATAAAAATACAATTTCTTTATATATATAAGCTAAACGGCAACGCTAAACGCGCTAGCTAAAAAATTATTAATAAAGCTATTACTATAAGACTTAGTATAAATTTACTAAAAAAGCTTTAGCTAAAAATTATGAAAGTAATTATAGTATTTTATAATATTACTTTAGTAGCTTTTAAGAGTATATAATTTTTAAATAAAGTTTTTTATGGCTAGTTTAGACAGTATTTCTATTATTATAAATTTAAGCTTATAAAATACTAAATAGCAGATCTACGCCTAGATTAAAATAATATATATATTTATAGTTATTACTTATATTTTTTATATAAAAATTATATAGCCGAGTGTAATAAATATAAATTTAAAGTAAATCTATATATTTATATTATATATTTAGTTAGTTTCGTAGCTTTTAATATTTATAAAATATAAATATTATTACTTAACTAGGTTATTATAACGTATAATCTTACGTTTAATAAAACTATTTTCTATAAAAAAAAAGAAGATTAGCTTATTCTATAAAAAGAAACTATAAAATTTATAAATATTTTATATACTATTAAAGTTATAGATATAGGTAAGGCATTTAATAAAATTTTTAATATATAAGTTTATAACTCTAATAAACTAAAAATTAGTAAAAATACTACATAATTTAAGTAATAGCTTAGAAGTACTTTAGCGTAAATTTTATTTTATTTTTTTAGCTAATTAAGTAAGTAAAGCTCTATATAAATAGTATATATATAAGCTATAAGTATAGTTAACTAATAGTCGCGAATCTATATATTATATAATATAAATATTAGTTTAATCTCTTTTTAGCTTATTTTAAAGCCTAAAGAACTTAGGGGTATAGACTTTAAAAAAAGTAAATACTCTAGTATTTTTTATAAAATATACTTTAGTAAAGAAGTAAAATAGTTTAAAATAAAAAATTTATAAAATTCTTAGATAGTAAATTAAAACTTATTTAATAGTATTACTTAAATTAGCAATATAGAGCTCTTTTTATTAAATAAAATAATTAGTATTTTTACTTATAAGATATAGAGACCTATGAGAAACTATAGTTTAATTATTTAATAAAACTAAAAGTAACGTAAGTTAAATTCTAAAGATTCTAATAAACTAGGGGGCAAAGATAAAAATCTATTTAGTATTTATATATTATTAAATTTTAATCTAGAGAGTAAGCTATTATATAATATAAAACTTATAAATATTTTACTTAATAGCGTAGATAGCTCTCTTTAATATAATTTTATAAATATATTTATTTTTAGTATAAACCTTATATAAAAAAGTATAAAAAATTTATAATTATTAATACTATAATTTAAACTACTATATAGAATAGGGTACTAAAAAAATAATATTTTAGAATAAAGTTTATATATACTATAATAAGCTTTTAAAAGAACTAGTAATATAAAAAGTAATTTATTTATATCTATCCAGCCCGCTCTTTTACTAGGCTACATATAAAGAATAGACTATATTTTTTAAAAAGTAAATTTAGTAAGTAGTCGCGCGCTCTAAAAGTACTAAATAATTATTTTTACATAAGTAGGTATTTACTTATAACTTTAATTAAAATAGTTATTTTATAATATATAAAACTTACCATATTATTAAAGACAATCTCTAATTAATAAATATACTTTTATTAATATATACTATAATATTTACAGCGCGCTTCTTTTATATAACTATAATAATTATAGTAAAATTTAATATAAAAATTTTATAGTTTAATATAATTAGTATGTGTTTTAATTTACTAATTAATTCTTTATATCTAGTATAATATAAACTACTAAATAGCTATAAGTAAGATAGTAGTTATATAAAGTTTAATTAAATTTTATATAGTCTACGGGACTTACCTATACTATAATATAAAAATTTTTTTAGTACTCTAGCTAAGCTTAGCCTTATCTACTTAAAAAAAAAGTTTTACTTATTCTTTAATATAGATTATAAGATCTTTATACGTTTTTATATAAATAATATTCTACTTTTATAATATAAAATTTATTAATAAGAAGCTTTTAAACTGCGCGATAAGCTCTTAGAAATATATAAAATAAAAGTATATAGAGCTATAAAATAGTATTTTAAAATATAGGTAATTAGAAATTAAAAAAATTAAATAATTATACTAATCTATATTTTATATATTATAAAGATTATAAAAAAATTTAGAGTAGCTAATTTAGCGCTTTTTTTACTATCGCTATTACTATTAAAAAAACTAATTAAAAATAAAAGAGAAGTAATAAAAGCTAAAATTAAAGTATATTAGAAGTATATTAGATCTATATTTTATATTACTATTATAATATAATTAAATATAATATTTACCTTTTTAAAACTTTTTTATTTTTTAATTAATTTAAGTAAAGAATACTTTACTATAATAAAACGTATAATTACGTTTCTCTATAAATCGCGCTTTTAAATAATCTAATATAGCGTATATAAGGGCCTAGAACTTATAATTTATTTAAATACTTTATTTATAGATAATCTAGAGAGTAAACAATTTTTATATAATTATATTATTATATTATTTAGGGCTATAATTATTTAGAAAGCTATAAAATAAATTATTATTATAATATTAACTATTAAAGTAGAGCTCCTTACGCTAAAATATATAAATAAAGAAATAATAGCTCTAAAGCACATTTTTAAAAAACTTATTTTAAATTTTAGAGCTACGTAGCGTATATTTTATAATAATTAATAAATAATTAAGCTAGTTATAAGTAAAAATAAGAGTATAACTACCCGTTACACTATATAAATATATAGAATATATAGCTACGTTAAAAGTATTTAAAAAAAAGTTTTAAAATTAAATACCTTTAAATAAGTAATATACTAGATAATAGGTTAATAAAAGCTTTTATAGCTTAGTAATTTTAAAAATTTTAAAAATAATTAAATCTTAAGAATATAAAAGGAAAAATTACTAAACTAGAATTTTAAAAAATTATATAATAATAGAGCGCAAAGCGTATTAAATTAAATATTAAATAGCTTATAAGCTATTATTTATAATAATCATTTAAAACTGCACTATTTAAAAAAATTCTATAATAAAAGAGTAGAAAAATAATAAAACAGTAGAAAAATAATAAAATAATAAAAATTATATAATAACCCTAATAGAGAAGTTTAATAAATTAATAATTTTACTAGCTTATTAAACTGTTAAATAGTTTAAGCGCGGCGTAAAGTAATTTTATTAATAATATTATTTATAAAATTACTACTTAAATTTTTATCTAGTTTAATTATCTGTTTAATAGTAGTTTATAATTTATTAAACTCTATACTCTATAAAGTCTATATTAGTAAAAATTAAAAGAAGTAGATTAGAAAATTATATTTTTTTATAAGTAAGCTCTTTTACCTTTTTATTATAAAGCGGCTTATAATAGAATAGAAAGTGCTTAGCAATTTCTTAAATTTAAATAAAACTATAATAGTAAATATATAATTTTTCTAAATTTTTTAGATTAAAATATTAATATATATATTAGTTTACAGCTATATTTACTTTTATATATTTAGTAATAGGAGTTTTACGTTTTAATATTAAAGTAATTTCTATTATTTTTACTACATAGAGTACTACTTAAATAATAAAGTAAAATATAAAATACTTTAATCCTATAAACCGTTAGTAATATTAAGTTATATACTTTTTGTCTACTTAGATAATTAAGCTATCTTTATTAACTTAACTAGGGGGTGTATTATAGAAAGAGACTTTAGAGCTTACGTTATTAGCTTATAAAACTTTTTAAAATAAAAAATTTATTCTTTTATATATATATATATTACGGCTCTTTAGTGCTTTCTTTTATAGTAGTAGTCCTAATTCTTTAATTTTAGAATCTAGTAATTTATAGCTTATTTTTCCTCTATAAAAAGTTATAATAACTTTTTACTATAAAGGTTAACGGGGTCGCGGTTTTTATAATAATAATTTATATATAAATAAACTATAAACGCAACTTAAAACTTATAAAAGAAATTTAAAATTTTAGGCTATATAATTTACTTAAAAAGAAAATCATTACTTTAGAGTATCTAATAGACCTAAAAAATAAAAAGTTAAATCTATTTAAAAATAGTAATAATAATTTATAACTAAATAGTCTAAAAAGTACTAAATTAAAACTAATAAAGCTAATACGACTTTATAGTCCTAAAGATAAAATAAAAGTAATTATAAAATACTATAATAGTCCCCTCTTAAAGTATTTTAGTATAAAGTAAACTGTTAAGTGCGTATAGCGTAAATATATATAAATAAGTATATCTAAAAATATTACTAACTATATTTATAACTATAAGCGCTATTAATATACTAATTTAAAAATATATTAACTATATAGTCTTCTCTATCTACTTCTTATCTTTAATAGACTATAGTAATATATAACTATAAATTTTATTATAAACCTACCCCCTAGTCGTTTTACTAACAGTATTTATAATATAATTTTTATAATTATAACCTATTTCTCTAAAATAGTCTATTATATACTAGTAAAAATAAATTAAAATAGTATTAATCTAGTCTAGTTCTAGATTCGCGAGATTATAAAACTTTATAAAAATTTAAAAATAGTACTATGTAATAAAAGTCTACATATATAAGTAAAGTATTAAAATACTTTCTACTATTATTTAAATTTAAAATAAATTTTATCTTCCGCCTTATACCTATAAATAGATAGGTAAATAGAATAATAAAATTAAACTCTTAAATAGTATTTTTATATCTTCTATTATTTAAAGTAAAATAATTAAGCGTTATAAATTTCTTACGTAGAATTTACTTATAATAATAGTTAATATTTTATTACTAAGTATATATTATTTTAAGTCTACTATAGATATAGCCTAAAAGAGCTAAATTAGCCCTTATAGGTATTAAATAAATAAAAAAGCTATTAAACTTTCCCCTTAGTTTCTAAAGTTATTAATATTTATAATAAAGCTAAATAAAAACTAGAAATAGTATAAAAGTATAAAAAAATAATTTAAAATAAAAAGTATCTCCTACTAAACCTAAAAATAGGGAATAAAGTCTAGATTTTAAATTATTATATATAATCTATAAAACCAAGTAAGAAGATTAACTAAAAATAACTAGGTCCTAGTATAGTAGTTAAGTATATAAATAGTCTACCTATTATATATAAAATTAAACTTATAAGTTTAAAATTAGTCTATTTAGGTTTTTATTTTTTCTTATTAAAATTATATAAACCCCTAGAGCATACTACCCTATAAGTAAAAGCTAATAGTTAATATATTACGCTAATTTAGTAATAATATATATAATATAAAATATATTATAAATTATAAACGTAATAAGTCCGGCTAATAAAAATATCTTATTAAATAAAAAAACTATTTAGATAAAGAGATTACTTAGAAACTAATAGCCTTAATTAGTATAAAAAGGTTAAAAATTTTTTAGAAATAATTTAAAATTACTTTAAAAACATTTAAAACAACTTTAATAGAATAAATAATATAAAAATAAAATAAACATTTTATAAAAAGTAATAATCTATTTAAAAGTATACTTGTATAATAAGACTAGAGCCGACTTTCTAAAAAAAAATAGCTTAAAGTAATTCTATATAGACTCTAAAAAAGTAAAAAAATTTACTTTTTTTTTTGTAGTTATAAGCGCTAAATTAATCTAAAAGGGGCTTTAGCGTAGATTAATAGTCTATTCTAAACTAGTTAAAAGCTATATTCTTTATTTAAGATAAAACTATTATTTTTTACTTTTATAATTCCGTACGTATCTCCTATAAAGAGTTTAATAATATAAATAGCCCTATTAAAGGTTAAAGTAGTTTAATAGTATAATAGAAGAATTATAAGAAATATATAAGTATATTATAGTAAAATAAAAATTATAACTATTAAAAATTAGTACTATCTAGCCTAAATTATTATATTAAAAATTTATCTATTATAGTAATAACAGCAGAAATTTAAAAAATTATTAATTTATTTAATTATCTATCTAAGACCTATAAGAGTGTTATTTTTTACTATCTAACTCTTAAGTAAAGTTACTAAAAAATATAAGCCTCTAATAGCTATAACTAGTAGTAATACTAGTTATATTACTCTTAATATAATAGTTAGTACTAAATTAGGTATTAAAGTATATAACTTTTTTATATTTATTATTATTAATAAAAATATAACTTAAACTAGTAAAACTAAAAATTTTAAAAGGATAATAATTGCTATAGTAAAAAAAAATTAATAAAAAAGATATAATAGAGGCCTAAACCTAAGTTTAAATCCAAGTAGTATTATTAGTAGTAAAATAGTTCTATTTAATTTTTAAACTAGTTAAAGTTATTTTATAGGAAGTATTAGGCTTTTAAAAGGTATATTAGTAAGTAAGTATACTAAAAAGTACTAAATTAGTTTAAATAATACTATTATACTACTATAGGGAATACTTACGCCTTTTTTACTTTTTTTAAAACTTATCTAAAAGTTATTAAATTTATTTTTAATTTTAGCGCACTTTTACTTCTTTTTAAAAACTAAATTTAAATAGCTATAACTATAGAAGAGGATACTAAACTTCGTATACTTATTAGTAAAATAAAGAGTACTACTATACGTATAAAATATTTTAAAAAATCTAATATTACCGCTATATAATAATTAGTATTAAATTATCCTAAATTTTTATAAACTATTTACTTACTTTGCTAAATCTGTTATAATTTACTTATAAATAGTCTTAACCTCCTTATTAATCTTTTTTTTATTTTTTTTATTTTTTTTACGCGCCTTAGCCGTATTAAAAAGTAAAAAAATAATAAGCTTAACTATATAACGTAATTAACTTTTCTTAAAAACTATACGGTACTTAATATAGTATACGTTTATAACTTAATACTTATACTTTATAAATTAAACTTCGTATATTATACGGCGTTACTTATACGCTTTTTAACCTAAAATAAAATACTTATTCTTATTACCTACTAAAGATTTACTAATAGTAACTTTAAGTTACTTAAAATACTAAAACTTATTATAAAAAAACTAATTAGTATAATTAGTATTATAAAATACTAAGTAATACTAAACTAGTACTTACTACGTAATAAGTAGTATTTTTATTATAATAAGTAAAATAAGTCTTTATTTTGTAGTCTTTATATATAAATATTTTTTATTTATCTATATTAGGGTCTATTAAATACTAATATTTATTATTAAGAATACTATACTTTACTATAATCCTAATATAACTAATATAGGGTAGTTTTATTTACTATTTATTTATTTTAGTTAACTTGACGTAGAAGTCTTTAAGCGTATAATATTTTAGAGATATTATAGTAATATAAACTAAAATTTAATAATATAGTTAAAAATTTAATAAAGACTAATTATAACTTAGAATAACTATATAGTATAATTAGTACTAAATCCTACTACTTTTTACCTTATACAAAATACTTACTTTTTAAAAAAAAAGTTAAAACTAAAATAAAGAATAGGAGTAAAAGTCCCTAGGACCTAATTTTATAACTAAAGGCGCTAAGACGCTAGTGTTAATAAAATAATATTATTAATTAACTTATTACGTAATTAACTATACCTAGTAGAAATAGTAAAAAATAAGTAGTACTAAATACTACTAAATAGTAACCTACAGAATAAAACCTTAAAAAAAATATTTAATTCTAATATTTAATACTATTATACTAAAATAGTCTAAAAGGTACTAAATAGATATACTTAGGCTATATACCTTTATATTATTTATTTTTAAACTAAGAGCAGTCCTAAAAGAAAAATAATATTATAATTTAAGTATTTCTATTCTAAATAAAGGTATACTTATATAATAAAAAATATATAGTTTACACTACGGGGCTTTAGCTAAGTAATAATTTATTTCTTTACTCTTATAGATAATATATTCCTAATTTATTTTATATATCATACTATATTACTATTCTACCCTAACTCCTAATATAAAGATAAAATAATTGTTATATTTTACTATCAAGGTAATGCCTAATATATATTAATAATAATTTATTTTTTATATTAAATTTTAGTATTATTATATTATTTATAGTAAAGTCTTATATAAATACTAAATATATTTATTTACTTTACTTAGTTTACTACGTTTAATTAAATTTAAAATAATAATTATACTATAGCCTTTTTTAGTATTTTTTAGTAGGCACTAGTAGTATTTAATAGTTTCTTACTAGTACTCATTACTAACTAAACTATTTTATAACTAATTATTACTATTAGAGGTGCGTGCAATAAAAAAAGAGTAATTAAAAATAACTTATAAAGGCATGCACATACTCCTCCTTTTTTGAAACCCCTTTTGGTCGCCCCGAGCCACCACAGCCACACTATTTGTTCGATTAATATACAAATATAAAAATAATTAGTTTTTAAAAGTTTAATAACTCTATAAGTATTATATTTAAAAATTTAAAACAAGGTTTCATTATAGGGAAAGTGATAAAATATAGTATAATATAGCCTAATTAGGCTTAGCGTATTAATATTCTTAGTTATATAGTCTTAAACTTAATACTTTTTTTTAATTAACTTTACGTATATATAACTTTTTAACTAGCGTATAAAATTATTAATAAACTATATATATTACTATTTTATATCTATTACTTATATAAGTATTTATAGCATAAATTAATAATATGTTACTAAAATTATTTTATATTTTATTAAAATAAAAAAATAGTAAAAATTACGAAATCGTGTTATATATTTTACGTAACTAAGATTTTATATAATTTTTAATATAATTTTAAATATTTTAGTCGTAATTAATACTTAATAATATAATATTATTATTAGATAATATATACTTAAAATTTAACTAACCTAATTAGGTAATAATAAAATATTAGCTTTTTAGTATGTTATATAGTCTAAAATATAAGATAATAATTGTTTAATTAGCTGTACTATATACAAAGTTATAAGCCTTTAAATTTATAAAAACTAAAAAAGTTTTGTTATTATTACTAATTTAATATAGTAGTAAATTAAATAATTATTATATTTTTAAACTTATTATATAGTTCTGCTTTTATTTAATATTGTAAATTTTTATAAATAAGTTAAATATATAGTATTTTAAAAAACGTCTAAAAGCTCTAAATTAAGACTTTACATTCTAAATTTATATTACTAAATAATTAAATAAGAAATAATACTTCAAATTTATTTTTTAAATACTTCATAGTAATTATTAATATGTATATATTTTATAGCTAATTCTATACGCTAGTTAAAAAGTTATAAATACGTAAAGTTAAGTAAAAGAAAGTATTAAGTTTAAGACTATATAACTAAGGATATTAATACGCTAAGCCTCATTAGGCTATATTATACTATATTTTATAACTTTTCCTATAAATAAACTTTGTTTTATATTTTTACATATAATACTTATAGAGTTATTAAACTTTTAAAAACTAATCTTTTTCGATAACTCTTTTTTCATTGCACCCCATTATACTATAATAAGCTAATATAGATAATACTAGTTGTATACTACTTAAAAGTATTTTAAAACCCATATGTAATATTTAGTCTATTTAAGCTATATATAGTAATATTTATTATTTACTCCTTATTATTATATACGCGGATAACGCTTAAGAAAAGTAAAAATATAAAATAAAGAGAATATTATTATTAATTCTCTATTATATATAACTCTTTTAGGATAACCTATATAGATAAAATATATAGAGTTACTAGTATTTAGTATAATCTATTATTAGCTTTAAGTAAATAGACTATAGAAGTCTCTAAATATTAACTAAACTAAGATACTTAAAAAATACTATTTAAATATTATAGTAAAAAAAAAGTAGATATAAAACTAAAACTAATTAAATACTTATAATAAAGTCTTAAACTAGTTTAAAGTAAATAAAAAGAAACTATAAAATATTCTATTAATAAATATTTATAATATAGATAAAACTAAAATTATACTAAATATACCTAACTCTACTAAAATATTTATAAGTAAGAATAATATATAAAATAGCTATAGAGGTGTACGCGTTAAGTAGACTATAGTAACTATAATAAAATATACTTTTACTAATAGTAGGTATCTTAATTCTGTAATAATTTAGCCCACTTACCCGATAACTACTATTATAACCTATTAGTTACTTTTTTTAACTTTATTTTTATATAAAAAAGTAGTTATATTTAGTTTTATTAATTTTCGCTTTAGTTATATATATATAAGTAGTATAGCGTTTAATAATAGTAAATATTTTTATTTACAGTTATATCTCCTTTTTTACCTATAATAATTACTATAATACTAAGTATACTTTATCTGTCTATTTAGTCTATATATTATTATACTTATATATATAGGCTCCCTAAAATTTTTAAATATTAACTAGTATCTTTATAATAATCTTTTACCTATTATTTTATAGACTCTAGACTTAAAACGTTTTTACCCTTACTACTAGTACTCCTAGTAATATCTTATATAACTATACTACGCACTTTAGACTATATATCTTTATTATAAATTTAATATTAATGCGCTATTTTTTTTTACTAGTATATATTTCTTTACGTTTATCTATAGTAGTTGTATTAACTTTATATATACTATATCCTTACTTAATATAGGTAGGCAAAAACAAAGGCGCTACAACTAAAGCCTATTAAATATAGGATTTTTTAAATTTTATAGTAGTAGAGCGATAACTTAATAAATAATTTATTAAGTAGTAGTAGTAATAATAGTAAAGTAATAACTACAAAATAATAATAGAGTATTTATAAGTTATTATTTTAAGTAAAACTATAAATAGAATTATAGGCCGTATATAGCGCGTTTAAAATAGTAAGCGTAGTAGCTTTCTCTTCTTTTTATAAATACTATATAATATTTAGAAATATTTTTACTATAATTAAAATAAGACTTTTTATTTTTATTATATTTACTATATTAGTATTTTAACGTTAAATAATTAGTTTACTAAGTAACTTCTAGTATATAGTATAGGCTTTCGCTAATAGTAATAACTAATTAAATTATATTAAAAACTACTTTAACTTCTATCTTCGCGTAGTATAGTAGGCTAGCCTACTTAATAAGCTAAATTTTTTAGTTAATATTTTTAATTCTAATTTAATCCTAACGCGCCTCTTTTTATTTAAAATAAATATAATCTTTAACCTTAATAATACCTATAAGGATATTAAAGTCTATTTCTAGTTATATAGTAATATTATGAAGGCATACACATACTCCTCCTTTTTTAAAACCCCTTTTAGTCGCCTACACAGCCACCACAGCCACACTATTTATTTAATTAGTATACAAATATATAGTAATATAGTAGGCTTTATAGTATAATAGTATAAAAAGGGTAAAACTTTTTTATTTAAAATAAAGAACAGCGGCGGCGGCGGTAGTAATAGTAATAATAATAATAATATTTTAATAATAAAAAAAAAAAATTTTTTAGAGTAGTAAAAAAAAAGCAAAGCTTTAGTAAAAGAAGCTTATTAAAATAGTTAAAATTATCTAAGTACGGGGATATACGTACGCGTAGAAGTAGGACTTTAAAATAAGTAATAGGCGATAGAAGAATACGCTACAGCGCTATAAGATAGTTATATAAAAGCTTACTATTAAAGAGTTAGTAGTTATTATAAAAGAATTAAAAAATTCTATAGGAAGTACTATATTATATTTTAATATTTTAATTACTATTAGAAAAGGTTAGAAGTTATTAGTACTAGTAAAAAAGTTATTATAGTTACTACGTAAGAAGTTTATTAAGAGTTAATTAATTACGTAATATAGTAAAAGTTTAAATAGCTAGCCTAAACTTACGTAACGTTATAGTAATAATCCTTGGAGAGATATTAGCTAGTATATATATTTATATATTAATTAAATAAAAGAGTGTGGCTGTAGTAGCTGTATAGGCGATTAAAAGAGGTTTTAAAAAAGAAGATATAGCTAGTATAATACTACGCCTATCTTAGTTTTTATTTTTATATTTATATTTACTTTTATATAGACTAGCGCTATTAATTTTAAATTTTTTAATTCTATTACCTTCGTTATTTATAAAGTTACTATTCTATTTTTTTTTACTACTCTTTTTATCCTAATCGTTTAATATTACGTAAAATTAATAAAATATACTTTTAAAAAACTAGATAATTACGTTATATACGGGATACTTAATAGTATTAAAAAAGACTTTTTATTATTGGACTTTATTATCTTACAAGTAGACTACGGCGAAGATAGCTTATATATTTAATATTATAATATTAAAATTAATTTAAATAAGTATAGCATCTACTAAGAAAAGAGTAAAATAAGTAAGAGCTTTAAAGAATATTTTAGTAAGTATTTATTTAATAAACTTTTAACAATATTAACTATAAGGATAGAGGAGAGATATATAAGTAGTAATAACTACTATTATCTATATTTTTTTTTACTAAATATAGTATCTGTACTAGATTTTTTTAATTTAATATTTTTTTTAGGGGGGTGTACTAAGCGTACTAGTGCTAGCGTAGCGCTATACCTTTTTTAGTATTACTTTACCTAATTTTTTTAATATATTAAGTATAAAAATATATATACACTTCTTTTTTTTTAAAAAAAAATCCCCTTTAGTCGTCTACACAGCTACTATAACTATACTCTTTTATTTAATTAGTATATAAATATAAATAGCCTTTTCTAATTAATTAAGTAAATTAAACTACTTTTTTAAATTTTAACTAAGTTTATACCATTTTTAAAATAGGATTTTTAGATTCCTATATTAGATTATAGTAGTTAAAGCTTATATTTAATTTTTAAACTAGAGAATAGACTTATAGTAAACTATATATACTAATATAAAATAGTTTTAGTATTTATAAAACTTTTATAATTTTAAAGTTTAATATTAAAAATAATATTATCTTTTAATATTTACTATTGTATACCTATTATAACTTTTAATTATATAATATTATAGCTTTTACACTACTAAAAATAGTTTACTATTAATAAGTTAAGTAACTAGAGTAAAAAGGTAGTAATACCATTAGTAAATAATATTTTACTTACTTTTATAGTCCTATAAAGAATATTATACTTATAAGACCTAACTTTTTTAATATATTAAGTATAAAGGTATATATATACTTCTCCTTTTTTAAAACCCCTTTTAGTCGCCCCGAGCCACTACAGCCACACTTTTTATTTAATTAATATATAAATATATATACTTATAAAACAATATTTTTATAGAGTAAAAACGAAGCCGTTTATTTTTTTTAAATTTAATAAAATATTTACTAATATACTAAACTACCTCTATTTCTTATTAAGCTAATATTCTAATAAGTAATATAATAATAATATAGTCTTAATATAATATATTACTAACGTCTATAATACCTAAATTAAAAGTAGATATAGTAAAACTATTTAATATAATTAAATATATACCTAAAAAAAACCTAATAAGAAAGTAAATATTTAATATAAAAATAAATTCTAATATAATATCTCTTATACCGCTTAAATATTTTTTATAACAAACGCTCTCTTTTATAATTATAATAAATTTCTAACTAAAATAAATAATAAAAGTAATACTTCTTAAGTAATAGAAGTAATAATACAAAAATAATAAAAATAATAATATAAAAGAATTTTAAGAAAACGTAAAAAGCGTATATTGAAAAAGAGATAGAAAAGATTACTAAAAAAAAATTAAAAAACTGTTATATATAAATAATATAGTTAATTTTAAAAGAGTACTATAAATATATTAAAACTAAAAACTAAAATAGTATAAATAAGTAAAATATAGGTTATAAAAAGTAAAACTAGTTTTTTAGAGTCTAGGGCTAAGGTTATACACAAAAGTAACTTATAGATAGTAGAAGTTAGTCTTTTAAAGCTAAAGGTAAAGATTATATAAAAAAAGTACAGCGCAGGTTATAAACGCTAAGGCTAGCCTCTTAAAGCTCGAGGCTATTACCTATATAATATCGTAGGTTAAGGCTGTGCTAAAGCTATAGAGAGCCCTAGAGGCGCGGATATACTAGCTAGGAGTTTATATAAGAATTCTAGCGTAATTTTTGCATGTCCCTTACTTTGCTGTGCTTTTGCTCTATGCATTGTGTGCTCACTGCTGGTATGCTAATTTACCCACCTTCGTGCAGGCAGGGCTCCATTAGGGACTTCGCGAAATGTTCTTAGAACCCACGAGAGAAGACCCAGGATGCCAACTAATAGACGTTGTTTCGCCACGTAGGGAGGTCACCAAGATGGCTACGTTCGAGGTAAGATAAGCAACTTGAGGTTTCGAAACGCCAAACGCTTCTTTATAGAGATACGCACCACACGATAAAGTTACAAGAGAATGCAAATTCATGCTCAGAGCCTCGCGAATGCAGAGAGCAGCGGCTGCGGAGATGCGAGCTCATTGTTCCGAATCACGCGCTCGGCTTACTCTCCAACTTCCAATCATTGAACAACACGTTTTATTTCATGCACCGAATGACCGTTCATGAGTCGCAAAGACCAATAGAGTTTTAATAAGATAGCTGCTCTTATTCGATTCGCTCGTCTCTCATAACCGAAGCAATCACATGCATCCCTTGTAGGGCTTTTCCTAGCTTTGTCATCATACTCTTCATTCCTCATCCTTGGACTGCTACAAAACTAATTTTAATTCGCCCTCTACTAACTATAGCGTATAGTGCTTTTTATCTATACTTTAGGCTTTAAGTTATCTTTTCTAATATTTACTACTAAGAGCTTACTACTGTATCTTATACGCTTTATTATTATTTTTAATAAGAAATACTAACTAAATCCCGGACGCGTAGTTTTTTATTTATTTTTTTTTATAATTTCTATTAAGAATCTAATAGTAAATAGTTTTATATATCTATTTAATTCCTATATAGTAGCACTTAGAAATATAAGCTTTATAAAAAAAATAATCAAGTTATAGTACCGGTATATTATATAATAAAGGCGTTAATAAAAAAAGTATTAGTAGTTTAATTAGTATACTATCTATATACTACTTAACAAGCTAGATTTTATATTTAATATAAATTTACCTCTATCTAAATTAGTAGATACTAAATAGGTTTATACTATAATTTATATATAAATTAGTCTATTTTCTACCTGGAAGGATCTTACTAAGAGTATTATTTATTATAGGTAATAGCTAGGGTAGCTTTAGGGGTATAAGGAGGATAGCTAAAAAACTTTATAAGTAAAAAGGCTAAGTAGCGTAGCTAAAAGGAGTAAGTATAATTAGCTAATAGGCGTTAAGTAGAAATATAGATACTAAGAGTAAGCTTTAGGCAATTATATAAAAACAGGTAAAGTATAGCGTCGAGACACTAGTCTAAAAAAAGGTATAAGCTAAAAACATTATTTTCTTACATACCGTTAAAAAAATAAACGTATATAAAAATTATAAAAAATATTTTTATTTTTTATTAGTATAAAATATAGGTTAGTGTACTAAAATTTAATATACTAGGATAGGGCTATAATTATTTTTTTTTTAGGCTAGATAGTACTGTAGTACTAGTAATACTATAATATATTTATTCTATTATATTATTACTAAAGTCGTATAATTGGATTTAGTATATTAATATAAATATTAATATAAATATTAACGTAGATACTAGTATAGTATTTATTTTTAGTAGCTTATATAGTATATTTAACTAATATTTATCATAGATACACTAATAGTAATTTTATATATTATAATTACTCTTAAAAATAAAATTATAATAACTATTAATAAGTCTTATATACCTATTTATAAAAGTATATCTAATAATAACTTTTACGTATAAGTAGTAAAAGTAACTATAAAGTATTTATTAAGTATATAAGTATACGCTAATAAAGTCAATACTAATAAAATTAATACTAATAAAATTAATACTAATAAAATTAATACTATAAGAGTTTTTAATATACTAGAAAACAAATACTATAATACCGCCTACTACCTATTTATTAAAAATAAGAGAGATAAAGGAGATAGGTATAAGGTAGTAATAATAGTAAAAGAAGGTATTAAATTATATTTACTAGTATAGAATATTTAAATATAGTATAATAGAAATAAAAATATTAATTTAGTTATATTATAAAATAATAAGCTATAATAACTTATAATAAGGTTATATAAAGAAAAAGTAATAAAAAAATAAAAAATAAAGTTTATACTAAAAATAATAAATAGCGTATAAATATAAAAAGTACTTAGTATAGTAGTAATTACTAAAATAAGTATAAGAGTTACTATATATTATGTAAGAAAAAATATAATAGGTAGATATAGGTTACGTATACGTCTAAATATTAGTAGATATTTATATATTAATAAGTTAGATAGGTAAAGGACTTAGAGGACTATAATTATAAGTAAATCAATAGTAGTTTTTTAATACTATCTATAATATTTAAAAAAAGATTTAACTTAATAGTTAAATATAAAGTAATAACTACTATTTATAAAGTTATAAAAATGCTATGTTCTTAAAATTTATATTACTTAAAGAATTTGAATACTTTATTACTAGCTAGTCTAGTATAAGTCTTTAGAGTTTTAAGAACTTCTATAGTACTACTAACTTTAATAAAATTTTTATATTTATAGTATATAAAAATTATAATAATTTTTTATTTATAATATCTTAATACTTTATAAAAACTTATTTATTATATATATTCTTACTTATATAGTTAAATATTTTATATTTTACTTTTACTCTATAGATCTTCGTAGTTAGTAAGTATTTAATAAAATATTATATTTTGGTATATTTTTACTTATAGTAGTTATTATAATTTTTACTTTATTTATACTATTATATTATAAATAATAATACTAATAAAAATCTTAACGTAAAAATTATAAAGTATTAATTTCTTATAGCTATAATACTTAGATTAGAGTATTACTTATATTTTAGTTACCTAGAACTGTACTTCGTAATTCTCGTACATTTATAGTATATAATTAAATTAAGCTCTATTATTACTAATTATTAAATTTTAGAGACTTAGATTATATAATTAGTTATTTTACTAACTACTACTACTATTTATTATTAGTTAAATAGAGCTGCGTTTTAGTTTTAATATAATAAAATAAATAACGTATAGGGGGGTAAAACAAAAAAGGGTTAATCTAAAAAGATAGCTTTTTTAAAATAATATAACTTTCTAATTAGTAAGCCTAAAAATACGAAAAAATACCGTTTTAAAGAGAAAAACTAGCGGATTCTATTTACCCTATTAGGGGCTACTTATCAAGGGGTTTAAGGGTTAAAAAAATTAGTAAATATAAAAAATTTTTAGGACCCTACTTTAAGTTCGTACAACTTTTTATTTAAGGTGTAATATTAGCTTATTTTTATAGATATAATAATAGATACTAAGTTTTATTAGTATATTAACTATTTTTATGTATTTATATATTAATTAAATAATTATATATAAATCTTACTTTTTCACATTTTTAATAATAAACTAGTAAATAAGAAATTACTAATACTTAGTATAGTAACTATTAGCTTCTATAACCGCCTTATAATAGTTAGGAAGAGATAAAATACAATTATTAATAACTTCTTATAGTATATAATTCTACTTTTATATAATAATACTTTTAAAGGCTTCTATACTTTATATACTAAATCCTATACCTAAATTAGCCTTTTTATTATTATTTATCCCTTATTTTAAATAATTCTATATATTTTTTATAGGGGCTAAATCAGGACTACATGCTAGGTAAGAAAATAGTATAATTTTATTATTTTTAAACTAGTTTAAAACGTCCGTTATTTTATAAATAGGGATGTTATCTTATTAAAATTACTAACCTAACTTAATATTAGTATAAAGTCTATAATTATAATGTAATATTATAATAATATATATATATATATTATTATATTATTATATTAATAAAAGAACTAAAAAACCTATTAAGTTACTTACCCTTTTTTATTAAGAGTTTAACTTTAGGTATAAGGACTTTATTTATATAGTCCTTACTAGTATAAAAAGTAAAAGAATTAGGTATTTTAATAAATACTAAATTATATCTACCTTTTACCTAAATTGTATCCTAAACTTATTAGGTAAGGTCTCGGTCTATAAAATAATTAATATAAATAATATGAAAAAACTAAAACTATAGTTTTAAAATATATAAAAAGTTATATATTTTAATATTTTAAAAAATTAAAATAACTTACTTCGTAATTAGCTAACAGCCAGTTCTCTTATAACTTTATTATTACCTCTTTTTCTATAATATTATCTATTTTATTATCCCCTTTATATTACTAACTTATTAGAAAATATTATTTTTTTTAAATTTATATTTTTAATATTTTTTATATTATCTTTAGCGTATCGTAATCTTTTTTTAGCGTTTTCTTTATTAATTATTAGTTTTTTATTACTTATATTAATAGAGTAGTTCTCTTTTTTTTAAAAAAAAATTATAAAGTCCTTTTTATAATATTCAGACTATTTTCTATTAATAGTTTTTTATTTTCTTTTTTAGGACTTCTAGTTAAGTTTCTATTAATAACTCTTTTATCTCTTAGAGTTAACTTTAAAACTCTACCTTTTTTAATCTTTTTTATATTATAGTTATATTTTTCTTTATTTTTAATACATTATATAGTATAATAAAGACTAGTAGAAAACTTTTTTAATATAGTAGCAATTAAACTAGGTAAATTATTTACTTTTAAAAAAAGTTAAACTTAAGATTTAAGTTTTAACAATTTTAGCTCTATTTTAAGGAAATAGGAGTTTAAGTTTATAAAAGTTAAAAAATATTATAATATACTATAATATTAATAATATATTATATAAGTAGTAATTATATAAGTCCCAGTACTATTTTTATAATTAATATAATTTTATTATTAAATTACTAATATACTTCGAAAATCTAGTCACGTAACCTATACAAGGCCTAAAATAGTATAATAAAAATTTTAGTTAAATATATTTACTAACTAAAAAGTTATAGGAATCTAAAAAAGGGGTTAAAAAAATTGCTCTATTTAGGTAATTTTAGTTATTAACTTATACTTACTAAGCAGTAGCTAAAATAGTAATTAAAGTCTCCTTAATTTTCTCTCTAAAATAGTATTATTCACCTATTGTTAGAATTATTATTTAATTTTATATAAATTTTTAAAAAAGATAACTTTTTAGATTAACCATTTTTTATTTTACCCCCCTGTAAGATTTTAAAGTACTAAAGCGCTTTATTTTAGAAAGAGTAATAAGACTCTTTTATTTTTATTAGTAAATACTCTCTATAATACTATCCCTTACTACGTAACGAAAAATCTAAATATTTTACTAATTAAAGAAAGAGGAATTCTCGTATCCTATTACTAAAATGACGGTTAATATATATTAGTAGTAATCTATTCTTTATATTAATTTTTAGTACTATTATATTATTTACTATAGTATAGCTAAGTTTTACGTAACTACTAAAAATATTTATCTATTTTATTTAGATTAATTAAGCTTAATATTGGAAATATAAACTATAAGTAACTTAATTAAATAAGCTTTAAAAAATAAAGAGAGATAGGTTTATTAAAAAAATATAATATACATATATATTTACTATAAAATAGTTTCTAAATTTAAAATAAAATTACCTAATACGTTATATACTAGATTTTAGTAATTATATAAAGCCTTTTATACTTTAATATAAATTTTAAAAGAAAGACTAGAATTATAAATAAAAATTACGAGTACTGAAGGAGATATATAATAGTAGAAAAATATATAATATTTATACTTAAAAAAGTGTTTTAAATTATTAATATTAACTTATAAATAGCTCTAGTAATAACTAAAAAAATATTAAAAATAATAAGTAAAATAATTTTATTTTATAAAGTATAGATCTATAAAAAAAGTTTGTAGAGTAGTATTGGTTAAGAAAATAAAAGAAAATATTATAAAAATAAAAATTTAATATAATAGACTTATAGAGCTAGACTTAACCGTAATAATTAAGTTTAATAAGTTATAATAGTAGTGCTTATTAAAAGATATTTTATAATAAGAATGAGACTTTTTTATTTCTTTTTAATACTAACTACCTATTTTCTTTATACCTAAACTATTATATATTATTATAAGTTTTTATCTATACTTATAGGTATTTTATAATACTCCACTTCCTACTTCTTTATATATTATTACTATATTTATTATATTTGCCTATTATGTTTACTAATTTATATATAGCTCTTTTTACTTCTTATCCTTAAGGCTAGACTTATTTAGTTATTATTACTAATACTCTCTTTACTAGCTCTCTTACGTTTTATAGTTATACTACTATTAAAATAATAGTTACTACTTTAGTCTTAAATCTAGTATAGTTAAAAACTATTACGTCTATTTATAAATATAGTTTAGGTTAGTATTTATACAGGGGGAGGACATTAGGAAAGATAAATTAAAAAAGTTATCTGTTTTTAAGTAATATAACTTTTAAGTTATAAGGCCTAGAAATATATAAAAAATACCGTTTTAAAGAAAAAGACAAGCAGCTTTTATTTACCTACTTAGGGGCTGCTTACCAAGGAGTTTAAGAATAAAAAAATTTACTAAATATAGAAAATTTTTAGGACCCTACTTTAAGTTAGTATAACTTTTTATTTAATATATAAAATTTGCTTATTTTTATATATATAATAATAGAACCTATAATATATAAGTATATAAAATATTTCTATATATTTATATATTATTTATATAATTATATATAAAAGTCACTTTTTTAAATATTTAATAATAAACTAGTAAATAAGAAATTACTAATACTTAGTATAGTAGCCTTTAACTTCTATAACTACCTTATAATAGTTAGAGAGTAATAAAATATAGTTATTAATAACTTTTTAAAGTATTTTATTTTACTCTGCTATAATAACTGTTTTAAAGGCCTTTATATTTTATAAACTAGATCCTACACCTAAATTAGGCTTTTTATTTTTATATAGTTCTTATTTTAAATAACCCTATATATTTTCTATAGGGGCTAAATTAGGACTATAAGCTTAGTAAAGAAATAGTATAATTTTATTATTTTTAAACCAGTTTAAAACGTTCTTTATTTTATAAATAGAGACGTTATCTTGTTAAAATTACTAACTTAAATTAATATTAATATAAAAAATATAATTATAATATAATATAATAATATATATATATATATATATATTATTATATTAATAAAAAAAGTAGTAAAACAGTATTATAAAACATACCCCTTTTTATAGAGGGTTTAACCTTAGGTATAAGGATTTTATTTATAAAGTTCTTACTAGTATAAGAAGTAAAAGAATTAAGTATCTTAATAAATACTAAATATATTTGTATATTAATCGAATAAAAGGGTGTGGCTGCGGTGGCTGTGTAGGCGACCAAAAGGGGTTTTAAAAAAAGAGGAGTATGTGTATACCTTTATTAATAAATACTAAATTACTTTTACCTTCTACCTAAATTACACTCTAAACTTATAGGGTAAGGTCTCGGCCTATAAAATAATTAATATAATTAATATTAAAAAACTAAAACTATAACTTAAATATATATAAAAAGTTATATATTTTAAAATTTTAAAAAATTAACATAACTTACTTTATAATTAGCTAACAGCTAGTTCTTTTTTAACTTTATTATTACTCTTTTTTCTATAATATTATCTATTCTATTATCCCTTTTATATTACTAACTTATTAGAAAATATTAATTTTTTTAAATTTATATTTTTAATATTTTTTATATGTTTATTAGCGTATTTTAACCTTTTTCTTAGCATTTTCTCTATTAATTATAGGTTTTTTTTTACTTATATTAATTATATATCCCTCCTTTTTTAATACTTTTTATAATTATTTTAGTATAATCTCTAAATTATTTTTTAATAGTATTATTTTATTTTCTTTTTTAGGACCTCTAGTTAAGTCTCTATTAATAACTCTTTTATTTCTTTTAGGTAACTTTTTTATACCCCCTATATAAACTTTTTTTATATTATAATTATTCTTTTCTTTATTTTTAATACGTCTTATAGTATTATAAATACTATTAGGAGTTCTTTTTAAAGTAGAAATAATTATTAAAATAGTAGTATTTACCTTTAACAAAAATTAACTTTAGATTTAAGTTTAGTTAAATTTAGTACTATTTTAAGAAAATAGGTATCTAGATTTATAAAATTAAAAAGATATTATAATATACTATAATATTAATAATATTTTACGTAAGCAGTAATTATATAAGCCTTAGTAATATTTTTAGTATTAATATAATTTTATAATTAGATTACTAATATAATTTAAAAAACTAGTTATGTAACCTAGACTAGGCCTAAAACAGTATAGTTAAAATTTTAGTTAAATATATTTACTAACGAAAAAGTTATAGGAACCTAAAAAAGTAATTAAAATAATTACTATATTTAGATAATTTTAATTTATTACAGGTAATAAATATAACGTAACTAAAATCCTAATAATAATCTGTATTACTTTTTCTTTAATACTTTATTATTCACGTATTTTTAGGCTTAGTAATTAATTTTATATTAATTTTTAAAAATAGTAACTTTTTTAATTTATCTTTTCTAATGACCCCCCCCCTGTAATAATAAAATCCTTAAAATTTTTAAAATTTTTAGAGTTTTTTACTATCGCGGCTACGTAGGTTAGTAATAATTATTATTACTATATCTATAGCTGTAGTTATATAAGTATAATATATACTAGCCTATTTCTACTATAAAATTATAATGTATAATTATTAAACTTACCGTTTTTTTTATATTTATTTACCTATAAAGACTAAGATTTTTACTAGTATACTAGAGCTTTATAAAAATTACTAGTAAAATAGTCTTTATAAAAATAAATTTAGTAGAGTACTAAGCGTTATACTTATTACTTTTATTAAGTTATTCGGCTATATTATAATATAATATATAATATATAGTATATATAGTAATATTTATAAAAGAATCTAATATAGCTGTCTAGTATAGTAGACTACCTTCTTATACTTTTCTATTATTATATATATATATATTGCCGCCCAATAAGTCGTCTGTTAAGTCATCACTTTACCAGCTATAAAATTCAAAAAATCCTATATTTAATAGGCCCTAGGTTATAGCGCCTTTGTTTTTGCCTACCTCTATATTAAGTAAGGACGTAGTGTACACAAAGTCGATACAGCTTCTATAGATAAACGTAAAGAAATATATATATATATATATATATAGTACTAGAGACGCCGGCGTATATTAATATTCTAAAGTATACTAGTAATAGTAAAAAATTATCGTTATTATATTTTTTTCTTTATAAATAAGCGTCTAGTACTAGATTAAAAAAATTATATATTAACTTATTATAGGTAATTACGTAAATAATAAAGTAGGTAATATATTTTAATTTATTATTACCGTCTTTAGTATAAGGCGTTTATATATATATATACTATTTATTTCCTTTTATTATACTGAAAATATTTTAGAGCTGGTTTATAGGAATCCCTATAGTAGCTAGTAGTTAGTAGTTATTTTTTTTTTTAAAAAAAAAAAAATATAGATACTACGCTAAAAGCGAAATTTATTTTATTTTTATTTTTTTTTAATAAAAGGCTTATAAAATAGTTAAAAATTAATTAAAAATTTAAATTATAAATATCCTAAAGGCGTTATTAGGTTATAATATTAGTTAAAATAGTTAAGGGCGCTGGTGGTTTCAGCTCTGGATAAGGATTGGGTCTAGTAATTTATCTTGGCAAGTGGGGTCGCAAGTGGCCTCAACGGCTGACAGCTAATATAAAAAGTTATCATCGTCAGTCAAATCCATTGTGTAAAATCATGGAGCACTCCGATTCTTCCTCAATCTCTACTATTAATATCGCACCAGACGGTGATGTCATCTTCATTATTGGTACGGAGAGACGGCGGCTGAGGGTGTTCTCGCTATTTCTAAGGAGTACGTCAAGGGTATTCAAAGCCATGCTGGGACCGCACTTTGCTGAGGGCCAAAGCCTTGGAGGTGCGGATCCTGTGGAGATCTCTTTGCCTGAGGACAATGCAGTGGCGCTGTCGATTATTTTTAATATTTTGCATGGCCGGAACGACAGCGTACCCGATTCTCTTAGTGGCTCGCAGATTCTCCATATTGCCACCGCTGCCGACAAGTTTGACCTCGTTATTTCGCTGAGATTTGCCATTCAAGGGTGGCTCAACTGTAGCGGTGTCAATGACCCCAGGGAACTGTGGCTACTTATGGTTGCCTCGTTCTGGTTTGCCAATGCAAAGTGGTTTGCCAATGCAAAGGGGTTTGCGGATATCACTCGTGCATTAATCCTCCACTATGCAGGCTCCTACTCAGAGCTCGCTATCGAAGGGGGTTTGGATCCTGATGTGCTCCTAAGGGTTTGCGGTTAGTCTATATCTCTTGGATGCTTTGGGTATATTCGCTAAACATAGTAGTGTCGCTCGAAGAAGAGAGAAATCGACTGCGCCTGGAACTTATAGAAATATTATTTCGGGCGTCAACCTTTGAAACTATAACCTGCGCTTGTGGTTGGAATGCTAAACATTGCCTAACCTTCATTGAGTCGCTCCGTTGGAATACCCACTTGTGGCCTCGGTCTGTACGTGAGCAAACCATTTGGGAGGCTGCTGGAGCTGTGAGAGAGATAGAAAGTCCCTCTCCTGAAGATATGGATATTCGCTGTCCAAAACCTAACTATCATCGGGATTGGAAACAGAATTTCAGGGCTCGATTGGCTAAGAATATCGATGAATTCAAGAACTACAATGGGTTATGCTTCGTATGCGTTAGCACTAGCGAGCCGCACTCATCACACAAGGAGATACAGCGCTGCTAAGGATGTAAGGAAAATAGGATCAGGTTCTGCCAGGTATCTAGCCACAGAAGAAGGCTCAAATACGACCTGCTCATGACAAACTAGGAAATAAGCGGGACATTTCTCCGCCAATACCATCCTACACCTTGGGCCACCTGCCAATATCATCCTCGCAGCAGAATCGACGAAGGACTTTAACTTCGTCGGCATGCCTCCTAGAACTATCCTCCTCACCTTACTAAGTTTAAAGATCGAGTACGTAAGGCGGCGTCTATCGCAGCGACACGGCGTTACCCGTAAAGGATTGTTATATACGGCGGCCTTCGCTTATACAGACTACAAAGTCCAGGGCAGGACTTTGGAGCGGGTGGCGCCGGAGCTGCGTGGGATGAGGGCGGTGTAGGTCCGCGCGCAAGCGGTCCCGAGCCAATGTGACCCGTATAGCTTACACGGCGGGGGACTCGAGGATGGGATGGCGGCAATGAGGTGGACGAGGAGGGCGTAAATACGGTCCATCGCATGCTACGTATTGCGCAACGCACGCGCTCGGTCGCGGGCTGGTATCGGATGGAAGAGTTGTCCACGGCTCTGCTCGCTTTGCTGACTCTGACTTGCTTGGCGCTGCGCCACAAGCCCCGCCAGCCACGGCTTAGCTTGCTTACTCTTCTGGTTAGATTTCTAACCGTAATTATTTCTTTACGTTTATCCGTAGGAGCTGTATTGACTTTATATATACTACGTCCTTACTTAATATAAGTAAGTAAAAATAAAAGCTCTATAACTAAAGCCTCTTAAATATAAAATTTTTTAAATTTTATAGCTAGTAGAGTAATAACTTAATAGATAACTTATTAGACGGTAGCTGTAATAACGGCGGGGTAACGACTATAGGACGGCGATAGAGTATCTATGGGTCGTCGTCGTCGTCTTGGGTAGAACTATGGGTAGAACTATAGGCCGTACAGCGCGTTCAAAATCGCCAGCGTAGTAGCTTTCTTTCCTTCCTACAAACACCATATACGAGACTTAGTAATATATTTTATTTAAGAGGAGTCGTGTTCGCCTCTAGTTTGTTCCGGGAGAGTAGTATTCAGTTCTAACGGGTTTATTGTTTCACTAGTAGGGCCTAAGAGCCGTAGCCTCTTTAAGTAGATAGAGTTGCCCGACTTTCCTAGCGAGCTGATTGTTTCGAAGGCGGAGTAGGGTTTGGGGTTAGTATTATAATAGCTAAGGTAGGTTTTAGTAGATAGGTTAGATTAAGAATACGAAGGGCTAGATAGTTTATACCAGTTATATAGCCTACTACTTTTACGGTGACGCTGAGAAAAGCTTCTAATAGTAATATCTTTATTTTTTAGCCAGCGCCTGGTGTTTTCGAAGAAGCAAGTAACTGAGAACTGAACTGGAGCTGTCTTCGAGAAGTCGTACACGGCCGTTTCCAGGGTGAAGTGACGGGGTGCGGTGGGGTCGGGCAAGTGGTCGTTGCGAGACCGAACAGAGCCGATGACGATGACCATGGGGCATCATTGTTCTGGTAAGTGGCGGCGGTACTCGTCGAAGTCGGTTATGTCACTGGGGTGCCTGAGTAGGTTAGTCAGATTTAGGTTGGATGTGGGCGAAACGCGCCTCATCAAGCTTAACGTCTGGATGTTGATCTGGAGAGATCCGTCTGTAGATAGAGCAGTGGAGAAGCGACCGTCAGCGTAGAAGAACGTGTTGGGAAGATAGATATCCCGTTCTTTTTGTGTCAGGTAAGCTCGAATAGGTGTGCGAATTGACTCGGCAATGACGTTAGGGCTGTAGAAGTTGTCCTCTTCGAATATGTTAACATCTGTCGGAGAATGTTGGTTGTCGAGACATTTTGAAGAGAGTGTGGAGGGGAATACATGGATAGGGGAGGGCTGGTGTCAAAAAGTATCAGTGGAAAAGGACGGTTGAATGAGTGGAGAGGAAACAAGATAAGCTGTAGGCTAACGTGTGGCGACAGTTATTCCTATATCTTTTTTTTTCATTTCCATCATGGTTTCGAGGTGACCATCGTGATCATGAGGTTCGGTTTTAAATATATTAGTAGATTTTTAGTCCTAGTAAGGATAGATGGGGGGGAGTTGAGAAAAACTTTTCATAATATAGACTCTACCCTCTTTAGGCGTTAAAGGTTTGCAATGTAGGCTACACGGGTTGGTGTTGAAGTGCCATAGGGCATGAGTGGCGTTTGTCATGTGGACGGATGCCGATCAATGGTGGATGGTGGCTATACCTTGATGGGGAAAAGTAAGTTTAGGGGTGGGATCGTATTTGAAAAGTATTGGGTAGAGGGTGGAGGGAAATGCGTCCAATTTTTTTTTTTTTTTTTTTTTTTTGAGAGGGGTTTAAAGTTTTGTAGTATAGGTCACATGAGTTGGTGTCGAAAGTGGCACTGGTCACGAAGTGGTGTTTGTTTTGTGGATGGAGGCGGATGAAGAGTGGATGAGATCGTGTTTTTGAGGAGTGTTGGATAGTTGTTGGAAGCGAGGGATTTTGAAATGTGTCAGAAATATAGTTATGAAGGCGAGAGGTACGAGCGCAATTGAGCAGCGAGAGCCTTTAGGGTATGTTTGGTGACCTGCCCTCAGGTTCTGAATTCGGGGGTTTAGGTTAAACCTAAACCCCCTTACAGTAATTTTTGCTTGATCTAAACTTAAGTGTTTAATAAACTATCTAGAAATAGCTATTAGTTAAAACTAACCTATAATTTTTTAATAGGAATATAGTTTTAGTATTATTTTTCCCTACTACTTACTATATCTAGTAAATATTAGTATTAGGTTTTTACTAATACTCGAGGGTTGTATTTTTTTTACTAAAGGGAGTATCCTATTTTCGGCCTAGCTCTAGCTCCCCGAATTTGGAACCTGACGGTAGGTTACTAAATATACCCTTATTCTTTGCGTGTTTAGCGTAGGCGCGGGGGAGAGAGATGACATGACTAGTGCGAGAGGAATAAACATGGTGTGGTACTGCATCTGTGCTATCACGATGATTTGGTCAACCAAAGAGAATTTTTTTTTTTTTTTGGATGATTGATGAGCAGCAGTTGTTGTATACTGTGTGGCCTATGTCTGGTGTGTGGGTTGTCTACCCCGCAGATTTTACGGCGTGCGATGTGCGACACGTGTGATATGATAGGGAGGTTGAGAAGAGAAATGAGGTAGGGCCAAAAAATTCAAGCAATTAAGCCAGGGAGACAAGATGTGAATGTTTTAGGCAAATAACACGTGACAAACACAGGCGGAAGGCGTAAATCGAGCACGGTTTGCTTCCAAAGGCCTTGAGGAACGAAGCTGGAGGTTTGAGAGTTGATTCAACGAAGCAGGAGGCTTGAGAGTTGATTCTTCAAGGTAAGGTATATTGTTGCAAGTAAAGACTGTCAGGCAGCAGTTTGGCGAACTGCATACACCACATTTTGTACTTAGACTCACATGTCTCTAAAAACTGGATATGGGAGGACAACATAACACAGATCGAATACACAGACAACCTGTGAGGCATGTGGTTACAATAGGCAGTGTAGTACGACTTTCGGCAGGCAATGATATATTAGGGTAAGAGTGTAAGAGATGAATCGTTGCCTTATTTGGCGCGATTTCTGGACCCGTGATGTAGACCGGGACATGTGACCTTGGTTGGATCCTTCCGGCCTGACACAATCTTTTTGCTAGAATATCTTGTTATAAGTCAAATGATTCGGTGATTGTTGCAGTACAGTAGGCTAGTGAATCCATCCCATTTTCCATCACTGGGGTGGTCTGGCGGAGTCAAGCATCACATGGCTGCATACCTGGGCACTGTAACCGGTTATTGGTAACCGTCTTCGTGATAACGGTTTTCGAACACCGTTTTGTGAAAACGGTTATAACCAGATAGAACCAGATTCGGATCTTGGCATTACACTATCCTATCTATCCCGGCGGAGTCATCTGAGCCAGAGCGAACCTTCTCTGGAGCTAGGAGGTCATGTTCGTGTGATAGATTGAGCTTATCCTGTGGCAACATCGAGAGAATAGAGTGTATCGGCAGCTGGCTGCGAGAAGGGCATATTTGGCCATTGAATCTTAATGGTATGGGGATGCCTATGGAGCCAGAGGCAGAGGACGATCTGGAAGAGATCGGGGATGAGGATACGGACCTAGTTAGATAGGCTTAAGGGGTGTTTATGGCTACCTAATATTATCTGGTTACTATCTGGTTATGCGGTTATAACCGTTTTCGTTCTAGGCCGATGTGGTGAAAACCGTTTTCGTTATGACCCCCGCGAAAACCGTTTTTAATCAGATGCCCAGCTATGCATGGCTGCTGCTGAGAAGCGTATAAAAGCAGGTATGCCTCTTTATAATTTTTCTTTCACACATTTGTACCGTTTCGTTTTCCACTCGCGTTTGATGTGATAGGCGATCAGAGTTGAGGTGTGTTTTCTTGAAGGGCGTTGTTAGAGCAGTAATTCATAGGACATAGCGGGAACTAGGTTTATGCAAGAATGCGGAATCTATTGTACATCATACTAATTGCATTTCTTGGCGGTCGGGCGGTTGCGGTGGGGGGCGTTCCTTGATATCCAACGCCGGGAATGATGGTTGGCCGGTTTTCGTGCGTGGTGATAGAAGGCGGCGAGAAGTCCATGGTTTGAGAATCCAAGACTGTAGTGGTGGATGCGCCGCCCGGGGAGTGCGTGGAAAGTGGAGGGTAGAGAGAGCAGTATGACTTTTTGGAGGAAGAAGTGGGATTTTGCGAGTCTGCAGGTCGTTTGCGCATTGGAGCGGCTTGTTTCGAGGGGGATATGTAATTTGATCGGTTCGATGTGGGGGAGCCGGTGGGCTTTTGCTCGGTGGCGGTGCTTGAGGAGGTTGAAATAGAGAAAGATTCGAGGGTGGTTTTGTCATAGAAATGCCATGTGTCCGAAACGACAATGAAAACGTAGTATCGGTCTTCTGGTGGATGGACCATGAGGCGGTGATTAGAAGACCGGCCACCCTTCCTGTACGTGTAAAGAGTGTGTTGGGTTGGAAGTGAGTGTCATGTCTCTCTACTCTTTTCTTGCAGGGGACAGACCAAGGATTTGCATGGATGGGAACGAGGATAAAAATTTGGAATGGATGGAGTTCTTTGAAAGGAGGCAGGTTCGAATCGCCAGGGGGAAATGTAGGCGGATAGCTGCACGAAGCCGCAGCATTTTCGCTGGACGGGATCAGGTCAGCCGGGTCAGCCAACAATCTCCTCCGTGTGGATGGGAAGACGGGGATGGACTGGCGGAAGAAAATACCTCCTTGTCATCGACAAGGTGAGCATGCTGGGCGGCCCGGACGCTGTACGCGGTGAACGAACAGCTGCGCAAGCTTCGGGGGTCGGAGAAAGACTTTGGCGGGATTCCTATTGTCCTTTTCTGCGGCGATTTCCACCAGTTCCAGCCCGTGCTTGAAAGGTTGATCCTCCTCCCTAGCACGGCCTTTCCGTGAGACGAAGAAAAGGCCTTCAGCATAGAGCAGAGGTACCAATATAATCGGGCATATACTTAATAGAACAAGTTTACCACAGTCGTTCTCCTAAAGGAGTAAAGTCTACGCCGCGAAAGACCCTCGCCTGCAGCAGTTACTAACGTGCATCTAGCAGGGCGTATAGGACCAGTCCAACCTAGATCTCCTAAACAGTACCTGCTACTAAGAGGGCCAGCGGATTCCGTGGGAGTCGGACATTATTGTAGTAACATCCTTGAATCGGAACCAGTGGAGTTTAAACGTCGAAGCCGGGCTGTCCTTTCAGAGGCAACAACAACAACATTATCGGGCGCCGCTCCGCATCTTCCTCTCCCAGCACAAGTAGAAAGACGGCTAACCCACGGAGGAGGAGGAGGAGGAGGAGGAGGAGGTGCTCATGCTGTTAAACTATGGAGACGACAGTTCTAATCCCGTGCCAGGCGTATTCTTTTTCGTTCCTAGCATGCCAGTCGTTGTGAACCAAAATACTTATTAAGGTCTGAACCTGGTGAATAGGGCCAGCTACACGGCCTTAGATGTCGTTCTTAACAAAGCTTTATCCAGGATATCGTATTAGCGAGGACGTTATACTCCACTTCGGTTCCCCTAGCAGGCATCTTGTTGGCGGGAGAGACGACGCGAGAGTTTAACTTCGTTAGCATGCCACCAGGTACCATACTTCTAACGCTAGTCTCCCTGTAGGCTTCAATACGCGCGCGCGCAAAGCAGTAGCGCCGTAGAAGTAATCTAATTTACAGGGGGGTGACAAAAAAAAAGATTAATTAAAAAAGATATCTTTTTTAAAAATTCATATAAAATTAATTAGTAAGCCTAAAAATAAGTAAATAATACCGTTTTAAAAAAAAAATTATAGAGATTATTATTAGAATTTTAGTTACGTTGTATATATTACCTATAATATACTAAAATTACCTAAATATAGTAATTTTTTAACCCCTTTTTTAGGTTCCTATAACTTTTTAGTTAGTTAATATATTTAACTAAAATTTTAACTATACTATTTTAGGCCTAGTATAGGTCACGTAACTAAATTTTTAAAGTAGATTAGTAATCTAATAATAAAATTATATTAATTATAAAAATACTACTAAGGCTTATATAATTACTACTTACGTAATATATTATTAATATTATAGTATAGTATAATATCTTTTTACTTTTATAAACTTAAACTCCTATTTCCTTAAAATAGCGGTAAATTTTATAAAACTTAAATCTAAAGTTAAACTTCTTTTAAAAGTAAATAATTCTCCTTCTTTAATTACTACTACTTTAAATAAGTATTAATAAAGTATTTATAATACTATATAAATAATTAAAAGAAAGGAGAAAGTTAATTATAATATAAAAAAGATTAAAAGGGGTAGAGTTTCTAAGGTAACTTAGAGAGAAAAAAGAGTTATTAATAAAAACTTAACTAAAAGTCGTAAAAAAGAAAATAAAAGATTATTAATAGAAAATAGTTTAAATATTATAAAAAGGACTTTATAAAGGGTTTTAAAAGAGGAGGATTATAGTATTAATATAAGTAAAAAAAAAACCTATAATTAACAAAGAAAACGCTAAAAAAAGATTAAAATACGCTAAAAATAATATAAAAAATATAAAAAATATAAATTTAAAAATGATTATATTTTCTAATAAATTAGTAATATAAAGGGGATAATAAAATAGATAATATTATAAAAAAGGGGGTAATAATAAAGTTAGAAGAGAACTAGCTGTTAGCTAATTATAAAATAAGTTATTTTTACTTTTTATAATATTAAAATATATAACTTTTTATATATTTTTAAGTTATAGTTTTAGTTTTTTAATATTAATAATATTAATTATTTTATAGGATAAGACCTTAAACTATAAGTTTAGGGTATAATTTAGATAAAAGATAAAAATAATTTAGTATTTACTAAAATATCTAATTCTTTTACTTCTTTTACTAGTAAGGATTATATAAATAAAGTCCTTATACCTAAGGTTAAACCCTTAATAAAAAGGGGTAAGTTATATAACCTTTTTTTACCCCTTTTTTTATTAATATAATAATATAATAATATATATATATATATATTATATTATAATTATAAACTTTATATTAATATTAATTTAGATTAGTAATTTTAATAAGACAACGTCCCTATTTATAAAATAAAGAACGTTTTAAACTAGTTTAAAAATAATAAAATTATACTATTTCCTTACCTAGCCTATAGCCCTAATTTAGCCCCTATAGAAAATATATAGAGTTATTTAAAATAAGGGCTAAATAATAATAAAAAGACTAATTTAAGTATAGGATTTAGTATACAAAGTATAGAGGCCTTTAAAAGAGTTATTATATAAAAGTAAAATAATATACTATAAGAAGTCATTAATAACTATATTTTATTTCTTCCTAATCGTTATAAGGCGGCTATAGAAGCTAAAGGCTACTATACTAAGTATTAGTAATTTATTATTTACTAGTTTATTATTAAAAATGTAAAAAAGTGACTTCTATATATAATTATATAATTAATATATAAATATATAACAATATTTAACACACTAATAAAACCTAACGTCTATTATTATATATATAAACATAAGCTAATTTTATAGCTTAAATAAAAAGTTATATTAATATAAAGTAGAGTCCTAAAATTTTTTATATTTACTAATTTCTTTTTACTTCTAAACCCTTTAGTAAGCAGCCCCTAATAGGGTAAATAGAATCTATTAGTCTTTCTCTTTAAAATAGTATTTTTTTTATATTTTTAGGGCCCCTAGTTAAAAAGTTATATTATTTTAAAAAGGTACCTTTTTAAATTAATCTTTTTTTTGTTACCCCCCTGTAATAAAGTTAGTATTAAGGCTGTCGCTTCTAAGGAAGAACTATAATATATATATAAGAAATATATAAATTTTTATTATAATTATATCTATTAATTCTCTATCTTTTATATTTTTAGTATAATCTTAACTACTTTATTAGTTATAATAATTTTAATTATTATACTAATATTTATAAAATTATCTAAAGATTTCCATTTTACTATCAGTGCTAAACCTAATCTAAAACTTATTTAAAATACAATAGTAGAGCTAGAGATATATATAATAAATACTATTATAGCTTAAATAAATTAATTTATATCTAACCTATTTTTATAAAAGAGGAATCGGCGCCCTATAATAGTAATTAAATAGTATTTTTAAAAAGAATAGTCTATATATAAAAAACTTTATAAAAAGTCTATATAAGATTTTATTAAATTAATAAATAATAAAAAGGTATATGAGGATTAGTAGATAAAAAATAAATAAATAACTTTACTAAAATATATAATAGCGCTTCTTAGTATAGATTATACTATATAATTATTAAAAAAAATTAATTTTATACTATTTAATACTAAAATATAGTACTAGCGAAAGCGGCTATAGTAATAATATAATATAATTTATTATATAAAGAGAGGTAAAGTGTTGTGCCGAGACACTAGTCTAAAAAAGGTATAGGCTAAAAAAAGTTATTTCCCCGGATACAATATAATCTATAGGGACTTATAGTATATAGTAGTATTTATTTATATAAACTATAAAGTATAAAGCTAAATATTAAAATAAGTAGTAATAGAATTTATAGGGCACTAAAATAACAAATATTAATAGGCGGACGGTTTCTAGTCTATATAATTCTTATGGTTTATATATATATAATTATTTTATTACTAGATATTAGATAGAAATATACTTATATCTAGAGTAAGAGAGAGAAATTTTTTTTTAGGAAATAAGGTACTAACTACTATAGTAGGTATAAAGAAAAGACTAAAATAATTAAGTAAAGTCTTAACACTAGTTAAAATAATAATAATTATTATATTATTATATAAAGAGAGGTAAAGTATAGCGTCGAGACACTAGTCTAAAAAAGGTATAGGCTAAAAAAAGTTATTCTCCTAGATATAGTCAAAAAATAAGCGTATATAAAAAAAAATTATAAAAAATATTATTTTTTTAGATTAGTAGGGCACTTAAATTTATAGCTTTAGTATATAGCTTAGCGTATAACTTAGCGTATAGTTTAGCGTGTGGCTTAGCGTATTAAAGTTTAGTATCCTAGTGTAGGGCCACCGTCGCCTCTACTCCTTTTTCTTCGGGCCAGGCTGCTGCAGTGCTGCCAATTATTATATTATATAATATATATATAAGAGATTCTATATATATATAGATTTTATAGGTTTTATAAAAATAATATTATTATTTTTAGTATTTTTCTTTTTTTTTTAAGAAACTTATTAGGTAGAGAATTATAATTAGCTTAAAAAGTTTTAACGTAATTAGCATCTATTATACGAGACTATATATTTATACTAGTAACTAGCTAAAGGAATTTCGGTAGAGATAATTAAAAGGGAAAAAAAAAATAAAAAAAAAAAAAACCTTTAATAGCTAAAGCTAAAGAGAAAATTAATATATAATTTTATATAATTTAGAGCATTCTAAAGAGGTTAAAAAACTACGTAACTTTCGGCGGGATTTCGGCGGTAAGAAGAGGGTAGGGGGGGGGGGGGTTAAGGTAAAAAAACCTTTCGGAACTTTGTTTCTCAAGGCATATAAAGCCAGTGTTTACGGGGTTTTTGGGTTGGTGGCTTAGCTTGGGCTTTTCTCGCGTCCTCTAGGAGCCTTTCGTTACTTCGTTCCTCAAGGCAAATCGCCACGTGAAAATCAGGTGATTTAAGTTTGGGGGGGAGCGAACGCGAAGGGGCGGCGAAGTGTGGCTGGTGGGGTGTGTGGCTTGGGTGTGGCTTCGTGCGGTCCCCGGGCGGGACCCTAAGTTCCTTTCGTCTCTTCGTTCCTCAAGGCAAATCAACGTCGGAAAAACGGTGTCAAGTACCCGAAGTGCATGGGGGGACAGCATAACGCCGCCCCCTTGATCATAGTCCTCTGAGTGGGACTCATAGACAGTGGATGGAATGTGCAAATCGTGCAGGGCGAGAGCAAGTGTGAGGTCCTATAGATATGATCGGCAAACACCGCTCCGTCAGTTAATGCAGGTTGTATACCGCAAGGCCAGCACCAATGATGGCGACATGAGTTGGAGGAGCTGTGAGTGCCATGGCGAGGATGGGTATTGGAATTAAAACGGAGACGTAGAGTCACGGCTACTTGAGCAGGCAAAGAGTAAAACGTGCGGGTGTGAGGGAGTCTAAATGGGTTTGACATAGTCAATGCTAACCGTATAACACCTAAATTATCCTAATCCATGCACAGCCACCTACGGTCTCACGAAATAGAAAAAGTTAGGCTTTAACGACGTCCAGTTGGCCTATGCTCTCCCTGCTTCATGGGCCGCAGGGATCGGAACCGTAAGTTCAAAGATGATTTCTCGGATTCTCTAAGCACCAAGATAGCCACTAAAGTATTATATCATGCAAGGCCAGGTGGTCCCTGGGGCTGTTGGAGTCCACACAGTGTAGCTTTTCATGACGAATCCTAACGATTCATCATCCGGCTCGTTCCGTGGGAGGAACAACACTCCGTGCCTCCACCCAAAGTCGACACCCACATCCGAATCCGCCAATTCTCCCTGGAATTCGCGGGATGGTGTCACGAGATGGAATGGCAGACTTGAATCATTCATCATCTCATATACCCCTCGGCTGTTAAAGTTCCTAGAAATCACATCTACGGTCGGATACGGAAGTCTGAGAACAACAAGCTTTGGGAGAGGGGATGGAATCTCGGAGCGGATGCTTCCCACCTCTGACAGGATCTCCTTGTAGGAGTATGTTGTGTGCAATGGTCCTTGAATAAAGATGGAGAGGTGGTCGAGCTGCGAGATCTTGCGCGTTAACCACAGGGTTCGTACGAAGGTCTCAGCAGTCCACGCCGACGACCTTGCCGTCAAAAAATCGAGCTCGCGGAATTGCCAGTGGAGGTGGATAGATCGAATAGAAGCAACCCGGTTTGGGAGGGTTGTCATGTGGAAGTCATAAAGTCCCTGGTTCTGGAGAAAGATAAACGTGTTACGAGAATACAGCAGTTCGATACCTTCGGAATATCTTAGATGTGCATGGTCAGTGGCATTGATGTTTCTAGCGGCCTGTAAAGTACAACTTACATTAAACGGCAGGACCGTAGTAAAGCTAACACGTTCAATTTGTTTGGGCGAGGCGGGTTTTTAACAAGCTTACGTGTGGATCCGGGCAGCAGCGCCACCGCGTTCCGGATCGTCTCGATATGAAGAGGAATATCTCTTTCCGTCACACAAGAATTGGTGTTATCGAGTAGGCCATGAGCAAGACGGCCATTGTCGCGGTAAAGGATGATGAGATTGCCACCGAACGCGTGCTCCCATATTAGACGACGGATTTCAGAGGCCAAGCTTAGGAGTCTGCTCTCTGGAAGAGTAGCAGATAAGATCCATTGTTGCTGTCTGCCTTCAGTGATAGTAAGTGTCCGAGGTCGGATCTCCGGTAGCCGTGCTAAGTCAGCGCGTTGGTAGTCCCAATGAGCATCGCGATCTTGTTTCCTTTTCCGTTCCCTCTTCAACCACAACGCATATCCACCGGTGTTGTCCCAGCACTGTTTTAGCCAGTCCAAAAAGATATCCATTTGGGCGTAGGCGCTGGAAGCCACGGCAAGATGCCGTACGAGAAGAAAAGGATGCGGGCGAAGAGAGTTGTTCGGGCCGGCCAGGAAGAAGCAAATAAGCGACTTGGCGATGCAGTATTCGCATAAGCGGAGGAAAAAAGGTCATTCACAGGATAGTTGGGAGGACAGCTGTAAATTGACACCGTGGCGGACACGATAGAGGATGTCGGGCGTAGAGGGGCTGTGTCGGCGACGTATGTGCGGCACAGATGAGCTAATCACCAGGAAGCAGGCCATCTGACCATGGTCGTGCCAAGAGGTGGCATAAACTAACTACTTTTAGTATACTAAGATAATTAATATACTATACTAATGTAAGCGAGCTTAGCAGCTATAAATTAATTTTTAATTAATTCTAAATTAATTTTTATATTTTTTTAATAGTATATATTACTTAGTACTTAATACTATAATAGTAACTAACTAAGTAAGGATAATACTTAATAAAAATATAAGTATATTTTAAATATATTATAAATTAATTTTAAATAGATTCTAAATTAATTTTAGTCTAATTATAAAAACTATTATAATTTACTTACTCTACTATTAGGCTATAACACCTAGTCTAAGAACGATAAAAATAAATCTATTATTTATATAAAAAAAGTTATATATAGGGAGAACCTAGATAGTAGCTATCTATATAGAATAAGAATTAATTTAAAATTAATTCTAAATTAATTTTTAATAAATTTTAATAATAGTAGCATCGATTTAGTAAATAAAATAACCTAATTAATTATCTTAAGCGTTATTATAACTATAAAGAAGTCTTACTATCTATTTATAGGCTTAGTCTAATTCCCGCTTACGTTTATAATATTAAACTATATAAATACTTTTAAATTAATTCTAAATTAATTTCTAATTAATTTTAGTATAGTTTAGTAGATTAATAAAGATTTATTATATTTAGGCTATTTTACTCGCTAAGTAGTAGGTTAATTTTAGTTTTATTTATATTATTACTCCTACTCTACTATTTTAGCTAGTTATCTAGTTCCTAGATAGTTATATAAGTTAAATTATTTTAAAATTAATTTAAAATTAATTTTAATTTTTTTACTAAACTAACTGTATTTATATAATTACTATTTATATTACCCTTAGCTGCTCTCCCCTCTATAGTATCTATAAAATTAAATAAAACTAAAAGAACTTTACCCGTAAGTTATTACTTTAAAATTAATTTTAAATTAATTTTAAATAAATTTAAGTTATAATGTCTTTTAAGACTCTAATGTTTAAAAATATAAAAATTAGAACTTATAGGTAAAGTTTATAAAAAAAAAATAGGCCTAAAAGTAAGGTAATAGAGAAGTAAAAAGCTTAAATAAAAATAAAAAATTTTTTTTTTAAGTTCTCTAGTCTCTTTACTATTTACTTTTTTATTTTATTTTATAATTATTATATAGAGTTAGTATATTATATAATTATAAAATCCAGTAAGTTTTTTTATAGTTAATATCTCCCTTTTTCTACTTTTAAGTCTTATTTAGGACTTTAAACTAGAGTAAATTAAAAAAGTTATTAATAAAAATAGAGATCTCTTATTAATTAATATAAATTAATTTAAAATTAATTATAAATTAATTTAGTTACAAGTTAGAAATATATTTAAAATTAATTTTAGTCTAATTTAGTTTATTTTCGCTTATTAATTAACTACTAAATACTTACTAGCCCTCTTACTTTTCTAAAAATTAATTTATAAAATTATTATACTTCTCTATAATTTCTATAAAGTAGATTAAGGCGTTTTCTACTCTTTTAGTACTTAAATTTTTTAAAAAAGTATTTTAAAGTAAGTACTATAAGTAAGCCTAGCGTATATAGTTATAAAGCGCTAATTAGCTATTAAACTTATACTAAATTAATTTAAAATTAGTTTAGAATTAATTTAAATATTTAAAAGTAGTATATATACTATAAAGTGTACTACTACTACTAATTATAGCCTAATAAAATAGTTTTCTAGTATTTTTTTACGTTTATCCGTAGGAGCTATATCGACTTAGTGTATACTACGTCCTTACTTAATATAAAAGTAGATAAAAATTTAAAAGCACTATAACTAGGGCCTATTAAATATAAAATTTTTTAATTATTATAGCTAGTAAAGTAATAACTTAAGCTAATAACTTATTAGATTGCAGCGGTAACAACGGCGGGATAATAACTATAAAATAATAATAAAGTATTTATAGGTTGTTGTCTTAGGTAGAGTAGAACCATGGGCCGTATACAGCGCGATAGTTCTCTAGTATAAATTATATATAGCTCTTTATTATTTTTAGTAAAAAAGGCTTTTAACTTAATAAGGGGCTAGATAAAAGAATAGTACTACTAGTAGATAAACTAAATTAATTAATAATTAATTCTTAACTAATAGTATATACTTATATAAAATAAAATATCGCAGAAAGATACCTTAGAACTTATATTACTAGTTTATAAAACTTTTTAGAATAGAGAATTATTTCTCTTTTACGTATATATAATATAGCTCTTTAGCGCTTTTTTTTATAAAATTAGTTTTTACTCTTTAATTTTAAAATTTAGTAATTTCTAGCTTATTTTTCTTTATAGTTATAAGCCCGGCGTTTTAGAAGTAAAGAAAGATTTTTCTTATATACCTAATTATTAGAAATCCTATTTTCTAAAGCTCTAATTAATTCTTTAACTTTTTATTTAAAAGCTTCTAGTCCTATAGATCTAGCGAGTATTATTTTATCTATATATATATAAAATAATAACTTATATCTTTAGTTATTAAACGCTTAGTAAGTCTCGCGACTAATAATCCTCTAAATATTATAATATTTAAAGCTATTTTATCCTTTTTAACTAATAATATCTGTCTTACCGATTCCGCGAGCTGGCTAATATAATATATATAATTTAAGATATAATATATAATTTATAGTATTTAGGATCTTATTAACCCTAACCTTAAAAGCGTTAATAATTTTATTAAATCTTTTTTAATACTAAAGCTTTTATATATTATAAAAGTATCTAAAAAAGAGATTATAAGAATTTACCGTAACTATAATATAGAGATTAATATATATTATACTTATTTAACTAAGTATACTACTAAAGTAAACTAAGTAATAAATATCTAGAACTAGATTAGTATAATAGTAGTTTTAGAGCTTATAAGCGCTGCTTAAATATATTATACTATTAAGGGAAATGTCTTAACTTATTTAATTATTTATTTTTTTAAATAAGAGCTTTTAACTACTAATATAGTAGCTAAGAATATTATATAATAATAATACTATACTTATTTAAAAAAAGTAAAATATAGAAGGATAGCTTCTAAGCTATAGTATTATAAATAGAAAGCTCTTTATATAAAAGTAAAAGTATATAAGCTTAGTAATATTTAAAGTAAACTAGCTATTACTAACTTTCTTACTATTATTAGTAAAAAATTAGTATTTAATTAAGTAAAGCAGATACGTATAACCTAAATTTAAAAATTAATATTTAAAAATAAAAAGCTTTCTCTAATAAAAGTAGGAAAAATCTTTTAAGTAGTATTATAAGATAAAGTTACTAAGTTACTAGCTAAAAGCTTTAGGATTTTTATAATACTTAGTAGATAGAGCCTCTTCCTTTAATTAAATAGCTTATAGTTAAGGAATAAGGGTAAGTTATATTAATATTTTTATAAACTTAAAGCGTATTATTAGAAACCTATTAAGTACTATTACTTATAGCTAGTATTAATAAGTATTTATACCGGTTAGACTACGCCGCTTTTTAAAAAGAATAAAAAAGAGCTTTTTAAGTACTTTAAATTTAATAAATTTACAACTCTTTGTAATATACTTAAGTAAAAAAAATAACTTAAAGGGAATATTTTATAAAGTAAAAGATCTAATAAGCTAAAATTCCTTAGCTTTTTTATATTCACAGTTATTAATCCTTTACTTATTATAAGTAATATATTAGAATAAAGTAATAGTATATATTTTATATAAAATTATAATACCTATACGCTTTTTAAATGTACTATTTTTAATAATAGTACTACTTTATATCTAGTAAATAATAGATTACTACTTATTTTAAAATTTTTTAAAAAAGCTAATAGTATTTATACTATTAAAGCTAAAATATAAATTTTTCTAATCTCTAGTATAGAAATTTAAATAATTAAAAATACTTTAAACGGCCTAAATAGAAATTCTATAAAAAATTTTATACTAAAAAATATAACTATTATAAAAGGATTTTACCTAAATATAGTATCTAAAACTCGCTTATATAATAAAAGATTTTAGTATTTAAACTTAGATAATATACTACGTATAAGATCTTTAAAATAAAGTTTTATACTTATAATATTTACTCGTAAATATAACCTAATATTTATTAAATATAAGTCTTTATTCTTTTATCCCTTAGTCTAAAGCGTAATACTAGTATATTAAAAGCTTTATTTATAGTTAATATATCTGCGTATTAATACTAAGAATATATAGTATTAAAGAGTAAAATATTTAAATTAAAAAGCTTTATATACCCTTATTTATAAAGCGTAAAATATTTATATTTTAGATACTAAGCGTATATATTATAAATAATACTTTTTTTATATACGCGGCTTAGGTAATCTCTTAAAAATTTAAAAAAAAGTTATTTTAACTATATTAGCGTATTTTATAAAATCTCTTTAATATGCCTAAAAGAAGGCTTAGAGAGTAGTAAATATTATTAGTTAAAAATAACTATAATAGAAAGGTTTATATATAGAGCCTATAAGTAAAGTTATTTTTAAAGCTTATAAAAGTATTTTTAAGCTTTATTACGTAGGTATATACCTAGTATAAACTTAAAATTATAAAAATTTTCTAAAATAATATTATTACTACCTATTTATAGTATAAAAGATCGCGTTTTAAAAAATAGGTAGAAGAGCTTAGTATAAGTATTAAAACATTATTTTTTTATATATATAAGCTAAACAGCGGCGCTAAACGCGTTAGTTAAAAAATTATTAATAAAACTATTACTATAAGACTTAGTATAAATTTACTAAAGAAATTTTAGCTAAAAATTATAAAAGTAGTTATAGTATTTTATAATATTAGTCTAGTAGCTTTTAAAAGTATATAATCTCTAAATAAAATTTTTTATAGCTAGTTTAAATAGTATTTTTATTACTATAAATCTAAACTTATAAAGTACTAAACGGCAGATCTATACCTAGATTAAAATAATATATATATTTATAGTTATTATATATATCTTTTAAATAAAAATTGCGCAGCTAGGCGTAATAAATATAAATTTAAAATAAATTTATAAGTCTATATTAGATATTTAGTTAATTACGTAGCTTTTAATATCTATAAAATATAAGTACTATTACTTAACTAAGTTATTACGATATATAATATTACGTTTAATAAAACTCTTTTTTATAAAAAAAAAGAAAATTAGTCTATTTTATAAAAAAAGGCTATAAAATTTATAAATATTTTATATACTATTAAGATTATAGATATAGATAAGGTATTTAATAAAATTTTTAATATATAAGTTTATAATTTTAGTAAGCCGAGAATTAGTAAAAATATTACGTAATTTAAATAATAGTTTAAGGGTACTTTAGCGTAGGTTTTATTTTATTTTTTTAGCTAGTTAGTTAAATAAAGCTCTATATAAGTAGTATATATATAGGCTATTAGCGTAGCTAATTAATAGCTATAAATCTATATATTATATAATATAAATATTAGTCTAATCTCTCTTTAGCCTACTTTAGAGCCTAAAGAACTTAAAAGTATAAATTTTAAAAGAGGTAAATATTTTAGTATTTTTTATAAAGTATATTTTAGTAAAAGAGTAAAACAGTCTAAAGTAAAAAACTTATAGAATTCTTAAATAGTAGGTAAAAGTTTATTTAATACTATTACTTAAATTAGTAATATAAAGCTCCTCTTATTAAATAAAATAATAAAAATTTTTATTTATAAAACGCGAGGACCTATAAGGGACTATAGCCTAATTATTTAATAAAGCTAAAAATAACGTAGGTTAGATCCTAAAAATTTTAATAAACTAAGGAATAGAAATAAAAACCTACTTAGTATTTATATATTATTAAGCCTTAATCTAGAGAGTAAGCTATTATATAATATAAAACTTATAAATACTTTACTAAATAGCGTAGATAGCTCTCTTTAGTATAACTTTATAAATATATTTATTTCTAATATAAATCTTATATAAGAAGAGTATAGAAAGCTTATAACTATTAATATTATAGTTTAAGCTACTATATAGGATAGGGCCTTAAAAAAAATAATATTTTAAAATAAAGCTTATATACACCGTAATAAGCTTTTAAAAAAGCTAGTAATATAAAAAATAATTTTTTTATATTTACTCAGCCCGCTCTTTTACTAGACTATATATAAAAAATAAACTATACTTTTTAAAAAGTAAATTTAGTAGGTAGTTATACGCTTTAAAAGTACTAAATAACCGCTTTTACTTAAGTAGGTATTTACTTATAAGTTTAATTAGAATAGTTATTTTATAAAGTATAAAACTTACTTAGTTATTAGAGATAACCTCTAATTAAAAAATATACTTTTATTAATATATACTATAATATTTATAGTACGCTCCTTTTATATAGCTATAATAATTATAGTAAAGTTTAACCTAAAAATTTTATAGTTTAATATAATTAGTGTATTTCTTAATATACTAATTAACCCCTTAAATCTAGTATAGTATAAACTACTTAATAGCTATAAATAAAAAGGTAGTTATATAAAGCTTAATTAAACTTTATATAGCTTACGCGATTTACTTATACTATAGTATAAAAAATTTTTTAGTACTTTAGCTAAGCTTAGCCTTATCTACTTAAAAAAAAGTCTTACTTATTCTTTAACTTAAATTATAAAATCTTTATACTTTTTTATATAAATAATATTTTACTCCTATACTATAAAATTTATTAATAAAAAGCTTTTAAACTGCGTAATAAGCTTCTAAAAATATATAAAATAAAAGAGTATAGAGCTATAAAATAGTATTTTAAAATATAGGTAATTAGGAATTAAAAAGATAAAATAATTACACTAATCTATAATTTATATATTAAAAAAATTATAAAGAAATTTAGAGTAGTTAATTTAGTATTTTTTTTACTAATACCTTTACTATTAAAAAAGCTAGTTAAAAATAAAAAAAAAGTAATAAAAGCTAAAATTAAAATATATTAGAAGCGCGTTAGTTTTATATTTTATACTACTATTATAATATAACTAGATATAGTATTCGCTGTTTTAAAGCTTTTTTATTTTTTAATTAATTTAAGTAAAAAATATTTTATTATAATAGAATACGTAATCGCGTTTCTTTATAAATTATACTTTTAAGTAATTTAATATAGAGTATATAAAGGCCTAAAACTTATAATTTATTTAAACGCTTTATTTATAGATAATGTAAAAAGTAGATAATTTTTATATAGTTATATTATTATATTATTTAGGGGTGTAATTATTTAAAAAGCCGTAAGATAGGCTATTATTATAATTTTAACTACTAAAGTAGAGCTCCTCGCGCTTAAATATATAAATAAAAAAATAATAGCTCTAAAGCGCTTTTTTAAAAAACTTATTTTAAATTTTAAAACTACGTAGCGTATATTCTGTAATAATTAGTAAATAATTAGACTAGTTATAAGTAAAAATAAGCGTATAACTACCTATTTACGCTATATAGATATATAAAATATATAGCTATACTAAGAATATTTAAAAGAAAGCTTTAAAATTAAATATTTTTAGATAAGTAATATACTAGCAGATAGATTAACAAAAGTTTTTATAATTTAGTAATTTTAAAAATTTAAAAAGTAACTAAATTTTAAAAATATAAGAGAAAAAATTACTAAACTAGAATTTTAAAAAATTATATAATAATAAAGCGTAAAGCGCTTTAAATTAAATATTAAATAGCTTATTAGTTATTATTAATAATAAATAATTTAAAACTATACTACTTAGAAAAACTCTATAATAAAAGAGTAGAAAAATAATAAAATAATAAAAATTATATAATAACCTAATAGATATACTTAATAGATTAATAACTTTATTAGTTTACTAAACTTTTAAATAGCTTAAGCGCGGCGTAAAGTAATTTTATTAAAAATATTATTTATAGGGTTACTACCTAGATTCTTATCTAGCTTAATTATCTACCTAATAGTAGTTTATAATTTATTAAGTTTTATAGTCTATAAGGTTTACGTTAGTAAAAATTAAAAAAAGTAAATTAAAAAATTATATCTAATTATAAGTAAGCTTTTTTATCTTTTTGCTATAAAGCGGCTTATAATAAGATAAAAAGCACTTAGTAATTTTTTAAACGCGACTAGGACTATAATAGTAAGTATATATTTTTTTTAAATTTTTTAGATTAAAATATTTATATATATATTAGTTTATAACTATATCTGCTTTTATACGTTTAGTAATAAAAGTTTTACGTTTTAGTATTAAAATAATTATTATTACTTTTACTAAATAGATTGCTACTTAAATAATAAAAATAAAATATAAGGCGCTTTAATTCTATAAACTATTAGTAATATTAAGCTATATAGATACTATTTACTAGTTTTTTAACTCTTCTAATCTTAATATAAAAAGATAGATAAAATTTAAAAAAACTGTAAACTAAAAAGCTTAAAATATTTTTTATTAATATTATTTTTATTACTACAGCGCGATAGAGTTTATAAAATAAATAATTTACTATTTTTATCTTTTTTAGATTTACTTTTAGATTTACTTTTTACTATAAAACGCGGCCTATTTTTTAAACCTAGCCTAATAGAGTTTAAAAAAGCTAGATTAAAAAGGGCGCTAATAGCGCTAAGTACTTAAAAAGTCTAAATAGAGGAGATAGGCTAGGTAGAATTAATAATTTTAAAAATTTACTAAATTTTTTATTAGCGTTAAGCTTTTTATGCGGTATTTAGTTACTTATAAATTAATTAATAAACAGCTATTATAAAGCGCGGTATAGGTATTAAACTAAAAAAATTATTAAAATTATTAGATAATAATACGGGGGGATTATTTTTTAAAACTTAAAAAAGTTATAAATTTTTTTAAACTAAAGAAGCGGGATAATTTTTATAAGCTTATAATAATAAGGGAAAAAGCTTTTTTAAAGATTAAAGAATCTATAAAAATTTTTAATTAAAAAAGAAAAAAGAACCTTTATTTATTAAAGACGTAAAATAATTATTTAGAGTTTATAGTAATTACGTATTATCTTATAAAGAGAGCGGATAAGTTATTAAATATTATAGTATAAAAGTATTTATTTAAATTATAGTAATTTCTATTTAAGACTAGATAGCACTTTAATTTTTTTAAACTACCTATTATTAGAGCTTTTTACGCTTCTTATTTTTTTTTTTTTAGACTACTTCTTTTTATAAAGCGTAATAACAGGCTAAAGAACTATATTAAATAATTTATTAAAAACTAAAAGACTAAACTCTATTAGCTCTTTACTAATTTTAATAAATTTATAATACTTAAAATACTATTTACGCTTAATTATATTTAAGTACTAAATTATAATAATATAGGAGGGATCGGAAAACTATTAAATAAAAATTAATAAAATTTTTAAAAGATAAAATTAGAGCTTAGAGATCTAAATAAACTCTAAAAAGTAAAAATTAAAAAAAGTATTATAGCTTACTATAGTTATAGCGGCAGTAATATAAATAATTACTTTATAATACTTATAATAGTTAGAGAGCTTAAAAAGCTGTTTAGAAAAAAAAGTTAAATAGAAAAGTATAAAAATAGTACAAATAGTATAAAAAAGTATAAAAATAATAATTAAAAATATAAAAAAAGTAAAAATTATTTTTAAAAGTTAGTAAAGAAATTATATAAACGCTTTTTATACTATTAATACTAGCACGCTTACTATAATTAGTCTTTTTTATTTTAAAGCTTTATTACTTAGTAATACTACCTGCTAAATATTTACTTAAAAAAGCTTTTTTTAAAATTAATTCTACAGCTATTACGAGTTTAAAAGAATTAATTTTTTATTTACTTAAATAGTTAAGCTATTTCTATTAGCTTAATTAGGGGGTATATTATAGAAAGATACCTTAGAGTTTATATTATTAGTTTATAAAGCTTTTTAAAATAGAGAATTATTTCTCTTTTACGTATATATAATACGGCTTTTTAGCGCTTTCTTTTATAAAAGTAGTCCTTACTCTTTAATTTTAGAATCTAATAATTTCTAGCTCGTTTTCCTTTACATAAAAGTATTTTACTACTTATAATTATAGAGAAGTTAGTATATTAAAAAAGATATAAAAGAAAAATAAGTTATAGTTAGTTTACGTCTAGTATAGAAAAATTTTTACTTAAGCTATACTATTTTAAGTAGTAGAGTATAAATTAATTTATAATTAATTTATAATAAATCTAAGCTAAATTTATAAATATATTCTTAGTATAAGTCAGCTTTTAATTATTGCGTACACGGTTTAGCACTTAATAGAGTTCCCTTACTACGTTTATACCCCTGGATCGAGGTCTAGGCGTACTTTTACTTTTTAATCCTTAGTATAAATAAATTTAACTCTATTTTAGGTTAATTATAAATTAATTTAAATTTTATTTATTCCTAAACGCTCTAAGTCTAACTAAAGCTAGGCCTTATATACCTTTAGTCTTATTTTAGCCTCTTTTTATTTTATATAGAACTCGCGTTTTTTATATTTAAGTAAAACCATTTCTTTTTCGCGCTAGAACTTCTTTTATATTTAGGCTATATTTAAAACTTTACTATTTCTTTAAATTAATTATTAATTAATTTAAAATATATTTAGTATTAACTTATAATAGTTCTAAAAGAGATAATACTATACCTAAGCTCTATAATAGAGAGGATTAATATAATTTTTATTATATAAGTACTTTTTATAGTTTATATACTTATTTACGTTAAACTCTACTAAAAGTAAAATTTTTAAGATTTTCTAATATCTTTTTATTATTATTAAAAATAATAATAGTATTTTTAGACTTACAGCACTCTAGTATTATCTTAATTAGTTTAAAATTAATACTAAATTAATTAGCGCTTTATATACTAAACTCTCTTTCTATACTCTAGAAAAATTAAGCACTAATATTAAAATTTTACCTAAATTTATATCTAATACTATACTTATTACGAATATAGTACTTTTAGATATTTTATATATTTATATTTATAACTCTATTACTATAACAATTAATTTAGAATTAGTTCTAAATTAACTTATATTTAAACGCCTTATAAAAACTTATATTTTATTCTAGTATAATACCCCTTTAAAATAGCCTACTTTATAGTATTTATATATAACTATAAAGTATTTTACGTAGTGTTAGGTATATTACTATAATAATAATTAAGCCTAGCTATAATAATAGGATTTTTCTTATATTAAGTCCAGTTTTTAATAGTTTAAGAACTTATTAATCCTAGTAAATTTATATTAAATTAATTTAGAATTAATTTAAGCTTCTACTTATATATAAGTAAGTTATAAAGTTTTATATACTTACTTATACTTTCTACTGTTAATAAAACTTTTATATAACTTTAGTCTAAGTTCTTAATATATTTAGACTGAAGAGCAGCCCTATTAATACTTTAAAAAAAGTAGATTTAATAAAATTATATATAGCTACTAAGCTAAAATAGCTATAGATAATACTATACGTTTAAGGCAGTAAGATATCTTTTAAAACCTAAAAAATAAATAAGAATTTATTTAGAATTAATTTATAACTATACTAAAATTATTTTATAATTAGTATATAATTAATTATATTTACCTACTATCTATTTTATATTTATATTAATAATAATACTAACAGTACCGTTTCTATATAAATATATTTACTAAAAAATTTGTTAATAAGTTCTTTATAGGTAGTAAAAAACTTTATAAATATTTTTTTATAGAGTGTAGAGGTCTATATATTAGTAATAATATACCTAAAAGTAATAACTAAAGTTTATATAAAAATTAATCTAGAATTAATTTAGAATTAATTTAAAATATACGCTTTTTATAGTCTTAAAAGAATAATATAAAAATAATTTTAGACTATATATCTTAAAGTCGTTTAAATAATATATTATATAATTTAAAATATATTTTAAGCTATAAGTAAGATAGCCTACTATTAGAAAAAATAGATAATAATATTACTAGTATTTATAGAGAGAATCTTTTAGATATATATCTAAAAAAATTAAAATTAGTTCTAAATTAATTTTAAATTAATTTTAAATTAATTTTTATCTACTATTATTAGATTACTATAGTGTCTTTTTTATTTAAATATAATACCTTTAAGGCCTCCCCTATATAGAAACTTAAAAAGTCTTTTATAATAAATAAGTTTTATAATTTAATTTTTATTTATAAAGGCAGTATAAAACTATATAATAAAAGTATTCTCTTTATTTTATAAAAATAATAAAAGGGCTTTAGACTTTAAAAAGTCTACTAAATTAATTTAGTATAAATTTAAAAATAATTAAATCTAAAACTTATTATATATTATCCCTAGATATAGTACTAATTATAGAATATATAAACTATTATTTACATAGTCTTAATCTATAAGCTATAGTAGTAGAGGTATATAGCTATATTTACTAGTTAATACTAGTAAAATATATAGTACTTAAGAGGGAAAATATAAAATAATAATATTAAAAATAATACTATAATTTTAGTTTTTAAGTTTACCCTATCCCTAAATATAATCTATACCTAAATATATTTAGAATTAGTTTATAATTAGTTTATATTAAACTTACTATAATATATAAGTCTTAAGTATTATAGTTTAATAACGTTATAATACTCTAAAAGAAATTTTATTAAACTAGTAAAAAAACTGCGTAGATATTTAATATTTACTTATATAGGGACACTCTAAAAGAAATACTTTTTAAAAGTACTTAGACGCTAGCTTATATAGTTAATATAAAAAGGTGCTAATTCTATAATTAGTTTAAGTTAATTTAGAATTAATTTATAATATATTTATATAAGACTTATAGTCTAATTTAATAGATATAGTCTTAGGCTATATAATAGTTATATTAAAGTATAATACTTAGTTTAAAATTAATAATAAAGAGCTTTATAGTAGCTCTTTACCCTATATTTTTTTTTTAAATTTAAAAAAGAGAGCTCTTAATTATCCGTAGCTTATTATATAGTTTTAAAATAACTTTTATATAAAAAATATTATATAATTAATTCTAAAGAAATTTATAATATTTTATACTAAAATATAAAAATACCTAACGCGAGGTATATATATTAAAAAAGGGGGAGAAAGTTTACTTTATACTAATTTTACTTACCTTACAGTATTAGAACGAGTAAAGTAATTAGTTAAAATTAATTTAATATTAATTAATAATTAATTTAAGGTTATTTATACTCTTAGTCTACTAAAGTAGTTTTTTTATATTAGGTCTTTTACAGGTATTACGCCTCTCCTAATATAAATAATATAAGTATATTTTATTTTCTATATATTTAGATACTATAGAATAGTAGTAATATATTTAATAATATAAGTTTTTAGAGCGTTACTATTACTATTTTTACTTATAAGTATAATATAATCCTATTATAAATTAATTAAAAATTAATTTACTCTATACAGATATAACTTATAAAGTATTAATTAAATTTATTATTTACCTTAATAAGGCTTTCTACTTCTTTAAAAGGATTAAGTATTAAATTATTCTATTGCTTATTTAGACCCAGGAATAATATTATAATATAATTAAATAAAAAATAGTTATAAATTAACTCTAAATTAATTTAGTTATAAAATACTATATATAAGCTATCTAAAGCTAAGTAATTAAGTTAGTATACTAAAATTTTTATACTACTAAAAGTAGTTAGTTTATACTACCTTTTAGTACGACTATAGTTAAATAATTTACTACTACGCTAATTACTTTACTATAGACGTAATACAGATCTAAAACAAAAAATCTATAGATACTAAAATAAACTCTATATTAGTAGCGTATTATTTGTATAACGTAATTCTGTTAGGTAGCACTAATGTGTTGGATCGGCTAACTTAATCACTCTAATAATTACCTTTTTAGTTAAAAGTAAATAGAATTTCTATTCCTCTAGCGAATAGAGTGTATTCTAAATAATTTACTTCGCTTTAGCCACAGCTTACTGCTATTTAAAATAGTATAATTCCTCTAGTTATTACTAAAATTATTATATTACTTTTCTCGTTTTTATTTATAGTATTTAAACTTATACTAAGTTTTTAGATAAAACTAGTATAGATTCTATAATTATAGAAAGTCGTATAACTAAAAGTTTATATATACTAGTCTATATAAATAATCTTAAATAACTTTATAAAGAATTAGTATTTAAAAAGTAAAAGTACGCCTAGACCTTAATCTAGGGGTATAAACGTAGTAAAAAAACTCTATTAAATACTAAACTATATACGCAATAATTAAAAGCTAACTTTTAGTAAAAGCTAACTTTAAAGAATAATATCTATTTAAACAGTTACTTAATTAAATAATAAGTATACTAGTAGGCTAGCGGTTAGTATTAAACTAGTAGTCTATATTAGTAAATACTTAGCGGGTACTATAAAGAGTAGGTAATATAATATAATTACCTATACGTACTATATAAATAGTAAAAGAATTATATAGAAACCCTGTAACTTTTTTATTATTAAAATTACCTAATTACTATATCTAATACTAAAGAGTTTAAATAGTATTTATACTTTACTATTAAGACTAATAAGGCGTTAAAAAATAAAATATAAATAAGCCCTTTATATAACTTCTATATAGTTATAGATAAATACCCGCACTTTTATACTTTATAAATCGCTAAATTAAGAATTAAAAATATTAAATTATATAAAAGTAACTTTATCTAGCCTAAGTAGCGCGTATACTTTTTTTAACTAAATATAGTAGCCCTTACTATATTTAAAATTAATATTATTACCTAAGTATATAGTAATACGGTCGTCTATAAGTAGTATATAATTTAAATAAACGCTCTTACTATTTTATATAATACTATTAATAGGTTACTTTAAAAGCGTACGGTAATTATTACTAAAAATATAAAAAAGCTAGTAGTATACTATAGGGATAAAATCTATAACTTTAAGCTATAGTTAAAGAAAGTATAGAGTATATATTTATATATACGTAAAAAGAGGGATAACTAAGTAAAAATAAAAGTATAGAAGGGTTACTAAGCGTAAATATTTATAATAAAAGCGGAGGTAGTAGTAGATAAAAATAATAGTATATAATACTTTAGATCGCCTAAAGAGGCTTAAATTAGTTATTAGTACTTTAAAAATTATTCTTATAAAAAAAGAGTTAAGAGTTAGTAAAAAAGTTATTATTATTAAATTATTAAGTATTAGAGAAAGCTACTAGTAACAGCGGTAGAAAAATTTTATACTAAGGGTCTTAGCGCTTTAGGAGGTATAATATTATAAAATTAAATTAAACCGTATTAAGTAAAAACTATTAAAGTAATAGTAAACTCTATACCTACTAAACTCTATATATTAATTCTACTAAATATAACGCAGTTTTACACTTAAGTTATTTAAGTAAAGTAGTTTTTCGCCTTCTACTTAGAAGGGAAAGAATTAGTATTAATTAATAAAAATAGAATATTTATTTATAATAATTAATAATATATTATAAAAAATAGTTTAATCTTATTAGTTTTATTTATTAATATTTAAAATATGCTTTCTAAATTACTATAAATAGATAGATAAGACTAGAAGCTATTCTACTATTTAAATTTTAAAAATAGTATAATAGTTCTAAAGGCTCCTTTAGCTTTTTATATTAATAAATATAATAATATAGTTATAATAAAGTATTAGGCTGTTAAAAAGGAATTAGTTAATTTTTTATAATAGGAGAAAGTAAAATATATATATTTTTGTAAATATAAAAATTTTTTTTATATTTATAAATTATTAATATAGAACTTATATTTTCTTATTTAAAGAATAGCAATTTTTAGAGGTTTTTACGTAATTCTAATAGACTAATAATACTTTTTATAAAATTTAGCTAAGTACATAATTAAGTTTAAATATTATATAGTTTAGTTAAAGTAAGAAAATACGTCCTTATATATATATTTATATATTAATTAAATAAATAGTGTAGTTATAGTGGCTCAGGACGACTGAAAAAAGTTTTAAAAAAGAAGGAGTATATATATACTTTTATACTTAATATATTAAAAAAAAATACGTTCTTAATAATAATATATAACTATAAATTAAAAATAATATAAAAAAAAAACTTTTATAAAGCGGGGCTTCTATTACTAACTGTTAAAAATTATATAATAAATTTATTAAAATTAATATAAATATTATCTATTTATATATTAATTAAATAAATTATATAGCTGGAGTAGTTTAAAATAACTAAAAAAAGTTTTTTTAAAAAAAGAAGTATATATATATCTTTATAATTAATATATTAAAAAAGTTAGATAAGGCTAAGTTAAAAAAAGTATAATACTATACTAAACTGCGCTAGTATACTAGCGCGCTTTATACTAAGCAGCCCCCCTAAAAAAATATTAAATTAATAAAGTCTAATATAAAAAGTCTAGTATAGATACTATATTCTTTAAAGAAATATATATGTAGTAGTAACTATTACTATCTATATATTTTTTTATTTTTATAGTTAATAGATCAGCTAAACATTTAAATTAAAAAAATATACTCTTTAAAATATTTAAGAGTAAAGGTATATACTAAAGGTTTATATATTATAGTTATATCTACTTATAATATCTAGCTATTTTTACTCTTTCCTTAGTAGATATTATACTTATTTAAGTTAATTTTAACACGTCGACTATACTAATTTTAAATATATAAGCTATCTCCGCCGTGTCCTACTTATAGAGTAATTAATAAAAACTTCTTTTTAATACTACTAAGTATTCTATATAAAATATAATTATCTAGTTTTTTAAATTAAGTATTAATTAATGCCGAGAAATTCTAAATAATAAGGTATATAATAATAAAATAAATAGTAGTAAAATAAATAGTAATAAAATAGATAGAATTATAATACTATTAATAGTAGAGATAATATAAATTTAAAAGCTAGAATTAGTTATAGTAGTCTACGCGAAGGTAAAGGCAGCGGTAATAAAAATAGTAGTAATAAAAAAAGGTAGTAAATATAGTACTATACTAGTTATTAAAAAAAAATTAGTACGTTTATATTAGTTTTATAATAAAAATATATAGTCTAAAGTATAAGGCGTAATTACATATAATACTACTAGAGGTACTAGTAGTAAAAATAAAAACATTTTAAGCTTAAAGCCTCTATAAAAATACTAAAGAATAATTAATATTAAAAAGTTTTAGGGGGGCCTATAAGTATAGGTAATAGGTGTTGTCTTTAGTATAATATATAGATAAAATAGATAAATAAGTATACTTAGTATCGTAACTATAGTTATCTTTATAAGTAAAGAAAAATTTATAATTATAAATAAAAATTTTAGTAGAATAACTTTTTTAGTCTATACTATTCTTAGACTAGTGTTTTAATACTATACTTTACCTCTCTTTATATAATAAATAAAAATATTAATTATTATTAAATACTATACCACCTGTATATATAGGCAAAGTAAAAAGTAATAAAAATAAATATAACTTCTATTTTATTTTATAAAAATAAAGTTAATAAAGTAACTAATAGATTATAATAGTAGTTATTACCTTACGTAAAATAGTATAAGTTAAACTAAGTATTTTAGTACTAAAAAAGAAATTAGTTTAATTATAGTAAACTAAGTAAATAAACTAGTTACTATATAGTTCTTATAAAATAATAAAATATAAATTTTTATAAATACTAAATAATAGAACTAAACACTTTTATCTAAAAAATAAAAAAGGACATAGGCTTTTATAAGATTAGTAGTAAACGCGACTTTAAAAAAAAGTGTATACTTATTTTATATATAATAAACTACACTATAGCGGGGTGGCATAGTAGGCATATGTCTAGAAATACTAAAATTTTTTAATTTTAAGGTCTCTTCTGCGTATTAAGGGTTTAATTCCTCTTCTTATTACAGCGTTCTTTAAACGCGCCTACTTTATATAGTAAAGTATAAAATTTTTAGAAGTATAGAGTACTACTAAGAAATTAATATAAGGCTGCGGGAAGCCTAAATCCCTAGTATAGAATACGTACTATTTAGAAATATTTTAGGCTAAATTGCTATCTAAAGTTAGACAAGATAAAAATCTATTCCTAAATAGGCTTAGCGTGGCGAACTAGGCCTAATTAGGTAATAGACTAGTAGTTTAATATAACTATATTTAGTAATATAATCTAAAATATATATTAGTTAGGAGTTAAAGAGCCGATTCTAGTTTATTTAGGAGATAAAGCACTTTCCTTAAATAGTTAGGTAGCCTTAATATAAAAGGCTTATTTTAAAAAAAAAAAAAAAAAAAAAAAAAAAAAAAAAACAAAAAATAAAAAAAAAAAAAAAAAAAAAAAAAAAAAAAAAA